>OX439483.1:347259858-347621858 GCA_949320155.1 Melangyna quadrimaculata | reverse complement strand
CAATGTTGCATGTTGGAGTAGATGTATTGATTGTATTGATGGTTGTGACATTTGTTGTGATTGAATATCAAAAACATCAATTAATATGTTAAATGGTATTTGGCGATCTGAAAAACTCTGTCCGTCCGCAGTCTTGGGAATCATTTGGTCTATGTGAGAGCGGATGAGTTCATTTCGACGTCTTGTCTGGTTTACGATGCGAGTGTTGTACATCACTTTGCCTATACGCTCAATCACTGTGCCAGGTGTCCATTCACTATTTTTGTTCGAGAAGTGCACTCTTACATATACTGTGTCTCCAGCTACAAATGATTTTGGCTTGACACCATGCTTGGTGTTATACTGTAGCTGAGCGTATTGTTGTCTAGTTCCTTCACTAGGTACTGGCCACTTTGGTGGAAGCAGAAGGTCAAGTGTTGTACGTTATCGGCGTCCGATAAATTATTCTGATGGACATTTGCCATTGACTGTGTTGCGATTCGGTGTTGCTCGATATGTCGATAGGAAAGGCTCCAATTGTTTTTGTGGTGTGTCTCCACTTCGAGTTTCTTGAGTGCGCGCTTGAATGTGTCCACAAACCGTTCCACCTGGCCGTTTGATTGTGGGTGGTACGGTGCAGTTCGGATGTGTTTTATACCACGTTCTTTGGAAAACAAACTAAACTTAGCGCTTGTAAATTGCGTACCATTATCACTTACAATAATTTCAGGGTTTCCAAATCTTGAAAATAGGCTGGATAACGAGTCAATGGTGTAAGAAGTTGTTATTGCGTGCGTGGCAAATACTTCTGGCCACTTAGAGTAGGCATCTACAATGATGATGTAGAATCGGCCTTTGACTGGGCAAGCAAAGTCAACGTGTATGCGTGTCCAGGGTCCCTCAGGTTTTGGCCACGGGTGTAGAGGCACTCGTATGGGTGATTTGCTGGCTTCAATGCATTTTAAACAACGGCAAACATACTCTTCAATATGCTGGTCTATTTTGGGCCAATAAACTAAACTTCTGGCTAGACTTTTCATTCGGAACTGTCCTGGGTGGTCTTGGTGAAGTCGGTGAGGTATTTGTTGCTGGAAACACTCTGGAACAACTATTCGTTCACTGAACATTAGACATTGGTTGGAGACTGAGAGTGATGATCTGCGATGGTAAAAAGGAGCGATTTCGTTACTGATCTCAGCTTTGTTTGGCCAACCGTCTGTCAAATATTTTATGACAAGCTGAAGTGTTGTTGTTTGTTCTGTTTCAAGAACTATATTTGCGTGTGTCAACGGAAATGTTGAAATTGCGTTGGCTAATGTTGATTGTATGTCTTCTTCTAGTGTGATGGATGCGACGACGATGTCTTCTTTATTTGTCTCATGTGTATTGGTCAGCCTTGACAATATGTCCGCATGTCCAAAATGGTCGGTCTGGACATATTCGATTTTGAAATCGTAGGCCTTTAACGTCAAACGCAGCGTTGAAGCCGGTTCGCTGTGTAGACTGGGATACCTTTCTTAGAGCCAAAAATCGTCAAAAGTGGTTTGTGATCCGTCTGGAGCACAAATTGTCGTCCATACACCATCCGATGAAACTTCGTTACAGCAAAAATGAGGGCAAGTCCCTCCTTCTCTATTTGGTTGTACTTTTGTTCGCTGCTAGTGAGTGTCCTCGATGCATGGTAAATTGCTTTGACAGATCCATCCTTGAATCGATGTAGGATACATGCACCAATTCCGCTGTTAGATGCGTCACCAGCGACGATCAGTTCTAGAGCTGGATTAAAATGTGTGAGCAGTAAATCTGACTGTAAGATTTTCTTGAAGTTCTCGAACGATTGCTGGCACTCTGGAGTCCACAACCATTCCACGTTCTTTTTGAGCAATTCATTGAGTGGATGACGGAGCTCATGCATTTTGTGAACGTATTTGCAGTAAAAGTTGATTGCTCCAAGGTGCGCTCGCAATGTAGCTAAATCTGTTGGTGCTGGCATTTGGGCAATGGTTTGAGTCTTAGCTGGATTTGGACGGATACCATTCCTGTCAATGATATGGCCTAGGTACTCAAGTTCGCGCATTGCAATGGTGCACTTTTCAGCTTTAATGGTGAATCCGAAAAGTTGGATGCGGTCGAAAAGACGTGTCAGATTTTTGTTGTGATCTTCGATGCTTTTTCCAGTAACCAGAATGTCGTCCAGGTATACCAATGTTCCCCTTAAGACCTTTCAGAAAAAAAAAATAGAACACAAATATTTGTCTTGTAGCAGGTTATGATTTCTTCTTAAAAAAAGTACGACTTCCCTGAAATACATGAACCCTACAACCACGGTTGAATGATTATTATTATTTTTTTATTTTATTTTTATAATAATTGTTTTTTAAATAATTTATCTACTAAAAGAGCTATTCACTGTATTCTTAAATGAAAATTGATTAATGCCGGATTTACACGAAAATTTTGACAAAATTGTCATAAAATCTGTCATTATAATTACAAAATAATGACAAAATCAATTAATTTATGACTTGCATTTAAACGAAGACAAAATAATGACTGTTTTAGATAGTGACAATTCTGTCATAAAAGTTCATTCTTTTTTCCGGCTTGTCATAATTTTGAAAATGGTGTCATTGTGCGTTTACACGATGGCATTTTTATGACTAGTTTAGCATGTCATTATTTTTATGACAAAAATTATGACAAATATGAAAACAATTTACACGAAAATGACAAAAATGGCAAGAAAATGACAGAAATAATGTCATTTTGTCGTTCGTGTAAATCTGGCATAATAATTGACTATTTACAGTCAATTATTTGCAATTATTTGCTAATTATTCAAGAATATTCAAAAAATAAAAATCAGTTATAATTCATTCAACCTTCGTCGTAGGGTTCAAGTGTTTGCGGGAAATCGTACTTTTTTAACCTTTAACCTAAAAACTACGAGGAAAATATTTGTTTTAATATTTTTTTGAATGGTCTTAAGGCCAGCTATAACCGGTTGCAAGGTTATCTATTATTCACTTGACACCATGTATACAAAGAAGAAATATGCATAATGCATCTGGTTTTCAGTGTTTGACCAAACTTATTAAAAAGCATTGAATATTTAAGAAACAAATGGAACTCGATGACGCAAAATTTAAATAGTTATTTGTTGTTTAAGTGACCTTTATTATTTAAGTAATTTGAAGCTTGTTTGAGCGGGCTGTAGGTCATTAAAATGATGTTAATTTTTTACGACGTTTCGAACATGTATATGTTCTTTATCAGGACTTTATTTTATAAATATAAAGAAATCAAAAATTATACATATTACATTAGTACACAACATAGACAATGTGTGAAGTCAAAAAACTACTTACAAAATTTTATAAACGGCTAATTTTATGAATTACAGTATTACATCTCAAACAAATGGCATTATTTAAATAATCATTAAAACTGAAAATTAATTAAAAAATAAATACAAATTTTACTGACAAGTATAAATCCCTTCATATAGATTTACTTTTCATTAAAACAAAACACAAAACGCCTCCTCGTCTCCCACAATCAAAACCTGTTGCACCATATTATTCGCCCTCTTTATTAGCTGGCTGTATGCACTGCTTAAGTTTTCACAGTCGGATCCGCGGGTTAACAGCATTCTCTGCATTGTTTATGTGTAGCATCTCCAGCAAAAACCTCTTTGCATGGTGTTTCTCTGTTTCTAGAATTTTAACTCTCTTCAAGTCTGGCTCATGTCTATCTTTCAAACAATGAAGCGCAAGTGCTGTTTTTTGCTCCCCACCGTTATTAATGTCTGATCTATGGCCAGAGAGACGCTTTTTTAATTTTTGCTTGGAGGTGCCAACATAAACAGAAGAGCAAGCTACCCCACTTCTCCCTAAGCAGTTAATTTTGTACACAACATTTGATCTCTCCATGTCGTCTATCCTTACTTTTGTGTTAGTGAAGAAATGGGTACGCAGAGGATTTACAAGCCTGAAAGCTATTTTTGTTTTTTCTTTATTCCTTATGGGTGCTGATAGCATACGATTAGAGAGGAGCGGGATGTACAACGAGCTTCTATATAGCACCGGTTGTGTATCACCTGTAGGTGTTTTTATTTCTCTTTCTTTTACCTTATTTGATATCAATTTGTTTATCAACGACACTGGGAAAGAGTTAGAACATAGGGTGTGGCGAATTATGTTATTATTTTTTTCCCGAAAAATTATATTGCTTGTCCC
Organism: Melangyna quadrimaculata; assembly: GCA_949320155.1. Taxonomy (NCBI): domain Eukaryota; kingdom Metazoa; phylum Arthropoda; class Insecta; order Diptera; family Syrphidae; genus Melangyna; species Melangyna quadrimaculata. Next base: position 347,617,641 of record OX439483.1, on the reverse strand, counting down.
TAGCACACGATTTATAAAGTTTTGTGCCGTATTTAAAATGACTCCTTTTGGTTGTTTTGAGTTAAAGTTGATAAGGCGGCCGAAGGAGGTTGGTTTTTTATACCAATCGAAAATAATATGGCTATTTTGCCTTATCACCTTTACGTCAAGGTAGGGAAGCTTACCCTCTTTTTCCACTTCTACCGTGAATTTCAACTTACTATTGAAAGAATTCAGTGCTATCAGTACATCGTTCACTTCTGAAGATTTTACCACAGCAAATAGGTCATCCACATACTTCGTTACAATTTTCGGTTTACGAACAAGTTTGTTCAAAACTTCATCTAACAATGCTTTCATTACTATGTCAGCAAGAATCAGTAATGCTGGACTCCCCATTGGAACACCTTGCTTCTGTTGGTAAACTAACCCATTGAATTGAACGTAATTGTTGTCGATGATGCAAAAACGCAATATTTCTATGAAAGTTGTCTTTTTTATATTATATATTACACTTTTTCTCATGCAAAGAGGTTTTTGCTGGAGATGCTACACATAAACAATGCAGAGAATGCTGTCAACCGCCGATCCGACTGTGAAAACTTAAGCAGTGCATACAGCCAGCTTATAAAGAGGCCGAATAATATGGTGCCATCAAATAGGTTTTGATTGTGGGAGACGAGGAGGCGTTTTGTGTTTGTTGTGTTTTGTTTTAATGAATTATTTAAATAATGCCATTTGTTTGAGATGTAATACTGTAATTCATAAAATTAGCCGTTTGTAAAATTTTGTAAGTAGTTTTTTGACTTTACACATTGTCTATGTTGTGTACTAATGTAATGTAATGTAATATGTATAATTTTTGATTTCTTTATGTTGGATCTTGAAGGTCCACGAAATTGTAGTGTCTGTAAAATATAATATTAATTAGCAAGAGATAATGAAACACGTGTGTTCAGTTCAAAGTCAGAAACAAGAAGAAGGAATTATATTTCATTTATTAATTTGGTATACAAAATGGCGGTGCCCCAGAAGGGGGACACAAAGAAGACACAAGAAAGTGTACAAAAGTGCTGCCTATGATGCCTGCTTTCTTTGCGTTGCCAACATCTCCCCTTTCAAAATAGCTCATAAGCCCTCAGATAATCTGATGGCTTTCGCTGCCTTGGGACTCGTCTGGAAGCTAGGTTCGGCTCGATGCTTACTTTGGGTGTCTCAATGTTGCATGTTGGAGTAGATGTATTGATTGTATTGATGGTTGTGACATTTGTTGTGATTGAATATCAAAAACATCAATTAATATGTTAAATGGTATTTGGCGATCTGAAAAACTCTGTCCGTCCGCAGTCTTGGGAATCATTTGGTCTATGTGAGAGCGGATGAGTTCATTTCGACGTCTTGTCTGGTTTACGATGCGAGTGTTGTACATCACTTTGCCTATACGCTCAATCACTGTGCCAGGTGTCCATTCACTATTTTTGTTCGAGAAGTGCGCTCTTACATATACTGTGTCTCCAGCTACAAATGATTTTGGCTTGACACCATGCTTGGTGTTATACTGTAGCTGAGCGTATTGTTGTCTAGTTCCTTCACTAGGTACTGGCCACTTTGGTGGAAGCAGAAGGTCAAGTGTTGTACGTTATCGGCGTCCGATAAATTATTCTGATGGACATTTGCCATTGACTGTGTTGCGATTCGGTGTTGCTCGATATGTCGATAGGAAAGGCTCCAATTGTTTTTGTGGTGTGTCTCCACTTCGAGTTTCTTGAGTGCCTGCTTGAATGTGTCCACAAACCGTTCCACCTGGCCGTTTGATTGTGGGTGGTACGGTGCAGTTCGGATGTGTTTTATACCACGTTCTTTGGAAAACAAACTAAACTTAGCGCTTGTAAATTGCGTACCATTATCACTTACAATAATTTCAGGGTTTCCAAATCTTGAAAATAGGCTGGATAACGAGTCAATGGTGTAAGAAGTTGTTATTGCGTGCGTGGCAAATACTTCTGGCCACTTAGAGTAGGCATCTACAATGATGATGTAGAATCGGCCTTTGACTGGGCAAGCAAAGTCAACGTGTATGCGTGTCCAGGGTCCCTAAGGTTTTGGCCACGGGTGTAGAGGCACTCGTATGGGTGATTTGCTGGCTTCAATGCATTTTAAACAACGGCAAACATACTCTTCAATATGCTGGTCTATTTTGGGCCAATAAACTAAACTTCTGGCTAGACTTTTCATTCGGAACTGTCCTGGGTGGTCTTGGTGAAGTCGGTGAGGTATTTGTTGCTGGAAACACTCTGGAACAACTATTCGTTCACTGAACATTAGACATTGGTTGGAGACTGAGAGTGATGATCTGCGATGGTAAAAAGGAGCGATTTCGTTACTGATCTCAGCTTTGTTTGGCCAACCGTCTGTCAAATATTTTATGACAAGCTGAAGTGTTGTTGTTTGTTCTGTTTCAAGAACTATATTTGCGTGTGTCAACGGAAATGTTGAAATTGCGTTGGCTAATGTTGATTGTATGTCTTCTTCTAGTGTGATGGATGCGACGACGATGTCTTCTTTATTTGTCTCATGTGTATTGGTCAGCCTTGACAATATGTCCGCATGTCCAAAATGGTCGGTCTGGACATATTCGATTTTGAAATCGTAGGCCTTTAACGTCAAACGCAGCGTTGAAGCCGGTTCGCTGTGTAGACTGGGATACCTTTCTTAGAGCCAAAAATCGTCAAAAGTGGTTTGTGATCCGTCTGGAGCACAAATTGTCGTCCATACACCATCCGATGAAACTTCGTTACAGCAAAAATGAGGGCAAGTCCCTCCTTCTCTATTTGGTTGTACTTTTGTTCGCTGCTAGTGAGTGTCCTCGATGCATGGTAAATTGCTTTGACAGATCCATCCTTGAATCGATGTAGGATACATGCACCAATTCCGCTGTTAGATGCGTCACCAGCGACGATCAGTTCTAGAGCTGGATTAAAATGTGTGAGCAGTAAATCTGACTGTAAGATTTTCTTGAAGTTCTCGAACGATTGCTGGCACTCTGGAGTCCACAACCATTCCACGTTCTTTTTGAGCAATTCATTGAGTGGATGACGGAGCTCATGCATTTTGTGAACGTATTTGCAGTAAAAGTTGATTGCTCCAAGGTGCGCTCGCAATGTAGCTAAATCTGTTGGTGCTGGCATTTGGGCAATGGTTTGAGTCTTAGCTGGATTTGGACGGATACCATTCCTGTCAATGATATGGCCTAGGTACTCAAGTTCGCGCATTGCAATGGTGCACTTTTCAGCTTTAATGGTGAATCCGAAAAGTTGGATGCGGTCGAAAAGACGTGTCAGATTTTTGTTGTGATCTTCGATGCTTTTTCCAGTAACCAGAATGTCGTCCAGGTATACCAATGTTCCCCTTAAGACCTTTCAGAAAAAAAAAAATAGAACACAAATATTTGTCTTGTAGCAGGTTATGATTTCTTCTTAAAAAAAGTACGACTTCCCTGAAATACATGAACCCTACAACCACGGTTGAATGATTATTATTATTTTTTTATTTTATTTTTATAATAATTGTTTTTTAAATAATTTATCTACTAAAAGAGCTATTCACTGTATTCTTAAATGAAAATTGATTAATGCCGGATTTACACGAAAATTTTGACAAAATTGTCATAAAATCTGTCATTATAATTACAAAATAATGACAAAATCAATTAATTTATGACTTGCATTTAAACGAAGACAAAATAATGACTGTTTTAGATAGTGACAATTCTGTCATAAAAGTTCATTCTTTTTTCCGGCTTGTCATAATTTTGAAAATGGTGTCATTGTGCGTTTACACGATGGTATTTTTATGACTAGTTTAGCATGTCATTATTTTTATGACAAAAATTATGACAAATATGAAAACAATTTACACGAAAATGACAAAAATGGCAAGAAAATGACAGAAATAATGTCATTTTGTCATTCGTGTAAATCTGGCATAATAATTGACTATTTACAGTCAATTATTTGCAATTATTTGCTAATTATTCAAGAATATTCAAAAAATAAAAATCAGTTATAATTCATTCAACCTTCGTCGTAGGGTTCAAGTGTTTGCGGGAAATCGTACTTTTTTAACCTTTAACCTAAAAACTACGAGGAAAATATTTGTTTTAATATTTTTTTGAATGGTCTTAAGGCCAGCTATAACCGGTTGCAAGGTTATCTATTATTCACTTGACACCATGTATACAAAGAAGAAATATGCATAATGCATCTGGTTTTCAGTGTTTGACCAAACTTATTAAAAAGCATTGAATATTTAAGAAACAAATGGAACTCGATGACGCAAAATTTAAATAGTTATTTGTTGTTTAAGTGACCTTTATTATTTAAGTAATTTGAAGCTTGTTTGAGCGGGCTGTAGGTCATTAAAATGATGTTAATTTTTTACGACGTTTCGAACATGTATATGTTCTTTATCAGGACTTTATTTTATAAATATAAAGAAATCAAAAATTATACATATTACATTAGTACACAACATAGACAATGTGTGAAGTCAAAAAACTACTTACAAAATTTTATAAACGGCTAATTTTATGAATTACAGTATTACATCTCAAACAAATGGCATTATTTAAATAATCATTAAAACTGAAAATTAATTAAAAAATAAATACAAATTTTACTGACAAGTATAAATCCCTTCATATAGATTTACTTTTCATTAAAACAAAACACAAAACGCCTCCTCGTCTCCCACAATCAAAACCTGTTGCACCATATTATTCGCCCTCTTTATTAGCTGGCTGTATGCACTGCTTAAGTTTTCACAGTCGGATCCGCGGGTTAACAGCATTCTCTGCATTGTTTATGTGTAGCATCTCCAGCAAAAACCTCTTTGCATGGTGTTTCTCTGTTTCTAGAATTTTAACTCTCTTCAAGTCTGGCTCATGTCTATCTTTCAAACAATGAAGCGCAAGTGCTGTTTTTTGCTCCCCACCGTTATTAATGTCTGATCTATGGCCAGAGAGACGCTTTTTTAATTTTTGCTTGGAGGTGCCAACATAAACAGAAGAGCAAGCTACCCCACTTCTCCCTAAGCAGTTAATTTTGTACACAACATTTGATCTCTCCATGTCGTCTATCCTTACTTTTGTGTTAGTGAACAAATGGGTACGCAGAGGATTTACAAGCCTGAAAGCTATTTTTGTTTTTTCTTTATTCCTTATGGGTGCTGATAGCATACGATTAGAGAGGAGCGGGATGTACAACGAGCTTCTATATAGCACCGGTTGTGTATCACCTGTAGGTGTTTTTATTTCTCTTTCTTTTACCTTATTTGATATCAATTTGTTTATCAACGACACTGGGAAAGAGTTAGAACATAGGGTGTGGCGAATTATGTTATTATTTTTTTCCCGAAAAATTATATTGCTTGTCCCTAGCACACGATTTATAAAGTTTTGTGCCGTATTTAAAATGACTCCTTTTGGTTGTTTTGAGTTAAAGTTGATAAGGCGGCCGGAGGAGGTTGGTTTTTTATACCAATCGAAAATAATATGGCCATTTTGCCTTATCACCTTTACGTCAAGGTAGGGAAGCTTACCCTCTTTTTCCACTTCTACCGTGAATTTCAACTTACTATTGAAAGAATTCAGTGCTATCAGTACATCGTTCACTTCTGAAGATTTTACCACAGCAAATAGGTCATCCACATACTTCGTTACAATTTTCGGTTTACGAACAAGTTTGTTCAACACTTCATCTAACAATGCTTTCATTACTATGTCAGCAAGAATCGGTAATGCTGGACTCCCCATTGGAACACCTTGCTTCTGTTGGTAAACTAACCCATTGAATTGAACGTAATTGTTGTCGATGATGCAAAAACGCAATATTTCTATGAAAGTTGTCTTTTTTATATTATATATTACACTTTTTCTCACGCAAAGAGGTTTTTGCTGGAGATGCTACACATAAACAATGCAGAGAATGCTGTCAACCGCCGATCCGACTGTGAAAACTTAAGCAGTGCATACAGCCAGCTTATAAAGAGGCCGAATAATATGGTGCCATCAAATAGGTTTTGATTGTGGGAGACGAGGAGGCGTTTTGTGTTTGTTGTGTTTTGTTTTATTGAATTATTTAAATAATGCCATTTGTTTGAGATGTAATACTGTAATTCATAAAATTAGCCGTTTGTAAAATTTTGTAAGTAGTTTTTTGACTTTACACATTGTCTATGTTGTGTACTAATGTAATGTAATGTAATATGTATAATTTTTGATTTCTTTATGTTGGATCTTGAAGGTCCACGAAATTGTAGTGTCTGTAAAATATAATATTAATTAGCAATAGATAATGAAACACGTGTGTTCAGTTCAAAGTCAGGAACAAGAAGAAGGAATTATATTTCATTTATTAATTTGGTATACAAAATGGCGGTGCCCCAGAAGGGGGACACAAAGAAGACACAAGAAAGTGTACAAAAGTGCTGCCAATGATGCCTGCTTTCTTTGCGTTGCCAACATCTCCCCTCTCAAAATAGCTCATAAGCCCTCAGATAATCTGGTGGCTTTCGCTGCCTTGGGACTCGTCTGGAAGCTAGGTTCGGCTCGATGCTTACTTTGGGTGTCTCAATGTTGCATGTTGGAGTAGATGTATTGATTGTGTCGGTATTTTGTACTCCAGGTTCCGATGTGGAACTCAATGGTTGTGACATTTGTTGTGGTTGAATATCAAAAACATCAATTAATATGTTAAATGGTATTTGGCGATCTGAAAAACTCTGCCCGACCGCAGTCTTGGGAATCTTTTGTCTATGTGAGAGCGGATGAGTTCATTTCGACGTCTTGTCTGGTTTACGATGCGAGTGTTGTACATCACTTTGCCTATACGCTCAATCACTGTGCCAGGTGTCCATTCACTATTTTTGTTCGAGAAGTGCACTCTTACATATACTGTGTCTCCAGCTACAAATGATTTTGGCTTTGCACCATGCTTGGTGTTATACTGTAGCTCAGCGTATTGTTGTCTAGTTCCTTAACTAGGTACTGGGCACTTTGGTGGAAGCAGAAGGTCAAGTGTTGTACGTTATCGGCGTCCGATAAATGGACATTTGCCATTGACTGTGTTGCAATTCGGTGTTGCTCGATATGTCGATAGGAAAGGCTCCAATTGTATTTGTTGTGTGTCTCCCCTTCGAGTTTCTTGAGTGCTTTTTCCAGTAACCAGAATGTCGTCCAGGTATACCAATGTTCCCCATAAGACCTTTCAGAAAAAAAAATAGAACAAAAATATTTGTCTCGTAGCAGGTTATGATTTCTTCTTAAAAAAAATGAAAAAAGTACGACTTCCCTGAAATACATGAACCCTACAACCACGGTTGAATGATTATTATTATTTTTTTATTTTATTTTTGTAATAATTGTAATCATAAAAATTGTCATAAAAAATAATTGACTGTAAATAGTCAATTATTATGCCGGACTTACACGAATGACAAAATGACTTTATTTCTGTCATTTTCTTGCCATTTTTGTCATTTTCGTGTAAATGGTTTTCATATTTGTCATAATTTTTGTCATAAAAATAATGACATGCTAAACTAGTCATAAAAATGACATCGTGTAAACGCACAATGACACCGTTTTCAAAATTATGACAAGCCGGAAGAATACTTTATAAATATAAAGAAATCAAAAATTATACATATTACATTAGTACACAACATAGACAATGTGTAAAGTCAAAAAACTACTTACAAAATTTTATAAACGGCTAATTTTATGAATTACAGTATTACATCTTAAACAAATGGCATTATTTAAATAATATTAAAACTGAAAATTAATTAAAAAATAAATACAAATTTCATTTCATATAAATTTACTTTTCATTAAAACAAATCACAACAAACACAAAACGCCTCCTCGTCTCCCACAATCAAAACCTATTGAAGGCACCATATTATTCGCCCTCTTTATTAGCTGGCTGTATGCACTGCTTAAGTTTTCACAGTCGGATCCACGGGTTAACAGAATTCTCTGCATTGTTTATGTGTAGCATCTCCAGCAAAAACCTCTTTGCATGGTGTTTCTCTGTTTCTAGAATTTTAACTCTCTTCAAGTCTGGCTCATGTCTATCTTTCAAACAATGAAGCGCAAGTGCTGTTTTTTGCTCCCCACCGTTATTAATGTCTGATCTATGGCCAGAGAGACGCTTTTTTAATTTTTGCTTGGAGGTGCCAACATAAACAGAAGAGCAAGCTACCCCACTTCTCCCTAAGCAGTTAATTTTGTACACAACATTTGATCTCTCCATGTCGTCTATCCTTACTTTTGTGTTAGTGAACAAATGGGTACGCAGAGGATTTACAAGCCTGAAAGCTATTTTTGTTTTTTCTTTATTCCTTATGGGTGCTGATAGCATACGATTAGAGAGGAGCGGGATGTACAACGAGCTTCTATATAGCACCGGTTGTGTATCACCTGTAGGTGTTTTTATTTCTCTTTCTTTTACCTTATTTGATATCAATTTGTTTATCAACGACACTGGGAAAGAGTTAGAACATAGGGTGTGGCGAATTATTTTATTATTTTTTTCCCGAAAAATTATATTGCTTGTCCCTAGCACACGATTTATAAAGTTTTGTGCCGTATTTAAAATGACTCCTTTTGGTTGTTTTGAGTTAAAGTTGATAAGGCGGCCGGAGGAGGTTGGTTTTTTATACCAATCGAAAATAATATGGCTATTTTGCCTTATCACCTTTACGTCAAGGTAGGGAAGCTTACCCTCTTTTTCCACTTCTACCGTGAATTTCAACTTACTATTGAAAGAATTCAGTGCTATCAGTACATCGTTCACTTCTGAAGATTTTACCACAGCAAATAGGTCATCCACATACTTCGTTACAATTTTCGGTTTACGAACAAGTTTGTTCAAAACTTCATCTAACAATGCTTTCATTACTATGTCAGCAAGAATCGGTAATGCTGGACTCCCCATTGGAACACCTTGATTCTGTTGGTAAACTAACCCATTGAATTGAACGTAATTGTTGTCGATGATGCAAAAACGCAATATTTCAATATTTTATAAACAATGCAGGGAATGCTGTCAACCGCCGATCCGACTGTGAAAACTTAAGCAGTGCATACAGCCAGCTTATAAAGAGGCCGAATAATATGGTGCCATCAAATAGGTTTTGATTGTGGGAGACGAGGAGGCGTTTTGTGTTTGTTGTGTTTTGTTTTAATGAATTATTTAAATAATGCCATTTGTTTGAGATGTAATACTGTAATTCATAAAATTAGCCGTTTGTAAAATTTTGTAAGTAGTTTTTTGACTTTACACATTGTCTATGTTGTGTACTTATGTAATGTAATGTAATATGTATAATTTTTGATTTCTTTATGTTGGATCTTGAGGGTCCACGAAATTGTAGTGTCTGTAAAATATAATATTAATTAGCAAGAGATAATGAAACACGTGTGTTCAGTTCAAAGTCAGGAACAAGAAGAAGGAATTTATTTCATTTATTAATTTGGTATACAAAATGGCGGTGCCCCAGAAGGGGGACACAAAGAAGACACAAGAAAGTGTACAAAAGTGCTGCCAATGATGCTTGCTTTCTTTGCGTTGCTAACATCTCCCCTCTCAAAATAGCTCATAAGCCCTCAGATAATCTGGTGGCTTTCGCTGCCTTGGGACTCGTCTGGAAGCTAGGTTCGGCTCGATGCTTACTTCGGGTGTCTCAATGTTGCATGTTGGAGTAGATGTATTGATTGTATCGGTATTTTGTACTTCAGGTTCCGATGTGGAACTCAATGGTTGTGACATTTGTTGTGGTTGAATATCAAAAACATCAATTAATATGTTAAATGGTATTTGGTGATCTGAAAAACTCTGTCCGACCGCAGTCTTGGGAATCTTTTGTCTATGTGAGAGCGGATGAGTTCATTTCGACGTCTTGTCTGGTTTACGATGCGAGTGTTGTACATCACTTTGCCTATACGCTCAATCACTGTGTCAGGTGTCCATTCACTATTTTTGTTCGAGAAGTGCACTCTTACATATACTGTGTCTCCAGCTACAAATGATTTTGGCTTTGCACCATGCTTGGTGTTATACTGTAGCTCAGCGTATTGTTGTCTAGTTCCTTAACTAGGTACTGGGCACTTTGGTGGAAGCAGAAGGTCAAGTGTTGTACGTTATCGGCGTCCGATAAATGGACATTTGCCATTGACTGTGTTGCAATTCGGTGTTGCTCGATATGTCGATAGGAAAGGCTCCAATTGTATTTGTTGTGTGTCTCCCCTTCGAGTTTCTTGAGTGCTTTTTCCAGTAACCAGAATGTCGTCCAGGTATACCAATGTTCCCCATAAGACCTTTCAGAAAAAAAAATAGAACAAAAATATTTGTCTCGTAGCAGGTTATGATTTCTTCTTAAAAAAAATGAAAAAAGTACGACTTCCCTGAAATACATGAACCCTACAACCACGGTTGAATGATTATTATTATTTTTTTATTTTATTTTTGTAATAATTGTAATCATAAAAATTGTCATAAAAAATAATTGACTGTAAATAGTCAATTATTATGCCGGACTTACACGAATGACAAAATGACTTTATTTCTGTCATTTTCTTGCCATTTTTGTCATTTTCGTGTAAATGGTTTTCATATTTGTCATAATTTTTGTCATAAAAATAATGACATGCTAAACTAGTCATAAAAATGACATCGTGTAAACGCACAATGACACCGTTTTCAAAATTATGACAAGCCGGAAGAATACTTTATAAATATAAAGAAATCAAAAATTATACATATTACATTAGTACACAACATAGACAATGTGTAAAGTCAAAAAACTACTTACAAAATTTTATAAACGGCTAATTTTATGAATTACAGTATTACATCTTAAACAAATGGCATTATTTAAATAATATTAAAACTGAAAATTAATTAAAAAATAAATACAAATTTCATTTCATATAAATTTACTTTTCATTAAAACAAATCACAACAAACACAAAACGCCTCCTCGTCTCCCACAATCAAAACCTATTGAAGGCACCATATTATTCGCCCTCTTTATTAGCTGGCTGTATGCACTGCTTAAGTTTTCACAGTCGGATCCACGGGTTAACAGAATTCTCTGCATTGTTTATGTGTAGCATCTCCAGCAAAAACCTCTTTGCATGGTGTTTCTCTGTTTCTAGAATTTTAACTCTCTTCAAGTCTGGCTCATGTCTATCTTTCAAACAATGAAGCGCAAGTGCTGTTTTTTGCTCCCCACCGTTATTAATGTCTGATCTATGGCCAGAGAGACGCTTTTTTAATTTTTGCTTGGAGGTGCCAACATAAACAGAAGAGCAAGCTACCCCACTTCTCCCTAAGCAGTTAATTTTGTACACAACATTTGATCTCTCCATGTCGTCTATCCTTACTTTTGTGTTAGTGAACAAATGGGTACGCAGAGGATTTACAAGCCTGAAAGCTATTTTTGTTTTTTCTTTATTCCTTATGGGTGCTGATAGCATACGATTAGAGAGGAGCGGGATGTACAACGAGCTTCTATATAGCACCGGTTGTGTATCACCTGTAGGTGTTTTTATTTCTCTTTCTTTTACCTTATTTGATATCAATTTGTTTATCAACGACACTGGGAAAGAGTTAGAACATAGGGTGTGGCGAATTATTTTATTATTTTTTTCCCGAAAAATTATATTGCTTGTCCCTAGCACACGATTTATAAAGTTTTGTGCCGTATTTAAAATGACTCCTTTTGGTTGTTTTGAGTTAAAGTTGATAAGGCGGCCGGAGGAGGTTGGTTTTTTATACCAATCGAAAATAATATGGCTATTTTGCCTTATCACCTTTACGTCAAGGTAGGGAAGCTTACCCTCTTTTTCCACTTCTACCGTGAATTTCAACTTACTATTGAAAGAATTCAGTGCTATCAGTACATCGTTCACTTCTGAAGATTTTACCACAGCAAATAGGTCATCCACATACTTCGTTACAATTTTCGGTTTACGAACAAGTTTGTTCAAAACTTCATCTAACAATGCTTTCATTACTATGTCAGCAAGAATCGGTAATGCTGGACTCCCCATTGGAACACCTTGATTCTGTTGGTAAACTAACCCATTGAATTGAACGTAATTGTTGTCGATGATGCAAAAACGCAATATTTCAATATTTTATAAACAATGCAGGGAATGCTGTCAACCGCCGATCCGACTGTGAAAACTTAAGCAGTGCATACAGCCAGCTTATAAAGAGGCCGAATAATATGGTGCCATCAAATAGGTTTTGATTGTGGGAGACGAGGAGGCGTTTTGTGTTTGTTGTGTTTTGTTTTAATGAATTATTTAAATAATGCCATTTGTTTGAGATGTAATACTGTAATTCATAAAATTAGCCGTTTGTAAAATTTTGTAAGTAGTTTTTTGACTTTACACATTGTCTATGTTGTGTACTTATGTAATGTAATGTAATATGTATAATTTTTGATTTCTTTATGTTGGATCTTGAGGGTCCACGAAATTGTAGTGTCTGTAAAATATAATATTAATTAGCAAGAGATAATGAAACACGTGTGTTCAGTTCAAAGTCAGGAACAAGAAGAAGGAATTTATTTCATTTATTAATTTGGTATACAAAATGGCGGTGCCCCAGAAGGGGGACACAAAGAAGACACAAGAAAGTGTACAAAAGTGCTGCCAATGATGCTTGCTTTCTTTGCGTTGCTAACATCTCCCCTCTCAAAATAGCTCATAAGCCCTCAGATAATCTGGTGGCTTTCGCTGCCTTGGGACTCGTCTGGAAGCTAGGTTCGGCTCGATGCTTACTTCGGGTGTCTCAATGTTGCATGTTGGAGTAGATGTATTGATTGTATCGGTATTTTGTACTTCAGGTTCCGATGTGGAACTCAATGGTTGTGACATTTGTTGTGGTTGAATATCAAAAACATCAATTAATATGTTAAATGGTATTTGGTGATCTGAAAAACTCTGTCCGACCGCAGTCTTGGGAATCTTTTGTCTATGTGAGAGCGGATGAGTTCATTTCGACGTCTTGTCTGGTTTACGATGCGAGTGTTGTACATCACTTTGCCTATACGCTCAATCACTGTGTCAGGTGTCCATTCACTATTTTTGTTCGAGAAGTGCACTCTTACATATACTGTGTCTCCAGCTACAAATGATTTTGGCTTGACACCATGCTTGGTGTTATACTGTAGCTGAGCGTATTGTTGTCTAGTTCCTTCACTAGGTACTGGCCACTTTGGTGGAAGCAGAAGGTCAAGTGTTGTACGTTATCGGCGTCCGATAAATTATTCTGATGGACATTTGCCATTGACTGTGTTGCGATTCGGTGTTGCTCGATATGTCGATAGGAAAGGCTCCAATTGTTTTTGTGGTGTGTCTCCACTTCGAGTTTCATGAGTGCGCGCTTGAATGTGTCCACAAACCGTTCCACCTGGCCGTTTGATTGTGGGTGGTACGGTGCAGTTCGGATGTGTTTTATACCACGTTCATTGCAAAACAAACTAAACTTAGCGCTTGTAAATTGCGTACCATTATCACTTACAATAATTTCAGGGTTTCCAAATCTTGAAAATAGGCTGGATAACGAGTCAATGGTGTAAGAAGTTGTTATTGTGTTCGTGGCAAATACTTCTGGCCACTTAGAGTAGGCATCTACAATGATGATGAAGAATCGGCCTTTGACTGGGCAAGCAAAGTCAACGTGTATGCGTGTCCAGGGTCCCTCAGGTTTTGGCCAAGGGTGTAGAGGCACTCGTATGGGTGATTTGCTGGCTTCAATGCATTTTGAACAACGGCAAACATACTCTTCAATATGCTGGTCTATTTTGGGCCAATAAACGAAACTTCTGGCTAGACTCTTCATTCGGAACTGTCCTGGGTGGTCTTGGTGAAGTCGGTGAGGTATTTGTTGCTGGAAACACTCTGGAACAACTATTCGTTCACTGAACATTAGACATTGGTTGGAGACTGAGAGTGATGATCTGCAATGATAAAAAGGAGCGATTTCGTTACTGATCTCAGCTTTGTTTGGCCAACCGTCTGTCAAATATTTTATGACAAGCTGAAGTGTTGTTGATTGTTCTGTTTCAAGAACTATATCTGCGTGTGTCAACGGAAATGTTGAAATTGCGTTGGCTAATGTTGATTGGATGTCTTCTTCCAGTGTGATAGATGCGACGACGATGTCTTCTTTATTTGTCTCATGTGTATTGATCAGCCTTGACAATATGTCCGCATGTCCAAAATGGTCGGTCTGGACATATTCGATTTTGAAATCGTAGGCCTTTAACGTCAAACCCAGCGTTGAAGCCGGTTGGCTGTGTAGACTGGGATACCTTTCTTAGAGCCAAAAATCGTCAAAAGTGGTTTGTGATCCGTCTGGAGCACAAATTGTCGTCCATACACCATCCGATGAAACTTCGTTACAGCAAAAATGAGGGCAAGTCCCTCCTTCTCTATTTGGCTGTACTTTTGTTCGCTGCTAGTGAGTGTCCTCGATGCATGGTAAATTGCTTTGACAGATCCATCCTTGAATCGATGTAGGATACATGCACCAATTCCGCTGTTAGATGCGTCACCAGCGACGATCAGTTCTAGAGCTGGATTAAAATGTGTGAGCAGTAAATCTGACTGTAAGATTTTCTTGAAGTTCTCGAACGATTGCTGGCACTCTGGAGTCCACAACCATTCCACGTTCTTTTTGAGCAATTCATTGAGTGGATGACGGAGCTCATGCATTTTGTGAACGTATTTGCAGTAAAAGTTGATTGCTCCAAGGTGCGCTCGCAATGTAGCTAAATCTGTTGGTGCTGGCATTTGGGCAACGGCTTGAGTCTTAGCTGGATTTGGACGGATACCATTCCTGTCAATGATATGGCCTAGGTACTCAAGTTCGCGCATTGCAATGGTGCACTTTTCAGCTTTAATGGTGAATCCGAAAAGTTGGATGCGGTCGAAAAGACGTGTCAGATTTTTGTTGTGATCTTCGATGCTTTTTCCAGTAACCAGAATGTCGTCCAGGTATACCAATGTTCCCCTTAAGACCTTTCAGAAAAAAAAATAGAACACAAATATTTGTCTTGTAGCAGGTTATGATTTCTTCTTAAAAAAGTACGACTTCCCTGAAATACATGAACCCTACAACCACGGTTGAATGATTATTATTATTTTTTTATTTTATTTTTATAATAATTGTTTTTTAAATAATTTATCTACTAAAAGAGCTATTCACTGTATTCTTAAATGAAAATTGATTAATGCCGGATTTACACGAAAATTTTATAAATCATTATAATTACAAAATAATGACAAAATCAATTAATTTATGACTTGCATTTAAACGAAGACAAAATAATGACTGTTTTAGATAGTGACAATTCTGTCATAAAAGTTCATTCTTTTTTCCGGCTTGTCATAATTTTGAAAATGGTGTCATTGTGCGTTTACACGATGGCATTTTTATGACTAGTTTAGCATGTCATTATTTTTATGACAAAAATTATGACAAATATGAAAACAATTTACACGAAAATGACAAAAATGGCAAAAAAATGACAGAAATAATGTCATTTTGTCATTCGTGTAAATCCGGCATAATAATTGACTATTTACAGTCAATTATTTGCAATTATTTGCTAATTATTCAAGAATATTCAAAAAATAAAAATCAGTTATAATTCATTCAACCTTCGTCGTAGGGTTCAAGTGTTTGCGGGAAATCGTACTTTTTTAACCTTTAACCTAAAAACTACGAGGAAAATATTTGTTTTAATATTTTTTTGAATGGTCTTAAGGCCAGCTATAACCGGTTGCAAGGTTATCTATTATTCACTTGACACCATGTATACAAAGAAGAAATATGCATAATGCATCTGGTTTTCAGTGTTTGACCAAACTTATTAAAAAGCATTGAATATTTAAGAAACAAATGGAACTCGATGACGCAAAATTTAAATAGTTATTTGTTGTTTAAGTGACCTTTATTATTTAAGTAATTTGAAGCTTATTTGAGCGGGCTGTAGGTCATTAAAATGATGTTAATTTTTTTACGACGTTTCGAACATGTATATGTTCTTCATCAGGACTTTATTTTATAAATATAAAGAAATCAAAAATTATACATATTATATTAGTACACAACATAGACAATGTGTAAAGTCAAAAAACTGCTTACAAAATTTTATAAACGGCTATTTTTATGAATTACAGTATTACATCTCAAACAAATGACATTATTTAAATAATCATTAAAACTGAAAATTAATTAAAAAATAAATACAAATTTTACTGATAAGTATAAATCCCTTCATATAAATTTACTTTTCATTAAAACAAAACACAACAAACACAAAACGCCTCCTCGTCTCCCACAATCAAAACCTATTGATGGCACCATATTATTCGCCCTCTTTATGTATGCACTGCTTAGGTTTTCACAGTCGGATCCGCGGGTTAACAGCATTCTCTGCATTGTTTATGTGTAGCATCTTCAGCAAAAACCTCTTTGCATGGTGTTTCTCTGTTTCTAGAATTTTAACTCTCTTCAAGTCTGGCTCATGTCTATCTTTCAAACAATGAAGCGCAAGTGCTGATTTTTGCTCCCCACCGTTATTAATGTCTGATCTATGGCCAGAGAGACGCTTTTTTAATTTTTGATTGGAGGTGCCAACATAAACAGAAGAGCAAGCTACCCCGCTTCTCCCTAAGCAGTTAATTTGGTACACAACATTTGATCTCTCCATGTCGTCTATCCTTCCTTTTGTGTTAGTGAACAAATGGGTACGCAGAGGATTTACAAGCCTGAAAGCTATTTTTGTTTTTTCTTTATTCCTTATGGGTGCTGATAGCATACGATTAGAGAGGAGCGGGATGTACAACGAGCTTCTATATAGCACCGGTTGTGTATCATCTGTAGGTGTTTTTATTTCTCTTTCTTTTACCTTATTTGTTATCAATTTGTTTATCAACGACACTGTGAAAGAGTTAGAACATAGGGTGTTGCGAATTATGTTGTTATTTTTTTCCCGAAAAATTATATTGCTTGTTGTCTAGCACACGATTTATAAAGTTTTGTGCCGTATTTAAAATGACTCCTTTTGGTTGTTTTGAGTTAAAGTTGATAAGGCGGCCGGAGCAGGTTGGTTTTTTATACCAATCGAAAATAATATGGCTTAGCCTTATCACCTTTACGTCAAGGTAGGGAAGCTTACCCTCTTTTTCCACTTCTACCGTGAATTTCAACTTACTATTGAAAGAATTCAGTGCTATCAGTACATCGTTCACTTCTGAAGATTTTACCACAGCAAATAGGTCATCCACATACTTCGTTACAATTTTCGGTTTACGAACAAGTTTGTTCAAAACTTCATCTAACAATGCTTTCATTACTATGTCAGCAAGAATCGGTAATGCTGGACTCCCCATTGGAACACCTTGCTTCTGTTGGTAAACTAACCCATTGAATTGAACGTAATTGTTGTCGATGATGCAAAAACGCAATATTTCTATGAAAGTTGTCTTTTTTATATTATATATTACACTTTTTCTCATGCAAAGAGGTTTTTGATGGAGATGCTACACATAAACAATGCAGAGAATGCTGTCAACCGCCGATCCGACTGTGAAAACTTAAGCAGTGCATACAGCCAGCTTATAAAGAGGTCGAATAATATGGTGCCATCAAATAGGTTTTGATTGTGGGAGACGAGGAGGCGTTTTGTGTTTGTTGTGTTTTGTTTTAATGAATTATTTAAATAATGCCATTTGTTTGAGATGTAATGCTGTAATTCATAAAATTAGCCGTTTGTAAAATTTTGTAAGTAGTTTTTTGACTTTACACATTGTCTATGTTGTGTACTAATGTAATGTAATGTAATATGTATAATTTTTGATTTCTTTATGTTGGATCTTGAAGGTCCACGAAATTGTAGTGTCTGTAAAATATAATATTAATTAGCAAGAGATAATGAAACACGTGTGTTCAGTTCAAAGTCAGGAACAAGAAGAAGGAATTATATTTCATTTATTAATTTGGTATACAAAATGGCGGTGCCCCAGAAGGGGGACACAAAGAAGACACAAGAAAGTGTACAAAAGTGCTGCCAATGATGCCTGCTTTCTTTGCGTTGCCAACATCTCCCCTTTCAAAATAGCTCATAAGCCCTCAGATAATCTGGTGGCTTTCGCTGCCTTGGGACTCGTCTGGAAGCTAGGTTCGGCTCGATGCTTACTTTGGGTGTCTCAATGTTGCATGTTGGAGTAGATGTATTGATTGTGTCGGTCCTTTGTACTCCAGGTTCCGATGTGGAACTCAATGGTTGTGACATTTGTTGTGATTGAATATCAAAAACATTAATTAATATGTTAAATGGTATTTGGCGATCTGAAAAACTCTGTCCGTCCGCAGTCTTGGGAATCATTCGGTCTATGTGAGAGCGGATGAGTTCATTTCGACGTCTTGTCTGGTTTACGATGCGAGTGTTGTACATCACTTTGCCTATACGCTCAATCACTGTGCCAGGTGTCCATTCACTATTTTTGCTCGAGAAGTGCACTCTTACATATACTGTGTCTCCAGCTACAAATGATTTTGGCTTGACACCATGCTTGGTGTTATACTGTAGCTCAGCGTATTGTTGTCTAGTTCCTTCACTAGGTACTGGCCACTTTGGTGGAAGCAGAAGGTCAAGTGTTGTACGTTATCGGCGTCCGATAAATAATTCTGATGGACATTTGCCATTGACTGTGTTGCGATTCGGTGTTGCTCGATATGTCGATAGGAAAGGCTCCAATTGTTTTTGTGGTGTGTCACCCCTTCGAGTTTCTTGAGTGCGCGCTTGAATGTGTCCACAAACCGTTCCACCTGGCCGTTTGATTGTGGGTGGTACGGTGCAGTTCGGATGTGTTTTATACCACGTTCTTTGCAAAACAAACTAAACTTAGCGCTTGTAAATTGCGTACCATTATCACTTACAATAATTTCAGGGTTTCCAAATCTTGAAAATAGGCTGGATAACGAGCCAATGGTGTAAGAAGTTGTTATTGTGTTCGTGGCAAATACTTCTGGCCACTTAGAGTAGGCATCTACAATGATGATGTAGAATCGGCCTTGGACTGGGCAAGCAAAGTCAACGTGTATGCGTGTCCAGGGTCCCTCAGGTTTTGGCCAAGGGTGTAGAGGCACTCGTATGGGTGATTTGCTGGCTTCAATGCATTTTGAACAACGGCAAACATACTCTTCAATATGCTGGTCAATTTTGGGCCAATAAACGAAACTTCTGGCTAGACTCTTCATTCGGAACTGTCCTGGGTGGTCTTGGTGAAGTCGGTTAAGTATTTGTTGCTGGAAACACTCTGGAACAACTATTCGTTCACTGAACATTAGACATTGGTTGGAGACTGAGAGTGATGATCTGCAATGATAAAAAGGAGCGATTTCGTTACTGATCTCAGCTTTGTTTGGCCAACCGTCTGTCAAATATTTTATGACAAGCTGAAGTGTTGTTGATTGTTCTGTTTCAAGAACTATATCTGTGTGTGTCAACGGAAATGTTGAAATTGCGTTGGCTAATGTTGATTGGATGTCTTCTTCCAGTGTGATAGATGCGACGACGATGTCTTCTTTATTTATCTCATGTGTATTGATCAGCCTTGACAATATGTCCGCATGTCCAAAATGGTCGGTCTGGACATATTCGATTTTGAAATCGTAGGCCTTTAACGTCAAACCCTGCGTTGAAGCCGGTTAGCTGTGTAGACTGGGATACCTTTCTTAGAGCCAAAAATCGTCAAAAGTGGTTTGTGATCCGTCTGGAGCACAAATTGTCGTCCATACACCATCCGATGAAACTTCGTTACAGCAAAAATGAGGGCAAGTCCCTCCTTCTCTATTTGGCTGTACTTTTGTTCGCTGCTAGTGAGTGTCCTCGATGCATGGTAAATTGCTTTGACAGATCCATCCTTGAATTGATGTAGGATACATGCACCAATTCCGCTGTTAGATGCGTCACCAGCGACGATCAGTTCTAGAGCTGGATTAAAATGTGTGAGCAGTAAATCTGACTGTAAGATTTTCTTGAAGTTCTCGAACGATTGCTGGCACTCTGGAGTCCACAACCATTCCACGTTCTTTTTGAGCAATTCATTGAGTGGATGACGGAGCTCATGCATTTTGTGAACGTATTTGCAGTAAAAGTTGATTGCTCCAAGGTGCGCTCGCAATGTAGCTAAATCTGTTGGTGCTGGCATTTAGGCAATGGTTTGAGTCTTAGCTGGATTTGGACGGATACCATTCCTGTCAATGATATGGCCTAGGTACTCAAGTTCGCGCATTGCAATGGTGCACTTTTCAGCTTTAATGGTGAATCCGAAAAGTTGGATGCGGTCGAAAAGACGTGTCAGATTTTTGTTGTGATCTTCGATGCTTTTTCCAGTAACCAGAATGTCGTCCAGGTATATCAATGTTCCCCTTAAGACCTTTCAGAAAAAAAAATAGAACACAAATATTTGTCTTGGAGCAGGTTATGATTTCTTCTTAAAAAAATGAAAAAAGTACGACTTCCCTGAAATACATGAACCCTACAACCACGGTTGAATGATTATTATTATTTTTTTATTTTATTTTTATAATAATTGTAATCATAAAAATTGTCATAAAAAATAATTGACTGTAAATAGTCAATTATTATGCCGGACTTACACGAATGACAAAATGACATTATTTCTGTCATTTTCTTGCCATTTTTGTCATTTTCGTGTAAATGGTTTTCATATTTGTCATAATTTTTGTCATAAAAATAATGACATGCTAAACTAGTCATAAAAATCACATCGTGTAAACGCACAATGACACCATTTTCAAAATTATGACAAGCTCATTCTTTTATGACAAAATTGTAATTATCTAAAACAGTCATTATTTTGTCTTCGTGTAAATGCATGTCATAAATTAATTGATTTTGTCATTATTTTGTCATTATAATGACAGATTTTATGGCACTTTTTTCATTTGTGTAAATCCGGCATAATAAAATTAGCCATTTATCTACTAAAAGAGCTATTCACTGTATTCTTAAATGAAAATTGATTAATGCCGGATTTACACGAAAATTTTGACAAAATTGTCATATAATTACAAAATATTGACAAAATCAATTAATTTATGACATGTATTTACACGAAGACAAAATAATGACTGTTTTAGATAATGACAATTCTGTCATAAAAGTTCATTCTTTTTTCCGGCTTGTCATAATTTTGAAAATGGTGTCATTGTGCGTTTACACGATGTCATTTTTATGACTAGTTTAGCATGTCATTATTTGTATGACAAAAATTATGACAAATATGAAAACCATTTACACGAAAATGACAAAAATGGCAAGAAAATGACAGAAATAATGTCATTTTGTCATTCGTGTAAATCCGGCATAATAATTGGCTATTTACAGTCAATTATTTGCAATTATTTGCTAATTATTCAAGAATATTCAAAAAATAAAAATCAGTTTTAATACATTCAACCTTCGTCGTAGGGTTCAAGTGTTTGCGGGAAATCGTACTTTTTTAACCTTTAACCTAAAAACTACAAGGAAAATATTTGTTTTAATATTTTTTGAATGGTCTTAAAGCCAGCTATAACCGGTTGCAAGGTTATCTATTATTCACTTGACACCATGTATACAAAGAAGAAATATGCATAATGCATCTGGTTTTCAGTGTTTGACCAAACTTATTAAAAAGCATTGAATATTTAAGAAAAAATGGAACTCGATGACGCAAAATTTCGAACAAAAAAAAAATAGACTTAAACAATAAATAGTTATTTGTTGTTTAAGTGACCTTTATTATTTAAGTAATTTGAAGCTTATTTGAGCGGGCTGTAGGTCATTAAAATGATGTTAATTTTTTTACGACGTTTCGAACATGTATATGTTCTTCATCAGGACTTTATTTTATAAATATAAAGAAATCAAAAATTATACATATTACATTAGTACACAACATAGACAATGTGTAAAGTCAAAAAACTACTTACAAAATTTTATAAACGGCTATTTTTATGAATTACAGTATTACATCTCAAACAAATGACATTATTTAAATAATCATTAAAACTGAAAATTAATTAAAAAATAAATACAAATTTTACTGATAAGTATAAATCCCTTCATATAAATTTACTTTTCATTAAAACAAAACACAACAAATACAAAACGCCTCCTCGTCTCCCACAATCAAAACCTATTGAAGGCACCATATTATTCGCCCTCTTTATTAGCTGGCTGTATGCACTGCTTAGGTTTTCACAGTCGGATCCGCGGGTTAGCAGCATTCTCTGCATTTTTTATGTGTAGCATCTCCAGCAAAAACCTCTTTGCATGGTGTTTCTCTGTTTCTCGAATTTTAACTCTCTTCAAGTCTGGCTCATGTCTATCTTTCAAACAATGAAGCGCAAGTGCTGTTTTTTGCTCCCCACCGTTATTAATGTCTGATCTATGGCCAGAGAGACGCTTTTTTAATTTTTGCTTGGAGGTGCCAACATAAACAGAAGAGCAAGCTACCCCGCTTCTCCCTTAGCAGTTAATTTGGTACACAACATTTGATCTCTCCATGTCATGTCGTCTATCCTTCCTTTTGTGTTAGTGAACAAATGGGTACGCAGAGAATTTACAAGCCTGAAAGCTATTTTTGTTTTTTCTTTATTCCTTATGGGTGCTGATAGCATACGATTAGAGAGGAGCGGGATGTACAACGAGCTTCTATATAGCACCGGTTGTGTATCATCTGTAGGTGTTTTTATTTCTCTTTCTTTTACCTTATTTGATATCAATTTGTTTATCAACGACACTGGGAAAGAGTTAGAACATAGGGTGTTGCGAATTATGTTGTTATTTTTTTCCCGAGAAATTATATTGCTTGTCCCTAGCAAACGATTTATAAAGTTTTGTGCCGTATTTAAAATGACTCCTTTTGGTTGTTTTGAGTTAAAGTTGATAAGGCGGCCGGAGGAGGTTGGTTTTTTATACCAATCGAAAATAATATGGCTTAGCCTTATCACCTTTACGTCAAGGTAGGGAAGCTTACCCTCTTTTTCCACTTCTACCGTGAATTTCAACTTACTATTGAAAGAATTCAGTGCTATCAGTACATCGTTCACTTCTGAAGATTTTACCACAGCAAATAGGTCATCCACATACTTCGTTACAATTTTCGGTTTACGAACAAGTTTGTTCAAAACTTCATCTAACAATGCTTTCATTACTATGTCAGCAAGAATCGGTAATGCTGAACTCCCCATTGGAACACCTTGCTTCTGTTGGTAAACTAACCCATTGAATTGAACGTAATTGTTGTCGATGATGCAAAAACGCAATATTTCTATGAAAGTTGTCTTTTTTATATTATATATTACACTTTTTCTCATGCAAAGAGGTTTTTGCTGGAGATGCTACACAAAAACAATGCAGAGAATGCTGTCAACCGCCGATCCGACTGTGAAAACTTAAACAGTGCATACAGCCAGCTTATAAAGAGGCCGAATAATATGGTGCCATCAAATAGGTTTTGATTGTGGGAGACGAGGAGGCGTTTTGTGTTTGTTGTGTTTTGTTTTAATGAATTATTTAAATAATGCCATTTGTTTGAGATGTAATACTGTAATTCATAAAATTAGCCGTTTGTAAAATTTTGTAAGTAGTTTTTTGACTTTACACATTGTCTATGTTGTGTACTAATGTAATGTAATGTAATATGTATAATTTTTGATTTCTTTATGTTGGATCTTGAAGGTCCACGAAATTGTAGTGTCTGTAAAATATAATATTAATTAGCAAGAGATAATGAAACACGTGTGTTCAGTTCAAAGTCAGGAACAAGAAGAAGGAATTATATTTCATTTATTAATTTGGTATACAAAATGGCGGTGCCCCAGAAGGGGGACACAAAGAAGACACAAGAAAGTGTACAAAAGTGTACAAAAGTGCTGCCAATGATGCCTGCTTTCTTTGCGTTGCCAACATCTCCCCTTTCAAAATAGCTCATAAGCCCTCAGATAATCTGGTGGCTTTCGCTGCCTTGGGACTCGTCTGGAAGCTAGGTTCGGCTCGATGCTTACTTTGAGTGTCTCAATGTTGCATGTTGGAGTAGATGTATTGATTGTGTCGGTCCTTTGTACTCCAGGTTCCGATGTGGAACTCAATGGCTGTGACATTTGTTGTGATTGAATATCAAAAACATCAATTAATATGTTAAATGGTATTTGGCGATCTGAAAAACTCTGTCCGTCCGCAGTCTTGGGAATCATTTGGTCTATGTGAAAGCGGATGAGTTCATTTCGACGTCTTGTCTGGTTTACGATGCGAGTGTTGTACATCACTTTACCTATACGCTCAATCACTGTGCCAGGTGTCCATTCACTATTTTTGTTCGAGAAGTGCACTCTTACATATACTGTGTCTCCAGCTACAAATGATTTTGGCTTGACACCATGCTTGGTGTTATACTGTAGCTGAGCGTATTGTTGTCTAGTTCCTTCACTAGGTACTGGCCACTTTGGTGGAAGCAGAAGGTCAAGTGTTGTACGTTATCGGCGTCCGATAAATAATTCTGATGGACATTTGCCATTGACTGTGTTGTGATTCGGTGTTGCTCGATATGTCGATAGGAAAGGCTCCAATTGTTTTTGTGGTGTGTCTCCCCTTCGAGTTTCTTGAGTGCGCGCTTGAATGTGTCCACAAACCGTTCCACCTGGTCGTTTGATTGTGGGTGGTACGGTGCAGTTCGGATGTGTTTTATACCACGTTCTTTGCAAAACAAACTAAACTTAGCGCTTGTAAATTGCGTACCATTATCACTTACAATAATTTCAGGGTTTCCAAATCTTGAAAATAGGCTGGATAACGAGTCAATGGTGTAAGAAGTTGTTATTGTGTTCGTGGCAAATACTTCTGGCCACTTAGAGTAGGCATCTACAATGATGATGTAGAATCGGCCTTTGACTGGGCAAGCAAAGTCAACGTGTATGCGTGTCCAGGGTCCCTCAGGTTTTGGCCAAGGGTGTAGAGGCACTCGTATGGGTGATTTGCTGGCTTCAATGCATTTTGAACATACTCTTCAATATGCTGGTCTATTTTGGGCCAAAAAACGAAACTTCTGGCTAGACTCTTCATTCGGAACTGTCCTGGGTGGTCTTGGTGAAGTCGGTTAAGTATTTGTTGCTGGAAACACTCTGGAACAACTATTCGTTCACTGAACATTAGACATTGGTTGGAGACTGAGAGTGATGATCTGCAATGATAAAAAGGAGCGATTTCGTTACTGATCTCAGCTTTGTTTGGCCAACCGTCTGTCAAATATTTTATGACAAGCTGAAGTGTTGTTGATTGTTCTGTTTCAAGAACTATATCTGCGTGTGTCAACGGAAATGTTGAAATTGCGTTGGCTAATGTTGATTGGATGTCTTCTTCCAGTGTGATAGATGCGACGACGATGTCTTCTTTATTTATCTCATGTGTATTGATCAGCCTTGACAATATGTCCGCATGTCCAAAATGGTCGGTCTGGACATATTCGATTTTGAAATCGTAGGCCTTTAACGTCAAACCCTGCGTTGAAGCCGGTTAGCTGTGTAGACTGGGATACCTTTCTTAGAGCCAAAAATCGTCAAAAGTGGTTTGTGATCCGTCTGGAGCACAAATTGTCGTCCATACACCATCCAATGAAACTTCGTTACAGCAAAAATGAGGGCAAGTCCCTCCTTCTCTATTTGGCTGTACTTTTGTTCGCTGCTAGTGAGTGTCCTCGATGCATGGTAAATTGCTTTGACAGATCCATCCTTGAATCGATGTAGGATACATGCACCAATTCCGCTGTTAGATGCGTCACCAGCGACGATCAGTTCTAGAGCTGGATTAAAATGTGTGAGCAGTAAATCTGACTGTAAGATTTTCTTGAAGTTCTCGAACGATTGCTGGCACTCTGGAGTCCACAACCATTCCACGTTCTTTTTGAGCAATTCATTGAGTGGATGACGGAGCTCATGCATTTTGTGAACGTATTTGCAGTAAAAGTTGATTGCTCCAAGGTGCGCTCGCAATGTAGCTAAATCTGTTGGTGCTGGCATTTGGGCAATGGTTTGAGTCTTAGCTGGATTTGGACGGATACCATTCCTGTCAATGATATGGCCTAGGTACTCAAGTTCGCGCATTGCAATGGTGCACTTTTCAGCTTTAATGGTGAATCCGAAAAGTTGGATGCGGTCGAAAAGACGTGTCAGATTTTTGTTGTGATCTTCGATGCTTTTTCCAGTAACCAGAATGTCGTCCAGGTATACCAATGTTCCCCTTAAGACCTTTCAGAAAAAAAAATAGAACACAAATATTTGTCTTGTAGCAGGTTATGATTTCTTCTTAAAAAAAATGAAAAAAGTACGACTTCCCTGAAATACATGAACCCTACAACCACGGTTGAATGATTATTATTATTTTTTTATTTTATTTTTATAATAATTGTTATCATAAAAAATAATTGACTGTAAATAGTCAATTATTATGCCAGACTTACACGAATGACAAAATGACATTATTTCTGTCATTTTCTTGCCATTTTTGTCATTTTCGTGTAAATGGTTTTCATATTTGTCATAATTTTTGTCATAAAAATAATGATATGCTAAACTAGTCACAAAAATGACATCGTGTAAACGCACAATGACACCATTTTCAAAATTTTGACAAGCCGGAAGAAAGAATGTGAGTGAGAACGCCGGGACGAAACGCCAATTTTTATGGACTAAAGGCCGTTAAAAGCTATATTGAATCAATAATTCAACAAGTCCAATTAAATAATGCTAAGTCTTCTACTTGGCTGATGTATTTCAGTAGTATATAGAATTTGTATTATAAAAAACACTCATATGTTAACAATGCCAGGCCACGGGTAACAAAATTTCCAACAATTCTTGATTAGAAATTCTAATTGGGTTGGATATAGTTCACATTCGATTTTCGCTGTAAAATTGATGTAAGCTGGACTGAACTTAATAAAAATTGCGTCTTGACAAGGCCCTCACGGTCAACTGAAGAGTCCAAGTGAGAACGCCGGGACGAAACGCCAATTTTTATGGACTAAAGGCCGTTAAAAGCTATATTGAATCAATAATTCAACAAGTCCAATTAAATAATGCTAAGTCTTCTACTTGGCTGATGTATTTCAGTAGTATATAGAATTTGTATTATAAAAAACACTCATATGTTAACAATGCCAGGCCACGGGTAACAAAATTTCCAACAATTCTTGATTAGAAATTCTAATTGGGTTGGATATAGTTCACATTCGATTTTCGCTGTAAAATTGATGTAAGCTGGACTGAACTTAATAAAAATTGCGTCTTGACAAGGCCCTCACGGTCAACTGAAGAGTCCAAGTGAGAACGCCGGGACGAAACGCCAATTTTTATGGACTAAAGGCCGTTAAAAGCTATATTGAATCAATAATTCAACAAGTCCAATTAAATAATGCTAAGTCTTCTACTTGGCTGATGTATTTCAGTAGTATATAGAATTTGTATTATAAAAAACACTCATATGTTAACAATGCCAGGCCACGGGTAACAAAATTTCCAACAATTCTTGATTAGAAATTCTAATTGGGTTGGATATAGTTCACATTCGATTTTCGCTGTAAAATTGATGTAAGCTGGACTGAACTTAATAAAAATTGCGTCTTGACAAGGCCCTCACGGTCAACTGAAGAGTCCAAGTGAGAACGCCGGGACGAAACGCCAATTTTTATGGACTAAAGGCCGTTAAAAGCTATATTGAATCAATAATTCAACAAGTCCAATTAAATAATGCTAAGTCTTCTACTTGGCTGATGTATTTCAGTAGTATATAGAATTTGTATTATAAAAAACACTCATATGTTAACAATGCCAGGCCACGGGTAACAAAATTTCCAACAATTCTTGATTAGAAATTCTAATTGGGTTGGATATAGTTCACATTCGATTTTCGCTGTAAAATTGATGTAAGCTGGACTGAACTTAATAAAAATTGCGTCTTGACAAGGCCCTCACGGTCAACTGAAGAGTCCAAGTGAGAACGCCGGGACGAAACGCCAATTTTTATGGACTAAAGGCCGTTAAAAGCTATATTGAATCAATAATTCAACAAGTCCAATTAAATAATGCTAAGTCTTCTACTTGGCTGATGTATTTCAGTAGTATATAGAATTTGTATTATAAAAAACACTCATATCTTTATTATTTAAGTAATTTGAAGCTTATTTGAGCGGGCTGTAGGTCATTAAAATGATGTTAATTTTTTACGACGTTTCGAACATGTATATGTTCTTCATCAGGACTTTATTTTATAAATATAAAGAAATCAAAAATTATACATATTACATTAGTACACAACATAGACAATGTGTAAAGTCAAAAAACTACTTACAAAATTTTATAAACGGCTGATTTTATGAATTACAGTATTACATCTCAAACAAATGACATTATTTAAATAATCATTAAAACTGAAAATTAATTAAAAAATAAATACAAATTTTACTGACAAGTATAAATCCCTTCATATAAATTTACTTTTCATTAAAACAAAACACAACAAACACAAAACGCCTCCTCGTCTTCCACAATCAAAACCTATTGATGGCACCATATTATTCG
Organism: Melangyna quadrimaculata; assembly: GCA_949320155.1. Classification (NCBI taxonomy): domain Eukaryota; kingdom Metazoa; phylum Arthropoda; class Insecta; order Diptera; family Syrphidae; genus Melangyna; species Melangyna quadrimaculata. Next base: position 347,588,926 of record OX439483.1, on the reverse strand, counting down.
CCCTCTTTATTAGCTGGCTGTATGCACTGCTTAGGTTTTCACAGTCGGATCCGCGGGTTAACAGCATTCTCTGCATTGTTTATGTGTAGCATCTTCAGCAAAAACCTCTTTGCATGGTGTTTCTCTGTTTCTAGAATTTTAACTCTCTTCAAGTCTGGCTCATGTCTATCTTTCAAACAATGAAGCGCAAGTGCTGTTTTTTGCTCCCCACCGTTATTAATGTCTGATCTATGGCCAGAGAGACGCTTTTTTAATTTTTGCTTGGAGGTGCCAACATAAACAGAAGAGCAAGCTACCCCGCTTCTCCCTTAGCTGTTAATTTGGTACACAACATTTGATCTCTCCATGTCGTCTATCCTTCCTTTTGTGTTAGTGAACAAATGGGTACGCAGAGAATTTACAAGCCTGAAAGCTATTTTTGTTTTTTCTTTATTCCTTATGGGTGCTGATAGCATACGATTAGAGAGGAGCGGGATGTACAACGAGCTTCTATATAGCACCGGTTGTGTATCATCTGTAGGTGTTTTTATTTCTCTTTCTTTTACCTTATTTGATATCAATTTGTTTATCAACGACACTGGGAAAGAGTTAGAACATAGAGTGTTGCGAATTATGTTGTTATTTTTTTCCCGAAAAATTATATTGCTTGTCCCTAGCACACGATTTATAAAGTTTTGTGCCGTATTTAAAATTACTCCTTTTGGTTGTTTTGAGTTAAAGTTGATAAGGCGGCCGAAGGAGGTTGGTTTTTTATACCAATCGAAAATAATATGGCTATTTTGCCTTATCACCTTTACGTCAAGGTAGGGAAGCTTACCCTCTTTTTCCACTTCTACCGTGAATTTCAACTTACTATTGAAAGAATTCAGTGCTATCAGTACATCTTCACTTCTGAAGATTTTACCACAGCAAATAGGTCATCCACATACTTCGTTACAATTTTCGGTTTACGAACAAGTTTGTTCAAAACTTCATCTAACAATGCTTTCATTACTATGTCAGCAAGAATCAGTAATGCTGGACTCCCCATTGGAACACCTTGCTTCTGTTGGTAAACTAACCCATTGAATTGAACGTAATTGTTGTCGATGATGCAAAAACGCAATATTTCTATGAAAGTTGTCTTTTTTATATTATATATTACACTTTTTCTCATGCAAAGAGGTTTTTGCTGGAGATGCTACACATAAACAATGCAGAGAATGCTGTCAACCGCCGATCCGACTGTGAAAACTTAAACAGTGCATACAGCCAGCTTATAAAGAGGCCGAATAATATGGTGCCATCAAATAGGTTTTGATTGTGGGAGACGAGGAGGCGTTTTGTGTTTGTTGTGTTTTGTTTTAATGAATTATTTAAATAATGCCATTTGTTTGAGATGTAATACTGTAATTCATAAAATTAGCCGTTTGTAAAATTTTGTAAGTAGTTTTTTACTTTACACATTGTCTATGTTGTGTACCAATGTAATGTAATGTAATATGTATAATTTTTGATTTCTTTATGTTGGATCTTGAAGGTCCACGAAATTGTAGTGTCTGTAAAATATAATATTAATTAGCAAGAGATAATGAAACACGTGTGTTCAGTTCAAAGTCAGGAACAAGAAGAAGGAATTATATTTCATTTATTAATTGGGTATACAAAATGGCGGTGCCCCAGAAGGGGGACACAAAGAAGACACAAGAAAGTGTACAAAAGTGCTGCCAATGATGCCTGCTTTCTTTGCGTTGCCAACATCTCCCCTTTCAAAATAGCTCATAAGCCCTCAGATAATCTGGTGGCTTTCGCTGCCTTGGGACTCGTCTGGAAGCTAGGTTCGGCTCGATGCTTACTTTGGGTGTCTCAATGTTGCATGTTGGAGTAGATGTATTGATTGTGTCGGTCCTTTGTACTCCAGGTTCCGATGTGGAACTCAATGGTTGTGACATTTGTTGTGATTGAATATCAAAAACATCAATTAATATGTTAAATGGTATTTGGTGATCTGAAAAACTCTGTCCGTCCGCAGTCTTGGGAATCATTTGGTCTATGTGAGAGCGGATGAGTTCATTTCGACGTCTTGTCTGGTTTACGATGCGAGTGTTGTACATCACTTTGCCTATACGCTCAATCACTGTGCCAGGTGTCCATTCACTATTTTTGTTCGAGAAGTGCACTCTTACATATACTGTGTCTCCAGCTACAAATGATTTTGGCTTGACACCATGCTTGGTGTTATACTGTAGCTGAGCGTATTGTTGTCTAGTTCCTTCACTAGGTACTGGCCACTTTGGTGGAAGCAGAAGGTCAAGTGTTGTACGTTATCGGCGTCCGATAAATAATTCTGATGGACATTTGCCATTGACTGTGTTGCGATTCGGTGTTGCTCGATATGTCGATAGGAAAGGCTCCAATTGTTTTTGTGGTGTGTCTCCCCTTCGAGTTTCTTGAGTGCGCGCTTGAATGTGTCCACAAACCGTTCCACCTGGTCGTTTGATTGTGGGTGGTACGGTGCAGTTCGGATGTGTTTTATACCACGTTCTTTGCAAAACAAACTAAACTTAGCGCTTGTAAATTGCGTACCATTATCACTTACAATAATTTCAGGGTTTCCAAATCTTGAAAATAGGCTGGATAACGAGTCAATGGTGTAAGAAGTTGTTATTGTGTTCGTGGCAAATACTTCTGGCCACTTAGAGTAGGCATCTACAATGATGATGTAGAATCGGCCTTTGACTGGGCAAGCAAAGTCAACGTGTATGCGTGTCCAGGGTCCCTCAGGTTTTGGCCAAGGGTGTAGAGGCACTCGTATGGGTGATTTGCTGGCTTCAATGCATTTTGAACAACGGCAAACATACTCTTCAATATGCTGGTCTATTTTGGGCCAATAAACGAAACTTCTGGCTAGACTCTTCATTCGGAACTGTCCTGGGTGGTCTTGGTGAAGTCGGTTAAGTATTTGTTGCTGGAAACACTCTGGAACAACTATTCGTTCACTGAACATTAGACATTGGTTGGAGACTGAGAGTGATGATCTGCAATGATAAAAAGGAGCGATTTCGTTACTGATCTCAGCTTTTTTTGGCCAACCGTCTGTCAAATATTTTATGACAAGCTGAAGTGTTGTTGATTGTTCTGTTTCAAGAACTATATCTGCGTGTCCGTTGACACGTTGAAATTGCGTTGGCTAATGTTGATTGGATGTCTTCTTCTAGTGTGATGGATGCGACGACGATGTCTTCTTTATTTGTCTCATGTGTATTGATCAGCCTTGACAATATGTCCGCATGTCCAAAATGGTCGGTCTGGACATATTCGATTTTGAAATCGTAGGCCTTAAACGTCAAACCCAGCGTTGAAGCCGGTTGGCTGTGTAGACTGGGATACCTTTCTTAGAGCCAAAAATCGTCAAAAGTGGTTTGTGATCCGTCTGGAGCACAAATTGTCGTCCATACACCATCCGATGAAACTTCGTTACAGCAAAAATGAGGGCAAGTCCCTCCTTCTCTATTTGGCTGTACTTTTGTTCGCTGCTAGTGAGTGTCCTCGATGCATGGTAAATTGCTTTGACAGATCCATCCTTGAATCGATGTAGGATACATGCACCAATTCCGCTGTTAGATGCGTCACCAGCGACGATCAGTTCTAGAGCTGGATTAAAATGTGTGAGCAGTAAATCTGACTGTAAGATTTTCTTGAAGTTCTCGAACGATTGCTGGCACTCTGGAGTCCACAACCATTCCACGTTCTTTTTGAGCAATTCATTGAGTGGATGACGGAGCTCATGCATTTTGTGAACGTATTTGCAGTAAAAGTTGATTGCTCCAAGGTGCGCTCGCAATGTAGCTAAATCTGTTGGTGCTGGCATTTGGGCAACGGCTTGAGTCTTAGCTGGATTTGGACGGATACCATTCCTGTCAATGATATGGCCTAGGTACTCAAGTTCGCGCATTGCAATGGTGCACTTTTCAGCTTTAATGGTGAATCCGAAAAGTTGGATGCGGTCGAAAAGACGTGTCAGATTTTTGTTGTGATCTTCGATGCTTTTTCCAGTAACCAGAATGTCGTCCAGGTATACCAATGTTCCCCTTAAGACCTTTCAGAAAAAAAAATAGAACACAAATATTTGTCTTGTAGCAGGTTATGATTTCTTCTTTAAAAAAAATGAAAAAAGTACGACTTCCCTGAAATACATGAACCCTACAACCACGGTTGAATGATTATTATTATTTTTTTATTTTATTTTTATAATAATTGTTATCATAAAAATTGTCATAAAAAATAATTGACTGTAAATAGTCAATTATTATGCCGGACTTACACGAATGACAAAATGACATTATTTCTGTCATTTTCTTGCCATTTTTGTCATTTTCGTGTAAATGGTTTTCATATTTGTCATAATTTTTGTCATAAAAATAATGATATGCTAAACTAGTCATAAAAATGACATCGTGTAAACGCACAATGACACCATTTTCAAAATTTTGACAAGCCGGAAGAAAGAATGAACTTGCTCATTCTTTTATGACAAAATTGTAATTATCTAAAACAGTCATTATTTTGTCTTCGTGTAAATGCATGTCATAAATTAATTGATTTTGTCATTATTTTGTCATTATAATCACAGATTTTATGGCACTTTTTTCATTTGTGTAAATCCGGCATAATAAAATTAGCCATTTATCTACTAAAAGAGCTATTCACTGTATTCTTAAATGGAAATTGATTAATGCCGGATTTACGCGAAAATGTTGACAAAATTGTCATATAATTACAAAATAATGACAAAATCAATTAATTTATGACATGCATTTACACGAAGACAAAATAATGACTGTTTTAGATAATGACAATTCTGTCATAAAAGTTCATTCTTTTTTCCGGCTTGTCATAATTTTTAAAATGTTGTCATTGTGCGTTTACACGATGTCATTTTTATGACTAGTTTAGCATGTCATTATTTGTATGACAAAAATTATGACAAATATGAAAACCATTTACACGAAAATGACAAAAATGGCAAGAAAATGACAGAAATAATGTCATTTTGTCATTCGTGTAAATCCGGCATAATAATTGGCTATTTACAGTCAATTATTTGCAATTATTTGCTAATTATTCAAGAATATTCAAAAAATAAAAATCAGTTATAATACATTCAACTTCCGTCGTAGGGTTCAAGTGTTTGCGGGAAATCGTACTTTTTTAACCTTTAACCTAAAAACTACAAGGAAAATATTTGTTTTAATATTTTTTGAATGGTCTTAAAGCCAGCTATAACCGGTTGCAAGGTATCTATTATTCACTTGACACCATGTATACAAAGAAGAAATATGCATAATGCATCTGGTTTTCAGTGTTTGACCAAACTTATTAAAAAGCATTGAATATTTAAGAAACAAATGGAACTCGATGACGCAAAATTTAAATAGTTATTTGTTGTTTAAGTGACCTTTATTATTTAAGTAATTTGAAGCTTATTTGAGCGGGCTGTAGGTCATTAAAATGATGTTAATTTTTTACGACGTTTCGAACATGTATATGTTCTTCATCAGGACTTTATTTTATAAATATAAAGAAATCAAAAATTATACATATTACATTAGTACACAACATAGACAATGTGTAAAGTCAAAAAACTACTTACAAAATTTTATAAACGGCTAATTTAATGAATTACAGTATTACATCTCAAACAAATGACGTTATTTAAATAATCATTAAAACTGAAAATTAATTAAAAAATAAATACAAATTTTACTGATAAGTATAAATCCCTTCATATAAATTTACTTTTCATTAAAACAAAACACAACAAACACAAAACGCCTCCTCGTCTCCCACAATCAAAACCTATTGAAGGCACCATATTATTCGCCCTCTTTATTAGCTGGCTGTATGCACTGCTTAGGTTTTCACAGTCGGATCCGCGGGTTAACAGCATTCTCTGCATTGTTTATGTGTAGCATCTCCAGCAAAAACCTCTTTGCATGGTGTTTCTCTGTTTCTCGAATTTTAACTCTCTTCAAGTCTGGCTCATGTCTATCTTTCAAACAATGAAGCGCAAGTGCTGTTTTTTGCTCCCCACCGTTATTAATGTCTGATCTATGGCCAGAGAGACGCTTTTTTAATTTTTGCTTGGAGGTGCCAACATAAACAGAAGAGCAAGCTACCCCGCTTCTCCCTTAGCAGTTAATTTGGTACACAACATTTGATCTCTCCATGTCGTCTATCCTTCCTTTTGTGTTAGTGAACAAATGGGTACGCAGAGAATTTACAAGCCTGAAAGCTATTTTTGTTTTTTCTTTATTCCTTATGGGTGCTGATAGCATACGATTAGAGAGGAGCGGGATGTACAACGAGCTTCTATATAGCACCGGTTGTGTATCATTTGTAGGTGTTTTTATTTCTCTTTCTTTTACCTTATTTGATATCAATTTGTTTATCAACGACACTGGGAAAGAGTTAGAACATAGAGTGTTGCGAATTATGTTGTTATTTTTTTCCCGAAAAATTATATTGCTTGTCCCTAGCACACGATTTATAAAGTTTTGTGCCGTATTTAAAATGACTCCTTTTGGTTGTTTTGAGTTAAAGTTGATAAGGCGGCCGAAGGAGGTTGGTTTTTTATACCAATCGAAAATAATATGGCTATTTTGCCTTATCACCTTTACGTCAAGGTAGGGAAGCTTACCCTCTTTTTCCACTTCTACCGTGAATTTCAACTTACTATTGAAAGAATTCAGTGCTATCAGTACATCGTTCACTTCTGAAGATTTTACCACAGCAAATAGGTCATCCACATACTTCGTTACAATTTTCGGTTTACGAACAAGTTTGTTCAAAACTTCATCTAACAATGCTTTCATTACTATGTCAGCAAGAATCGGTAATGCTGGACTCCCCATTGGAACACCTTGCTTCTCTTGGTAAACTAACCCATTGAATTGAACGTAATTGTTGTCGATGATGCAAAAACGCAATATTTCTATGAAAGTTGTCTTTTTTATATTATATATTACACTTTTTCTCATGCAAAGAGGTTTTTGCTGGAGATGCTACACATAAACAATGCAGAGAATGCTGTCAACCGCCGATCCGACTGTGAAAACTTAAGCAGTGCATACAGCCAGCTTATAAAGAGGCCGAATAATATGGTGCCATCAAATAGGTTTTGATTGTGGGAGACGAGGAGGCGTTTTGTTTTAATGAATTATTTAAATAATGCCATTTGTTTGAGATGTAATACTGTAATTCATAAAATTAGCCGTTTGTAAAATTTTGTAAGTAGTTTTTTGACTTTACACATTGTCTATGTTGTGTACCAATGTAATGTAATGTAATATGTATAATTTTTGATTTCTTTATGTTGGATCTTGAAGGTCCACGAAATTGTAGTGTCTGTAAAATATAATATTAATTAGCAAGAGATAATGAAACACGTGTGTTCAGTTCAAAGTCAGGAACAAGAAGAAGGAATTATATTTCATTTATTAATTTGGTATACAAAATGGCGGTGCCCCAGAAGGGGGACACAAAGAAGACACAAGAAAGTGTACAAAAGTGCTGCCAATGATGCCTGCTTTCTTTGCGTTGCCAACATCTCCCCTTTGAAAATAGCTCATAAGCCCTCAGATAATCTGGTGGCTTTCGCTGCCTTGGGACTCGTCTGGAAGCTAGGTTCGGCTCGATGCTTACTTTGGGTGTCTCAATGTTGCATGTTGGAGTAGATGTATTGATTGTGTCGGTCCTTTGTACTCCAGGTTCCGATGTGGAACTCAATGGTTGTGACATTTGTTGTGATTGAATATCAAAAACATCAATTAATATGTTAAATGGTATTTGGTGATCTGAAAAACTCTGTCCGTCCGCAGTCTTGGGAATCATTTGGTCTATGTGAGAGCGGATGAGTTCATTTCGACGTCTTGTCTGGTTTACGATGCGAGTGTTGTACATCACTTTGCCTATACGCTCAATCACTGTGCCAGGTGTCCATTCACTATTTTTGTTCGAGAAGTGCACTCTTACATATACTGTGTCTCCAGCTACAAATGATTTTGGCTTGACACCATGCTTGGTGTTATACTGTAGCTGAGCGTATTGTTGTCTAGTTCCTTCACTAGGTACTGGCCACTTTGGTGGAAGCAGAAGGTCAAGTGTTGTACGTTATCGGCGTCCGATAAATAATTCTGATGGACATTTGCCATTGACTGTGTTGCGATTCGGTGTTGCTCGATATGTCGATAGGAAAGGCTCCAATTGTTTTTGTGGTGTGTCTCCCCTTCGAGTTTCTTGAGTGCGCGCTTGAATGTGTCCACAAACCGTTCCACCTGGTCGTTTGATTGTGGGTGGTACGGTGCAGTTCGGATGTGTTTTATACCACGTTCTTTGCAAAACAAACTAAACTTAGCGCTTGTAAATTGCGTACCATTATCACTTACAATAATTTCAGGGTTTCCAAATATTGAAAATAGGCTGGATAACGAGTCAATGGTGTAAGAAGTTGTTATTGTGTTCGTGGCAAATACTTCTGGCCACTTAGAGTAGGCATCTACAATGATGATGTAGAATCGGCCTTTGACTGGGCAAGCAAAGTCAACGTGTATGCGTGTCCAGGGTCCCTCAGGTTTTGGCCAAGGGTGTAGAGGCACTCGTATGGGTGATTTGCTGGCTTCAATGCATTTTGAACAACGGCAAACATACTCTTCAATATGCTGGTCTATTTTGGGCCAATAAACGAAACTTCTGGCTAGACTCTTCATTCGGAACTGTCCTGGGTGGTCTTGGTGAAGTCGGTTAAGTATTTGTTGCTGGAAACACTCTGGAACAACTATTCGTTCACTGAACATTAGACATTGGTTGGAGACTGAGAGTGATGATCTGCAATGATAAAAAGGAGCGATTTCGTTACTGATCTCAGCTTTGTTTGGCCAACCGTCTGTCAAATATTTTATGACAAGCTGAAGTGTTGTTGATTGTTCTGTTTCAAGAACTATATCTGTGTGTGTCAACGGAAATGTTGAAATTGCGTTGGCTAATGTTGATTGGATGTCTTCTTCCAGTGTGATAGATGCGACGACGATGTCTTCTTTATTTATCTCATGTGTATTGATCAGCCTTGACAATATGTCCGCATGTCCAAAATGGTCGGTCTGGACATATTCGATTTTGAAATCGTAGGCCTTTAACGTCAAACCCTGCGTTGAAGCCGGTTAGCTGTGTAGACTGGGATACCTTTCTTAGAGCCAAAAATCGTCAAAAGTGGTTTGTGATCCGTCTGGAGCACAAATTGTCGTCCATACACCATCCAATGAAACTTCGTTACAGCAAAAATGAGGGCAAGTCCCTCCTTCTCTATTTGGCTGTACTTTTGTTCGCTGCTAGTGAGTGTCCTCGATGCATGGTAAATTGCTTTGACAGATCCATCCTTGAATCGATGTAGGATACATGCACCAATTCCGCTGTTAGATGCGTCACCAGCGACGATCAGTTCTAGAGCTGGATTAAAATGTGTGAGCAGTAAATCTGACTGTAAGATTTTCTTGAAGTTCTCGAACGATTGCTGGCACTCTGGAGTCCACAACCATTCCACGTTCTTTTTGAGCAATTCATTGAGTGGATGACGGAGCTCATGCATTTTGTGAACGTATTTGCAGTAAAAGTTGATTGCTCCAAGGTGCGCTCGCAATGTAGCTAAATCTGTTGGTGCTGGCATTTGGGCAATGGTTTGAGTCTTAGCTGGATTTGGACGGATACCATTCCTGTCAATGATATGGCCTAGGTACTCAAGTTCGCGCATTGCAATGGTGCACTTTTCAGCTTTAATGGTGAATCCGAAAAGTTGGATGCGGTCGAAAAGACGTGTCAGATTTTTGTTGTGATCTTCGATGCTTTTTCCAGTAACCAGAATGTCGTCCAGGTATACCAATGTTCCCCTTAAGACCTTTCAGAAAAAAAAATAGAACACAAATATTTGTCTTGTAGCAGGTTATGATTTCTTCTTAAAAAAAAATGAAAAAAGTACGACTTCCCTGAAATACATGAACCCTACAACCACGGTTGAATGATTATTATTATTTTTTTATTTTATTTTTATAATAATTGTTATCATAAAAAATAATTGACTGTAAATAGTCAATTATTATGCCGGACTTACACGAATGACAAAATGACATTATTTCTGTCATTTTCTTGCCATTTTTGTCATTTTCGTGTAAATGGTTTTCATATTTGTCATAATTTTTGTCATAAAAATAATGAAATGCTAAACTAGTCACAAAAATGACATCGTGTAAACGCACAATGACACCATTTTCAAAATTTTGACAAGCCGGAAGAAAGAATGAACTTGCTCATTCTTTTATGACAAAATTGTAATTATCTAAAACAGTCATTATTTTGTCTTCGTGTAAATGCATGTCATAAATTAATTGATTTTGTCATTATTTTGTCATTATAATCACAGATTTTATGGCACTTTTTTCATTTGTGTAAATCCGGCATAATAAAATTAGCCATTTATCTACTAAAAGAGCTATTCACTGTATTCTTAAATGGAAATTGATTAATGCCGGATTTACGCGAAAATGTTGACAAAATTGTCATATAATTACAAAATAATGACAAAATCAATTAATTTATGACATGCATTTACACGAAGACAAAATAATGACTGTTTTAGATAATGACAATTCTGTCATAAAAGTTCATTCTTTTTTCCGGCTTGTCATAATTTTGAAAATGGTGTCATTGTGCGTTTACACGATGTCATTTTTATGACTAGTTTAGCATGTCATTATTTGTATGACAAAAATTATGACAAATATGAAAACCATTTACACGAAAATGACAAAAATGGCAAGAAAATGACAGAAATAATGTCATTTTGTCATTCGTGTAAATCCGGCATAATAATTGGCTATTTACAGTCAATTATTTGCTAATTATTCAAGAATATTCAAAAAATAAAAATCAGTTATAATACATTCAACCTCCGTCGTAGGGTTCAAGTGTTTGCGGGAAATCGTACTTTTTTAACCTTTAACCTAAAAACTACAAGGAAAATATTTGTTTTAATATTTTTTTGAATGGTCTTAAAGCCAGCTATAACCGGTTGCAAGGTATCTATTATTCACTTGACACCATGTATACAAAGAAGAAATATGCATAATGCATCTGGTTTTCAGTGTTTGACCAAACTTATTAAAAAGCATTGAATATTTAAGAAACAAATGGAACTCGATGACGCAAAATTTCGAACAAAAAAAAATAGACTTAAACAATAAATAGTTATTTGTTGTTTAAGTGACCTTTATTATTTAAGTAATTTGAAGCTTATTTGAGCGGGCTGTAGGTCATTAAAATGATGTTAATTTTTTACGACGTTTCGAACATGTATATGTTCTTCATCAGGACTTTATTTTATAAATATAAAGAAATCAAAAATTATACATATTACATTAGTACACAACATAGTCAATGTGTAAAGTCAAAAAACGACTTACAAAATTTTATAAACGGCTAATTTTATGAATTACAGTATTACATCTCAAACAAATGACATTATTTAAATAATCATTAAAACTGAAAATTAATTAAAAAATAAATACAAATTTTACTGATAAGTATAAATCCCTTCATATAAATTTACTTTTCATTAAAACAAAACACAACAAACACAAAACGCCTCCTCGTCTCCCACAATCAAAACCTATTGAAGGCACCATATTATTCGCCCTCTTTATTAGCTGGCTGTATGCACTGCTTAGGTTTTCACAGTCGGATCCGCGGGTTAACAGCATTCTCTGCATTGTTTATGTGTAGCATCTCCAGCAAAAACCTCTTTGCATGGTGTTTCTCTGTTTCTCGAATTTTAACTCTCTTCAAGTCTGGCTCATGTCTATCTTTCAAACAATGAAGCGCAAGTGCTGTTTTTTGCTCCCCACCGTTATTAATGTCTGATCTATGGCCAGAGAGACGCTTTTTTAATTTTTGCTTGGAGGTGCCAACATAAACAGAAGAGCAAGCTACCCCGCTTCTCCCTTAGCAGTTAATTTGGTACACAACATTTGATCTCTCCATGTCGTCTATCCTTCCTTTTGTGTTAGTGAACAAATGGGTACGCAGAGAATTTACAAGCCTGAAAGCTATTTTTGTTTTTTCTTTATTCCTTATGGGTGCTGATAGCATACTATTAGAGAGGAGCGGGATGTACAACGAGCTTCTATATAGCACCGGTTGTGTATCATCTGTAGGTGTTTTTATTTCTCTTTCTTTTACCTTATTTGATATCAATTTGTTTATCAACGACACTGGGAAAGAGTTAGAACATAGAGTGTTGCGAATTATGTTGTTATTTTTTTCCCGAAAAATTATATTGCTTGTCCCTAGCACACGATTTATAAAGTTTTGTGCCGTATTTAAAATTACTCCTTTTGGTTGTTTTGAGTTAAAGTTGATAAGGCGGCCGAAGGAGGTTGGTTTTTTATACCAATCGAAAATAATATGGCTATTTTGCCTTATCACCTTTACGTCAAGGTAGGGAAGCTTACCCTCTTTTTCCACTTCTACCGTGAATTTCAACTTACTATTGAAAGAATTCAGTGCTATCAGTACATCTTCACTTCTGAAGATTTTACCACAGCAAATAGGTCATCCACATACTTCGTTACAATTTTCGGTTTACGAACAAGTTTGTTCAAAACTTCATCTAACAATGCTTTCATTACTATGTCAGCAAGAATCAGTAATGCTGGACTCCCCATTGGAACACCTTGCTTCTGTTGGTAAACTAACCCATTGAATTGAACGTAATTGTTGTCGATGATGCAAAAACGCAATATTTCTATGAAAGTTGTCTTTTTTATATTATATATTACACTTTTTCTCATGCAAAGAGGTTTTTGCTGGAGATGCTACACATAAACAATGCAGAGAATGCTGTCAACCGCCGATCCGACTGTGAAAACTTAAGCAGTGCATACAGCCAGCTTATAAAGAGGCCGAATAATATGGTGCCATCAAATAGGTTTTGATTGTGGGAGACGAGGAGGAGTTTTGTGTTTGTTGTGTTTTGTTTTAATGAATTATTTAAATAATGCCATTTGTTTGAGATGTAATACTGTAATTCATAAAATTAGCCGTTTGTAAAATTTTGTAAGTAGTTTTTTGACTTTACACATTGTCTAAGTTGTGTACCAATGTAATGTAATGTAATATGTATAATTTTTGATTTCTTTATGTTGGATCTTGAAGGTCCACGAAATTGTAGTGTCTGTAAAATATAATATTAATTAGCAAGAGATAATGAAACACGTGTGTTCAGTTCAAAGTCAGGAACAAGAAGAAGGAATTATATTTCATTTATTAATTGGGTATACAAAATGGCGGTGCCCCAGAAGGGGGACACAAAGAAGACACAAGAAAGTGTACAAAAGTGCTGCCAATGATGCCTGCTTTCTTTGCGTTGCCAACATCTCCCCTTTCAAAATAGCTCATAAGCCCTCAGATAATCTGGTGGCTTTCGCTGCCTTGGGACTCGTCTGGAAGCTAGGTTCGGCTCGATGCTTACTTTGGGTGTCTCAATGTTGCATGTTGGAGTAGATGTATTGATTGTGTCGGTCCTTTGTACTCCAGGTTCCGATGTGGAACTCAATGGTTGTGACATTTGTTGTGATTGAATATCAAAAACATCAATTAATATGTTAAATGGTATTTGGTGATCTGAAAAACTCTGTCCGTCCGCAGTCTTGGGAATCATTTGGTCTATGTGAGAGCGGATGAGTTCATTTCGACGTCTTGTCTGGTTTACGATGCGAGTGTTGTACATCACTTTGCCTATACGCTCAATCACTGTGCCAGGTGTCCATTCACTATTTTTGTTCGAGAAGTGCACTCTTACATATACTGTGTCTCCAGCTACAAATGATTTTGGCTTGACACCATGCTTGGTGTTATACTGTAGCTGAGCTTATTGTTGTCTAGTTCCTTCACTAGGTACTGGCCACTTTGGTGGAAGCAGAAGGTCAAGTGTTGTACGTTATCGGCGTCCGATAAATAATTCTGATGGACATTTGCCATTGACTGTGTTGCGATTCGGTGTTGCTCGATATGTCGATAGGAAAGGCTCCAATTGTTTTTGTGGTGTGTCTCCCCTTCGAGTTTCTTGAGTGCGCGCTTGAATGTGTCCACAAACCGTTCCACCTGGTCGTTTGATTGTGGGTGGTACGGTGCAGTTCGGATGTGTTTTATACCACGTTCTTTGCAAAACAAACTAAACTTAGCGCTTGTAAATTGCGTACCATTATCACTTACAATAATTTCAGGGTTTCCAAATCTTGAAAATAGGCTGGATAACGAGTCAATGGTGTAAGAAGTTGTTATTGTGTTCGTGGCAAATACTTCTGGCCACTTAGAGTAGGCATCTACAATGATGATGTAGAATCGGCCTTTGACTGGGCAAGCAAAGTCAACGTGTATGCGTGTCCAGGGTCCCTCAGGTTTTGGCCAAGGGTGTAGAGGCACTCGTATGGGTGATTTGCTGGCTTCAATGCATTTTGAACAACGGCAAACATACTCTTCAATATGCTGGTCTTTTTTGGGCCAATAAACGAAACTTCTGGCTAGACTCTTCATTCGGAACTGTCCTGGGTGGTCTTGGTGAAGTCGGTTAAGTATTTGTCGCTGGAAACACTCTGGAACAACTATTCGTTCACTGAACATTAGACATTGGTTGGAGACTGAGAGTTATGATCTGCAATGATAAAAAGGAGCGATTTCGTTACTGATCTCAGCTTTTTTTGGCCAACCGTCTGTCAAATATTTTATGACAAGCTGAAGTGTTGTTGATTGTTCTGTTTCAAGAACTATATCTGCGTGTCCGTTGACACGTTGAAATTGCGTTGGCTAATGTTGATTGGATGTCTTCTTCTAGTGTGATGGATGCGACGACGATGTCTTCTTTATTTGTCTCATGTGTATTGATCAGCCTTGACAATATGTCCGCATGTCCAAAATGGTCGGTCTGGACATATTCGATTTTGAAATCGTAGGCCTTTAACGTCAAACCCAGCGTTGAAGCCGGTTGGCTGTGTAGACTGGGATACCTTTCTTAGAGCCAAAAATCGTCAAAAGTGGTTTGTGATCCGTCTGGAGCACAAATTGTCGTCCATACACCATCCGATGAAACTTCGTTACAGCAAAAATGAGGGCAAGTCCCTCCTTCTCTATTTGGCTGTACTTTTGTTCGCTGCTAGTGAGTGTCCTCGATGCATGGTAAATTACTTTGACAGATCCATCCTTGAATCGATGTAGGATACATGCACCAATTCCGCTGTTAGATGCGTCACCAGCGACGATCAGTTCTAGAGCTGGATTAAAATGTGTGAGCAGTAAATCTGACTGTAAGATTTTCTTGAAGTTCTCGAACGATTGCTGGCACTCTGGAGTCCACAACCATTCCACGTTCTTTTTGACCAATTCATTGAGTGGATGACGGAGCTCATGCATTTTGTGAACGTATTTGCAGTAAAAGTTGATTGCTCCAAGGTGCGCTCGCAATGTAGCTAAATCTGTTGGTGCTGGCATTTGGGCAACGGCTTGAGTCTTAGCTGGATTTGGACGGATACCATTCCTGTCAATGATATGGCCTAGGTACTCAAGTTCGCGCATTGCAATGGTGCACTTTTCAGCTTTAATGGTGAATCCGAAAAGTTGGATGCGGTCGAAAAGACGTGTCAGATTTTTGTTGTGATCTTCGATGCTTTTTCCAGTAACCAGAATGTCGTCCAGGTATACCAATGTTCCCCTTAAGACCTTTCAGAAAAAAAAATAGAACACAAATATTTGTCTTGTAGCAGGTTATGATTTCTTCTTAAAAAAAAATGAAAAAAGTACGACTTCCCTGAAATACATGAACCCTACAACCACGGTTGAATGATTATTATTATTTTTTTATTTTATTTTTATAATAATTGTTATCATAAAAATTGTCATATAAAATAATTGACTGTAAATAGTCAATTATTATGCCGGACTTACACGAATGACAAAATGACATTATTTCTGTCATTTTCTTGCCATTTTTGTCATTTTCGTGTAAATGGTTTTCATATTTGTCATAATTTTTGTCATAAAAATAATGATATGCTAAACTAGTCATAAAAATGACATCGTGTAAACGCACAATGACACCATTTTCAAAATTTTGACAAGCCGGAAGAAAGAATGAACTTGCTCATTCTTTTATGACAAAATTGTAATTATCTAAAACAGTCATTATTTTGTCTTCGTGTAAATGCATGTCATAAATTAATTGATTTTGTCATTATTTTGTCATTATAATCACAGATTTTATGGCACTTTTTTCATTTGTGTAAATCCGGCATAATAAAATTAGCAATTTATCTACTAAAAGAGCTATTCACTGTATTCTTAAATGGAAATTGATTAATGCCGGATTTACGCGAAAATGTTGACAAAATTGTCGTATAATTACAAAATAATGACAAAATCAATTAATTTATGACATGCATTTACACGAAGACAAAATAATGACTGTTTTAGATAATGACAATTCTGTCATAAAAGTTCATTCTTTTTTCCGGCTTGTCATAATTTTGAAAATGGTGTCATTGTGCGTTTACACGATGTCATTTTTATGACTAGTTTAGCATGTCATTATTTGTATGACAAAAATTATGACAAATATGAAAACCATTTACACGAAAATGACAAAAATGGCAAGAAAATGACAGAAATAATGTCATTTTGTCATTCGTGTAAATCCGGCATAATAATTGGCTATTTACAGTCAATTATTTGCAATTATTTGCTAATTATTCAAGAATATTCAAAAAATAAAAATCAGTTATAATACATTCAACCTCCGTCGTAGGGTTCAAGTGTTTGCGGGAAATCGTACTTTTTTAACCTTTAACCTAAAAACTACAAGGAAAATATTTGTTTTAATATTTTTTGAATGGTCTTAAAGCCAGCTATAACCGGTTGCAAGGTATCTATTATTCACTTGACACCATGTATACAAAGAAGAAATATGCATAATGCATCTGGTTTTCAGTGTTTGACCAAACTTATTAAAAAGCATTGAATATTTAAGAAACAAATGGAACTCGATGACGCAAAATTTAAATAGTTATTTGTTGTTTAAGTGACCTTTATTATTTAAGTAATTTGAAGCTTATTTGAGCGGGCTGTAGGTCATTAAAATGATGTTAATTTTTTACGACGTTTCGAACATGTATATGTTCTTCATCAGGACTTTATTTTATAAATATAAAGAAATCAAAAATTATACATATTACATTAGTACACAACATAGACAATGTGTAAAGTCAAAAAACTACTTACAAAATTTTATAAACGGCTAATTTAATGAATTACAGTATTACATCTCAAACAAATGACGTTATTTAAATAATCATTAAAACTGAAAATTAATTAAAAAATAAATACAAATTTTACTGATAAGTATAAATCCCTTCATATAAATTTACTTTTCATTAAAACAAAACACAACAAACACAAAACGCCTCCTCGTCTCCCACAATCAAAACCTATTGAAGGCACCATATTATTCGCCCTCTTTATTAGCTGGCTGTATGCACTGCTTAGGTTTTCACAGTCGGATCCGCGGGTTAACAGCATTCTCTGCATTGTTTATGTGTAGCATCTCCAGCAAAAACCTCTTTGCATGGTGTTTCTCTGTTTCTCGAATTTTAACTCTCTTCAAGTCTGGCTCATGTCTATCTTTCAAACAATGAAGCGCAAGTGCTGTTTTTTGCTCCCCACCGTTATTAATGTCTGATCTATGGCCAGAGAGACGCTTTTTTAATTTTTGCTTGGAGGTGCCAACATAAACAGAAGAGCAAGCTACCCCGCTTCTCCCTTAGCAGTTAATTTGGTACACAACATTTGATCTCTCCATGTCGTCTATCCTTCCTTTTGTGTTAGTGAACAAATGGGTACGCAGAGAATTTACAAGCCTGAAAGCTATTTTTGTTTTTTCTTTATTCCTTATGGGTGCTGATAGCATACGATTAGAGAGGAGCGGGATGTACAACGAGCTTCTATATAGCACCGGTTGTGTATCATTTGTAGGTGTTTTTATTTCTCTTTCTTTTACCTTATTTGATATCAATTTGTTTATCAACGACACTGGGAAAGAGTTAGAACATAGAGTGTTGCGAATTATGTTGTTATTTTTTTCCCGAAAAATTATATTGCTTGTCCTCAGCACACGATTTATAAAGTTTTGTGCCGTATTTAAAATGACTCCTTTTGGTTGTTTTGAGTTAAAGTTGATAAGGCGGCCGAAGGAGGTTGGTTTTTTATACCAATCGAAAATAATATGGCTATTTTGCCTTATCACCTTTACGTCAAGGTAGGGAAGCTTACCCTCTTTTTCCACTTCTACCGTGAATTTCAACTTACTATTGAAAGAATTCAGTGCTATCAGTACATCGTTCACTTCTGAAGATTTTACCACAGCAAATAGGTCATCCACATACTTCGTTACAATTTTCGGTTTACGAACAAGTTTGTTCAAAACTTCATCTAACAATGCTTTCATTACTATGTCAGCAAGAATCGGTAATGCTGGACTCCCCATTGGAACACCTTGCTTCTCTTGGTAAACTAACCCATTGAATTGAACGTAATTGTTGTCGATGATGCAAAAACGCAATATTTCTATGAAAGTTGTCTTTTTTATATTATATATTACACTTTTTCTCATGCAAAGAGGTTTTTGCTGGAGATGCTACACATAAACAATGCAGAGAATGCTGTCAACCGCCGATCCGACTGTGAAAACTTAAGCAGTGCATACAGCCAGCTTATAAAGAGGCCGAATAATATGGTGCCATCAAATAGGTTTTGATTGTGGGAGACGAGGAGGCGTTTTGTTTTAATGAATTATTTAAATAATGCCATTTGTTTGAGATGTAATACTGTAATTCATAAAATTAGCCGTTTGTAAAATTTTGTAAGTAGTTTTTTGACTTTACACATTGTCTATGTTGTGTACCAATGTAATGTAATGTAATATGTATAATTTTTGATTTCTTTATGTTGGATCTTGAAGGTCCACGAAATTGTAGTGTCTGTAAAATATAATATTAATTAGCAAGAGATAATGAAACACGTGTGTTCAGTTCAAAGTCAGGAACAAGAAGAAGGAATTATATTTCATTTATTAATTGGGTATACAAAATGGCGGTGCCCCAGAAGGGGACACAAAGAAGACACAAGAAAGTGTACAAAAGTGCTGCCAATGATGCCTGCTTTCTTTGCGTTGCCAACATCTCCCCTTTCAAAATAGCTCATAAGCCCTCAGATAATCTGGTGGCTTTCGCTGCCTTGGGACTCGTCTGGAAGCTAGGTTCGGCTCGATGCTTACTTTGGGTGTCTCAATGTTGCATGTTGGAGTAGATGTATTGATTGTGTCGGTCCTTTGTACTCCAGGTTCTGATGTGGAACTCAATGGTTGTGACATTTGTTGTGATTGAATATCAAAAACATCAATTAATATGTTAAATGGTATTTGGTGATCTGAAAAACTCTGTCCGTCCGCAGTCTTGGGAATCATTTGGTCTATGTGAGAGCGGATGAGTTCATTTCGACGTCTTGTCTGGTTTACGATGCGAGTGTTGTACATCACTTTGCCTATACGCTCAATCACTGTGCCAGGTGTCCATTCACTATTTTTGTTCGAGAAGTGCACTCTTACATATACTGTGTCTCCAGCTACAAATGATTTTGGCTTGACACCATGCTTGGTGTTATACTGTAGCTGAGCGTATTGTTGTCTAGTTCCTTCACTAGGTACTGGCCACTTTGGTGGAAGCAGAAGGTCAAGTGTTGTACGTTATCGGCGTCCGATAAATAATTCTGATGGACATTTGCCATTGACTGTGTTGCGATTCGGTGTTGCTCGATATGTCGATAGGAAAGGCTCCAATTGTTTTTGTGGTGTGTCTCCCCTTCGAGTTTCTTGAGTGCGCGCTTGAATGTGTCCACAAACCGTTCCACCTGGTCGTTTGATTGTGGGTGGTACGGTGCAGTTCGGATGTGTTTTATACCACGTTCTTTGCAAAACAAACTAAACTTAGCGCTTGTAAATTGCGTACCATTATCACTTACAATAATTTCAGGGTTTCCAAATCTTGAAAATAGGCTGGATAACGAGTCAATGGTGTAAGAAGTTGTTATTGTGTTCGTGGCAAATACTTCTGGCCACTTAGAGTAGGCATCTACAATGATGATGTAGAATCGGCCTTTGACTGGGCAAGCAAAGTCAACGTGTATGCGTGTCCAGGGTCCCTCAGGTTTTGGCCAAGGGTGTAGAGGCACTCGTATGGGTGATTTGCTGGCTTCAATGCATTTTGAACAACGGCAAACATACTCTTCAATATGCTGGTCTATTTTGGGCCAATAAACGAAACTTCTGGCTAGACTCTTCATTCGGAACTGTCCTGGGTGGTCTTGGTGAAGTCGGTTAAGTATTTGTTGCTGGAAACACTCTGGAACAACTATTCGTTCACTGAACATTAGACATTGGTTGGAGACTGAGAGTTATGATCTGCAATGATAAAAAGGAGCGATTTCGTTACTGATCTCAGCTTTTTTTGGCCAACCGTCTGTCAAATATTTTATGACAAGCTGAAGTGTTGTTGATTGTTCTGTTTCAAGAACTATATCTGCGTGTCCGTTGACACGTTGAAATTGCGTTGGCTAATGTTGATTGGATGTCTTCTTCTAGTGTGATGGATGCGACGACGATGTCTTCTTTATTTGTCTCATGTGTATTGATCAGCCTTGACAATATGTCCGCATGTCCAAAATGGTCGGTCTGGACATATTCGATTTTGAAATCGTAGGCCTTTAACGTCAAACCCAGCGTTGAAGCCGGTTGGCTGTGTAGACTGGGATACCTTTCTTAGAGCCAAAAATCGTCAAAAGTGGTTTGTGATCCGTCTGGAGCACAAATTGTCGTCCATACACCATCCGATGAAACTTCGTTACAGCAAAAATGAGGGCAAGTCCCTCCTTCTCTATTTGGCTGTACTTTTGTTCGCTGCTAGTGAGTGTCCTCGATGCATGGTAAATTGCTTTGACAGATCCATCCTTGAATCGATGTAGGATACATGCACCAATTCCGCTGTTAGATGCGTCACCAGCGACGATCAGTTCTAGAGCTGGATTAAAATGTGTGAGCAGTAAATCTGACTGTAAGATTTTCTTGAAGTTCTCGAACGATTGCTGGCACTCTGGAGTCCACAACCATTCCACGTTCTTTTTGAGCAATTCATTGAGTGGATGACGGAGCTCATGCATTTTGTGAACGTATTTGCAGTAAAAGTTGATTGCTCCAAGGTGCGCTCGCAATGTAGCTAAATCTGTTGGTGCTGGCATTTGGGCAATGGCTTGAGTCTTAGCTGGATTTGGACGGATACCATTCCTGTCAATGATATGGCCTAGGTACTCAAGTTCGCGCATTGCAATGGTGCACTTTTCAGCTTTAATGGTGAATCCGAAAAGTTGGATGCGGTCGAAAAGACGTGTCAGATTTTTGTTGTGATCTTCGATGCTTTTTCCAGTAACCAGAATGTCGTCCAGGTATACCAATGTTCCCCTTAAGACCTTTCAGAAAAAAAAATAGAACACAAATATTTGTCTTGTAGCAGGTTATGATTTCTTCTTAAAAAAAAATGAAAAAAGTACGACTTCCCTGAAATACATGAACCCTACAACCACGGTTGAATGATTATTATTATTTTTTTATTTTATTTTTATAATAATTGTTATCATAAAAATTGTCATAAAAAATAATTGACTGTAAATAGTCAATTATTATGCCGGACTTACACGAATGACAAAATGACATTATTTCTGTCATTTTCTTGCCATTTTTGTCATTTTCGTGTAAATGGTTTTCATATTTGTCATAATTTTTGTCATAAAAATAATGATATGCTAAACTAGTCATAAAAATGACATCGTGTAAACGCACAATGACACCATTTTCAAAATTTTGACAAGCCGGAAGAAAGAATGAACTTGCTCATTCTTTTATGACAAAATTGTAATTATCTAAAACAGTCATTATTTTGTCTTCGTGTAAATGCATGTCATAAATTAATTGATTTTGTCATTATTTTGTCATTATAATCACAGATTTTATGGCACTTTTTTCATTTGTGTAAATCCGGCATAATAAAATTAGCCATTTATCTACTAAAAGAGCTATTCACTGTATTCTTAAATGGAAATTGATTAATGCCGGATTTACGCGAAAATGTTGACAAAATTGTCATATAATTACAAAATAATGACAAAATCAATTAATTTATGACATGCATTTACACGAAGACAAAATAATGACTGTTTTAGATAATGACAATTCTGTCATAAAAGTTCATTCTTTTTTCCGGCTTGTCATAATTTTGAAAATGGTGTCATTGTGCGTTTACACGATGTCATTTTTATGACTAGTTTAGCATGTCATTATTTGTATGACAAAAATTATGACAAATATGAAAACCATTTACACGAAAATGACAAAAATGGCAAGAAAATGACAGAAATAATATCATTTTGTCATTCGTGTAAATCCGGCATAATAATTGGCTATTTACAGTCAATTATTTGCAATTATTTGCTAATTATTCAAGAATATTCAAAAAATAAAAATCAGTTATAATACATTCAACCTCCGTCGTAGGGTTCAAGTGTTTGCGGGAAATCGTACTTTTTTAACCTTTAACCTAAAAACTACAAGGAAAATATTTGTTTTAATATTTTTTGAATGGTCTTAAAGCCAGCTATAACCGGTTGCAAGGTATCTATTATTCACTTGACACCATGTATACAAAGAAGAAATATGCATAATGCATCTGGTTTTCAGTGTTTGACCAAATACAAATTTTACTGATAAGTATAAATCCCTTCATATAAATTTACTTTTCATTAAAACAAAACACAACAAACACAAAACGCCTCCTCGTGTCCCACAATCAAAACCTATTGAAGGCACCATATTATTCGCCCTCTTTATTAGCTGGCTGTATGCACTGCTTAGGTTTTCACAGTCGGATCCGCGGGTTAACAGCATTCTCTGCATTGTTTATGTGTAGCATCTCCAGCAAAAACCTCTTTGCATGGTGTTTCTCTGTTTCTCGAATTTTAACTCTCTTCAAGTCTGGCTCATGTCTATCTTTCAAACAATGAAGCGCAAGTGCTGTTTTTTGCTCCCCACCGTTATTAATGTCTGATCTATGGCCAGAGAGACGCTTTTTTAATTTTTGCTTGGAGGTGCCAACATAAACAGAAGAGCAAGCTACCCCGCTTCTCCCTTAGCAGTTAATTTGGTACACAACATTTGATCTCTCCATGTCGTCTATCCTTCCTTTTGTGTTAGTGAACAAATGGGTACGCAGAGAATTTACAAGCCTGAAAGCTATTTTTGTTTTTTCTTTATTCCTTATGGGTGCTGATAGCATACGATTAGAGAGGAGCGGGATGAACAACGAGCTTCTATATAGCACCGGTTGTGTATCATTTTTTATTTATGTTTTTATTTCTCTTTCTTTTACCTTATTTGATATCAATTTGTTTATCAACGACACTGGGAAAGAGTTAGAACATAGAGTGTTGCGAATTATGTTGTTATTTTTTTCCCGAAAAATTATATTGCTTGTCCCTAGCACACGATTTATAAAGTTTTGTGCCGTATTTAAAATGACTCCTTTTGGTTGTTTTGAGTTAAAGTTGATAAGGCGGCCGAAGGAGGTTGGTTTTTTATACCAATCGAAAATAATATGGCTATTTTGCCTTATCACCTTTACGTCAAGGTAGGGAAGCTTACCCTCTTTTTCCACTTCTACCGTGAATTTCAACTTACTATTGAAAGAATTCAGTGCTATCAGTACATCGTTCACTTCTGAAGATTTTACCACAGCAAATAGGTCATCCACATACTTCGTTACAATTTTCGGTTTACGAACAAGTTTGTTCAAAACTTCATCTAACAATGCTTTCATTACTATGTCAGCAAGAATCGGTAATGCTGGACTCCCCATTGGAACACCTTGCTTCTGTTGGTAAACTAACCCATTGAATTGAACGTAATTGTTGTCGATGATGCAAAAACGCAATATTTCTATGAAAGTTGTCTTTTTTATATTATATATTACACTTTTTCTCATGCAAAGAGGTTTTTGCTGGAGATGCTACACATAAACAATGCAGAGAATGCTGTCAACCGCCGATCCGACTGTGAAAACTTAAGCAGTGCATACAGCCAGCTTATAAAGAGGCCGAATAATATGGTGCCATCAAATAGGTTTTGATTGTGGGAGACGAGGAGGCGTTTTGTTTTAATGAATTATTTAAATAATGCCATTTGTTTGAGATGTAATACTGTAATTCATAAAATTAGCCGTTTGTAAAATTTTGTAAGTAGTTTTTTGACTTTACAGATTGTCTATGTTGTGTACCAATGTAATGTAATGTAATATGTATAATTTTTGATTTCTTTATGTTGGATCTTGAAGGTCCACGAAGTTGTAGTGTCTGTAAAATATAATATTAATTAGCAAGAGATAATGAAACACGTGTGTTCAGTTCAAAGTCAGGAACAAGAAGAAGGAATTATATTTCATTTATTAATTTGGTATACAAAATGGCGGTGCCCCAGAAGGGGGACACAAAGAAGACACAAGAAAGTGTACAAAAGTGCTGCCAATGATGCCTGCTTTCTTTGCGTTGCCAACATCTCCCCTTTCAAAATAGCTCATAAGCCCTCAGATAATCTGGTGGCTTTCGCTGCCTTGGGACTCGTCTGGAAGCTAGGTTCGGCTCGATGCTTACTTTGGGTGTCTCAATGTTGCATGTTGGAGTAGATGTATTGATTGTGTCGGTCCTTTGTACTCCAGGTTCCGATGTGGAACTCAGGAACTCAATGGTTGTGACATTTGTTGTGATTGAATATCAAAAACATCAATTAATATGTTAAATGGTATTTGGTGATCTGAAAAACTCTGTCCGTCCGCAGTCTTGGGAATTATTTGGTCTATGTGAGAGCGGATGAGTTCATTTCGACGTCTTGTCTGGTTTACGATGCGAGTGTTGTACATCACTTTGCCTATACGCTCAATCACTGTGCCAGGTGTCCATTCACTATTTTTGTTCGAGAAGTGCACTCTTACATATACTGTGTCTCCAGCTACAAATGATTTTGGCTTGACACCATGCTTGGTGTTATACTGTAGCTGAGCGTATTGTTGTCTAGTTCCTTCACTAGGTACTGGCCACTTTGGTGGAAGCAGAAGGTCAAGTGTTGTACGTTATCGGCGTCCGATAAATAATTCTGATGGACATTTGCCATTGACTGTGTTGCGATTCGGTGTTGCTCGATATGTCGATAGGAAAGGCTCCAATTGTTTTTGTGGTGTGTCTCCCCTTCGAGTTTCTTGAGTGCGCGCTTGAATGTGTCCACAAACCGTTCCACCAGGTCGTTTGATTGTGGGTGGTACGGTGCAGTTCGGATGTGTTTTATACCACGTTCTTTGCAAAACAAACTAAACTTAGCGCTTGTAAATTGCGTACCATTATCACTTACAATAATTTCAGGGTTTCCAAATCTTGAAAATAGGCTGGATAACGAGCCAATGGTGTAAGAAGTTGTTATTGTGTTCGTGGCAAATACTTCTGGCCACTTAGAGTAGGCATCTACAATGATGATGTAGAATCGGCCTTTGACTGGGCAAGCAAAGTCAACGTGTATGCGTGTCCAGGGTCCCTCAGGTTTTGGCCAAGGGTGTAGAGGCACTCGTATGGGTGATTTGCTGGCTTCAATGCATTTTGAACAACGGCAAACATACTCTTCAATATGCTGGTCTATTTTGGGCCAATAAACGAAACTTCTGGCTAGAATCTTCATTCGGAACTGTCCTGGGTGGTCTTGGTGAAGTCGGTTAAGTATTTGTTGCTGGAAACACTCTGGAACAACTATTCGTTCACTGAACATTAGACATTGGTTGGAGACTGAGAGTGATGATCTGCAATGATAAAAAGGAGCGATTTCGTTACTGATCTCAGCTTTGTTTGGCCAACCGTCTGTCAAATATTTTATGACAAGCTGAAGTGTTGTTGATTGTTCTGTTTTAAGAACTATATCTGCGTGTCCGTTGACACGTTGAAATTGCGTTGGCTAATGTTGATTGGATGTCTTCTTCTAGTGTGATGGATGCGACGACGATGTCTTCTTTATTTGTCTCATGTGTATTGATCAGCCTTGACAATATGTCCGCATGTCCAAAATGGTCGGTCTGGACATATTCGATTTTGAAATCGTAGGCCTTTAACGTCAAACCCAGCGTTGAAGCCGGTTGGCTGTGTAGACTGGGATACCTTTCTTAGAGCCAAAAATCGTCAAAAGTGGTTTGTGATCCGTCTGGAGCACAAATTGTCGTCCATACACCATCCGATGAAACTTCGTTACAGCAAAAATGAGGGCAAGTCCCTCCTTCTCTATTTGGCTGTACTTTTGTTCGCTGCTAGTGAGTGTCCTCGATGCATGGTAAATTGCTTTGACAGATCCATCCTTGAATCGATGTAGGATACATGCACCAATTCCGCTGTTAGATGCGTCACCAGCGACGATCAGTTCTAGAGCTGGATTAAAATGTGTGAGCATTAAATCTGACTGTAAGATTTTCTTGAAGTTCTCGAACGATTGCTGGCACTCTGGAGTCCACAACCATTCCACGTTCTTTTTGAGCAATTCATTGAGTGGATGACGGAGCTCATGCATTTTGTGAACGTATTTGCAGTAAAAGTTGATTGCTCCAAGGTGCGCTCGCAATGTAGCTAAATCTGTTGGTGCTGGCATTTGGGCAATGGCTTGAGTCTTAGCTGGATTTGGACGGATACCATTCCTGTCAATGATATGGCCTAGGTACTCAAGTTCGCGCATTGCAATTTCAGCTTTAATGGTGAATCCGAAAAGTTGGATGCGGTCGAAAAGACGTGTCAGATTTTTGTTGTGATCTTCGATGCTTTTTCCAGTAACCAGAATGTCGTCCAGGTATACCAATGTTCCCCTTAAGACCTTTCAGAAAAAAAAAATAGAACACAAATATTTGTCTTGTAGCAGGTTATGATTTCTTCTTAAAAAAAAATGAAAAAAGTACGACTTCCCTGAAATACATGAACCCTACAACCACGGTTGAATGATTATTATTATTTTTTTATTTTATTTTTATAATAATTGTTATCATAAAAATTGTCATAAAAAATAATTGACTGAATGGGACTGGGCAGGGCATTTTATGCGGAAGTCAGATGGCAGGTGGTCAAAAGAATGCACTGAGTGGACACCATTTATTGGTACCAGACGAGTCGGACGTCAACCAAAAAGATGGAGAGATGAGCTACATGCTTTCGACAGACTTTGGTTTCAAAAAACACATAACAGAAATGAATGGAAATCAATGGGGGAGGCTTTTGCCCGTGCATAAGTATATTTTTATTTTTATTTATTTTAAATATTTTGTTAAAACACATAAATTAAGTTTATATAAATATTAATATAAAGATAAAATGAAAAAGAAATTGTAATTTAATATTAAGGCAGAATAGCTAATAAATAAATAAATAAATAAATAGTCAATTATTATGCCGGACTTACACGAATGACAAAATGACATTATTTCTGTCATTTTCTTGCCATTTTTGTCATTTTCGTGTAAATGGTTTTCATATTTGTCATAATTTTTGTCATAAAAATAATGATATGCTAAACTAGTCATAAAAATGACATCGTGTAAACGCACAATGACACCATTTTCAAAATTATGACAAGCCGGAAGAAAGAATGAACTTGCTCATTCTTTTATGACAAAATTGTAATTATCTAAAACAGTCATTATTTTGTCTTCGTGTAAATGCATGTCATAAATTAATTGATTTTGTCATTATTTTGTCATTATAATCACAGATTTTATGGCACTTTTTTCATTTGTGTAAATCCGGCATAATAAAATTAGCCATTTATCTACTAAAAGAGCTATTCACTGTATTCTTAAATGGAAATTGATTAATGCCGGATTTACGCGAAAATTTTGACAAAATTGTCATATAATTACAAAATAATGACAAAATCAATTAATTTATGACATGCATTTACACGAAGACAAAATAATGACTGTTTTAGATAATGACAATTCTGTCATAAAAGTTCATTCTTTTTTCCGGCTTGTCATAATTTTGAAAATGGTGTCATTGTGCGTTTACACGATGTCATTTTTATGACTAGTTTAGCATGTCATTATTTGTATGACAAAAATTATGACAAATATGAAAACCATTTACACGAAAATGACAAAAATGGCAAGAAAATGACAGAAATAATGTCATTTTGTCATTCGTGTAAATCCGGCATAATAATTGGCTATTTACAGTCAATTATTTGCAATTATTTGCTAATTATTCAAGAATATTCAAAAAATAAAAATCAGTTATAATACATTCAACCTCCGTCGTAGGGTTCAAGTGTTTGCGGGAAATCGTACTTTTTTAACCTTTAACCTAAAAACTACAAGGAAAATATTTGTTTTTATATTTTTTTGAATGGTCTTAAAGCCAGCTATAACCGGTTGCAAGGTTATCTATTATTCACTTGACACCATGTATACAAAGAAGAAATATGCATAATGCATCTGGTTTTCAGTGTTTGACCAAACTTATTAAAAAGCATTGAATATTTAAGAAACAAATGGAACTCGATGACGCAAAATTTCGAACAAAAAAAAATAGACTTAAACAATAAATAGTTATTTGTTGTTTAAGTGACCTTTATTATTTAAGTAATTTGAAGCTTATTTGAGCGGGCTGTAGGTCATTCAAATGATGTTTATTTTTTACGACGTTTCGAACATGTATATGTTCTTCATCAGGACTTTATTTTATAAATATAAAGAAATCAAAAATTATACATATTACATTAGTACACAACATAGGCAATGTGTAAAGTCAAAAAACTACTTACAAAATTTTATAAACGGCTAATTTTATGAATTACAGTATTACATCTCAAACAAATGACATTATTTAAATAATCATTAAAACTGAAAATTAATTAAAAAATAAATACAAATTTTACTGATAAGTATAAATCCCTTCATATAAATTCACTTTTCATTAAAACAAAACACAACAAACACAAAACGCCTCCTCGTCTCCCACAATCAAAACCTATTGAAGGCACCATATTATTCGCCCTCTTTATTAGCTGGCTGTATGCACTGCTTAGGTTTTCACAGTCGGATCCGCGGGTTAACAGCATTCTCTGCATTGTTTTTGTGTAGCATCTCCAGCAAAAACCTCTTTGCATGGTGTTTCTCTGTTTCTCGAATTTTAACTCTCTTCAAGTCTGGCTCATGTCTATCTTTCAAACAATGAAGCGCAAGTGCTGTTTTTTGCTCCCCACCGTTATTAATGTCTGATCTATGGCCAGAGAGACGCTTTTTTAACTTTTGCTTGGAGGTGCCAACATAAACAGAAGAGCAAGCTACCCCGCTTCTCCCTTAGCAGTTAATTTGGTACACAACATTTGATCTCTCCATGTCGTCTATCCTTCCTTTTGTGTTAGTGAACAAATGGGTACGCAGAGAATTTACAAGCCTGGAAGCTATTTTTGTTTTTTCTTTATTCCTTATGGGTGCTGATAGCATACGATTAGAGAGGAGCGGGATGTACAACGAGCTTCTATATAGCACCGGTTGTGTATCATCTGTAGGTGTTTTTATTTCTCTTTCTTTTACCTTATTTGATATCAATTTGTTTATCAACGACACTGGGAAAGAGTTAGAACATAGGGTGTTGCGAATTATGTTGTTATTTTTTTCCCCAAAAATTATATTGCTTGTCCCTAGCACACGATTTATAAAGTTTTGTGCCGTATTTAAAATGACTCCTTTTTGTTGTTTTGAGTTAAAGTTGATAAGGCGGCCGAAGGAGGTTGGTTTTTTATACCAATCGAAAATAATATGGCTATTTTGCCTTATCACCTTTACGTCAAGGTAGGGAAGCTTACCCTCTTTTTCCACTTCTACCGTGAATTTCAACTTACTATTGAAAGAATTCAGTGCTATCAGTACATCGTTCACTTCTGAAGATTTTACCACAGCAAATAGGTCATCCACATACTTCGTTACAATTTTCGGTTTACGAACAAGTTTGTTCAAAACTTCATCTAACAATGCTTTCATTACTATGTCAGCAAGAATCAGTAATGCTGGACTCCCCATTGGAACACCTTGCTTCTGTTGGTAAACTAACCCATTGAATTGAACGTAATTGTTGTCGATGATGCAAAAACGCAATATTTCTATGAAAGTTGTCTTTTTTATATTATATATTACACTTTTTCTCATGCAAAGAGGTTTTTGCTGGAGATGCTACACATAAACAATGCAGAGAATGCTGTCAACCGCCGATCCGACTGTGAAAACTTAAGCAGTGCATACAGCCAGCTTATAAAGAGGCCGAATAATATGGTGCCATCAAATAGGTTTTGATTGTGGGAGACGAGGAGGCGTTTTGTGTTTGTTGTGTTTTGTTTTAATGAATTATTTAAATAATGCCATTTGTTTGAGATGTAATACTGTAATTCATAAAATTAGCCGTTTGTAAAATTTTGTAAGTAGTTTTTTGACTTTACACATTGTCTATGTTGTGTACTAATGTAATGTAATGTAATATGTATAATTTTTGATTTCTTTATGTTGGATCTTGAAGGTCCACGAAATTGTAGTGTCTGTAAAATATAATATTAATTAGCAAGAGATAATGTTTGACTGGGCAAGCAAAGTCAACGTGTATGCGTGTCCAGGGTCCCTCAGGTTTTGGCCAAGGGTGTAGAGGCACTCGTATGGGTGATTTGCTGGCTTCAATGCATTTTGAACAACGGCAAACATACTCTTCAATATGCTGGTCTATTTTGGGCCAATAAACGAAACTTCTGGCTAGACTCTTCATTCGGAACTGTCCTGGGTGGTCTTGGTGAAGTCGGTTAAGTATTTGTTGCTGGAAACACTCTGGAACAACTATTCGTTCACTGAACATTAGACATTGGTTGGAGACTGAGAGTGATGATCTGCAATGATAAAAAGGAGCGATTTCGTTACTGATCTCAGCTTTGTTTGGCCAACCGTCTGTCAAATATTTTATGACAAGCTGAAGTGTTGTTGATTGTTCTGTTTTAAGAACTATATCTGCGTGTCCGTTGACACGTTGAAATTGCGTTGGCTAATGTTGATTGGATGTCTTCTTCTAGTGTGATGGATGCGACGACGATGTCTTCTTTATCTGTCTCATGTGTATTGATCAGCCTTGACAATATGTCCGCATGTCCAAAATGGTCGGTCTGGACATATTCGATTTTGAAATCGTAGGCCTTTAACGTCAAACCCAGCGTTGAAGCCGGTTGGCTGTGTAGACTGGGATACCTTTCTTAGAGCCAAAAATCGTCAAAAGTGGTTTGTGATCCGTCTGGAGCACAAATTGTCGTCCATACACCATCCGATGAAACTTCGTTACAGCAAAAATGAGGGCAAGTCCCTCCTTCTCTATTTGGCTGTACTTTTGTTCGCTGCTAGTGAGTGTCCTCGATGCATGGTAAATTGCTTTGACAGATCCATCCTTGAATCGATGTAGGATACATGCACCAATTCCGCTGTTAGATGCGTCACCAGCGACGATCAGTTCTAGAGCTGGATTAAAATGTGTGAGCATTAAATCTGACTGTAAGATTTTCTTGAAGTTCTCGAACGATTGCTGGCACTCTGGAGTCCACAACCATTCCACGTTCTTTTTGAGCAATTCATTGAGTGGATGACGGAGCTCATGCATTTTGTGAACGTATTTGCAGTAAAAGTTGATTGCTCCAAGGTGCGCTCGCAATGTAGCTAAATCTGTTGGTGCTGGCATTTGGGCAATGGCTTGAGTCTTAGCTGGATTTGGACGGATACCATTCCTGTCAATGATATGGCCTAGGTACTCAAGTTCGCGCATTGCAATGGTGCACCTTTCAGCTTTAATGGTGAATCCGAAAAGTTGGATGCGGTCGAAAAGACGTGTCAGATTTTTGTTGTGATCTTCGATGCTTTTTCCAGTAACCAGAATGTCGTCCAGGTATACCAATGTTCCCCTTAAGACCTTTCATAAAAAAAAAAATAGAACACAAATATTTGTCTTGTAGCAGGTTATGATTTCTTCTTAAAAAAAAATGAAAAAAGTACGACTTCCCTGAAATACATGAACCCTACAACCACGGTTGAATGATTATTATTATTTTTTTATTTTATTTTTATAATAATTGTTATCATAAAAATTGTCATAAAAAATAATTGACTGTAAATAGTCAATTATTATGCCGGACTTACACGAATGACAAAATGACATTATTTCTGTCATTTTCTTGCCATTTTTGTCATTTTCGTGTAAATGGTTTTCATATTTGAAATAATTTTTGTCATAAAAATAATGATATGCTAAACTAGTCATAAAAATGACATCGTGTAAACGCACAATGACACCATTTTCAAAATTATGACAAGCCGGAAGAAAGAATGAACTTGCTCATTCTTTTATGACAAAATTGTAATTATCTAAAACAGTCATTATTTTGTCTTCGTGTAAATGCATGTCATAAATTAATTGATTTTGTCATTATTTTGTCATTATAATGACAGATTTTATGGCACTTTTTTCATTTGTGTAAATCCGGCATAATAAAATTAGCCATTTATCTACTAAAAGAGCTATTCACTGTATTCTTAAATGGAAATTGATTAATGCCGGATTTACGCGAAAATTTTGACAAAATTGTCATATAATTACAAAATAATGACAAAATCAATTAATTTATGACATGCATTTACACGAAGACAAAATAATGACTGTTTTAGATAATGACAATTCTGTCATAAAAGTTCATTCTTTTTTCCGGCTTGTCATAATTTTGAAAATGGTGTCATTGTGCGTTTACACGATGTCATTTTTATGACTAGTTTAGCATGTCATTATTTGTATGACAAAAATTATGACAAATATGAAAACCATTTACACGAAAATGACAAAAATGGCAAGAAAATGACAGAAATAATGTCATTTTGTCATTCGTGTAAATCCGGCATAATAATTGGCTATTTACAGTCAATTATTTGCAATTATTTGCTAATTATTCAAGAATATTCAAAAAATAAAAATCAGTTATAATACATTCAACCTTCGTCGTAGGGTTCAAGTGTTTGCGGGAAATCGTACTTTTTTAACCTTTAACCTAAAAACTACAAGGAAAATATTTGTTTTTATATTTTTTTGAATGGTCTTAAAGCCAGCTATAACCGGTTGCAAGGTTATCTATTATTCACTTGACACCATGTATACAAAGAAGAAATATGCATAATGCATCTGGTTTTCAGTGTTTGACCAAACTTATTAAAAAGCATTGAATATTTAAGAAACAAATGGAACTCGATGACGCAAAATTTCGAACAAAAAAAAAATAGACTTAAACAATAAATAGTTATTTGTTGTTTAAGTGACCTTTATTATTTAAGTAATTTGAAGCTTATTTGAGCGGGCTGTAGGTCATTCAAATGATGTTTATTTTTTACGACGGTTCGAACATGTATATGTTCTTCATCAGGACTTTATTTTATAAATATAAAGAAATCAAAAATTATACATATTACATTAGTACACAACATAGGCAATGTGTAAAGTCAAAAAACTACTTACAAAATTTTATAAACGGCTAATTTTATGAATTACAGTATTACATCTCAAACAAATGACATTATTTAAATAATCATTAAAACTGAAAATTAATTAAAAAATAAATACAAATTTTACTGATAAGTATAAATCCCTTCATATAAATTCACTTTTCATTAAAACAAAACACAACAAACACAAAACGCCTCCTCGTCTCCCACAATCAAAACCTATTGAAGGCACCATATTATTCGCCCTCTTTATTAGCTGGCTGTATGCACTGCTTAGGTTTTCACAGTCGGATCCGCGGGTTAACAGCATTCTCTGCATTGTTTTTGTGTAGCATCTCCAGCAAAAACCTCTTTGCATGGTGTTTCTCTGTTTCTCGAATTTTAACTCTCTTCAAGTCTGGCTCATGTCTATCTTTCAAACAATGAAGCGCAAGTGCTGTTTTTTGCTCCCCACCGTTATTAATGTCTGATCTATGGCCAGAGAGACGCTTTTTTAACTTTTGCTTGGAGGTGCCAACATAAACAGAAGAGCAAGCTACCCCGCTTCTCCCTTAGCAGTTAATTTGGTACACAACATTTGATCTCTCCATGTCGTCTATCCTTCCTTTTGTGTTAGTGAACAAATGGGTACGCAGAGAATTTACAAGCCTGAAAGCTATTTTTGTTTTTTCTTTATTCCTTATGGGTGCTGATAGCATACGATTAGAGAGGAGCGGGATGTACAACGAGCTTCTATATAGCACCGGTTGTGTATCATCTGTAGGTGTTTTTATTTCTCTTTCTTTTACCTTATTTGATATCAATTTGTTTATCAACGACACTGGGAAAGAGTTAGAACATAGGGTGTTGCGAATTATGTTGTTATTTTTTTCCCCAAAAAATATATTGCTTGTCCCTAGCACACGATTTATAAAGTTTTGTGCCGTATTTAAAATGACTCCTTTCTGTTGTTTTGAGTTAAAGTTGATAAGGCGGCCGAAGGAGGTTGGTTTTTTATACCAATCGAAAATAATATGGCTATTTTGCCTTATCACCTTTACGTCAAGGTAGGGAAGCTTACCCTCTTTTTCCACTTCTACCGTGAATTTCAACTTACTATTGAAAGAATTCAGTGCTATCAGTACATCGTTCACTTCTGAAGATTTTACCACAGCAAATAGGTCATCCACATACTTCGTTACAATTTTCGGTTTACGAACAAGTTTGTTCAAAACTTCTTCTAACAATGCTTTCATTACTATGTCAGCAAGAATCAGTAATGCTGGACTCCCCATTGGAACACCTTGCTTCTGTTGGTAAACTAACCCATTGAATTGAACGTAATTGTTGTCGATGATGCAAAAACGCAATATTTCTATGAAAGTTGTCTTTTTTATATTATATATTACACTTTTTCTCATGCAAAGAGGTTTTTGCTGGAGATGCTACACATAAACAATGCAGAGAATGCTGTCAACCGCCGATCCGACTGTGAAAACTTAAGCAGTGCATACAGCCAGCTTATAAAGAGGCCGAATAATATGGTGCCATCAAATAGGTTTTGATTGTGGGAGACGAGGAGGCGTTTTGTGTTTGTTGTGTTTTGTTTTAATGAATTATTTAAATAATGCCATTTGTTTGAGATGTAATACTGTAATTCATAAAATTAGCCGTTTGTAAAATTTTGTAAGTAGTTTTTTGACTTTACACATTGTCTATGTTGTGTACTAATGTAATGTAATGTAATATGTATAATTTTTGATTTCTTTATGTTGGATCTTGAAGGTCCACGAAATTGTAGTGTCTGTAAAATATAATATTAATTAGCAAGAGATAATGTTTGACTGGGCAAGCAAAGTCAACGTGTATGCGTGTCCAGGGTCCCTCAGGTTTTGGCCAAGGGTGTAGAGGCACTCGTATGGGTGATTTGCTGGCTTCAATGCATTTTGAACAACGGCAAACATACTCTTCAATATGCTGGTCTATTTTGGGCCAATAAACGAAACTTCTGGCTAGACTCTTCATTCGGAACTGTCCTGGGTGGTCTTGGTGAAGTCGGTTAAGTATTTGTTGCTGGAAACACTCTGGAACAACTATTCGTTCACTGAACATTAGACATTGGTTGGAGACTGAGAGTAATGATCTGCAATGATAAAAAGGAGCGATTTCGTTACTGATCTCAGCTGTGTTTGGCCAACCGTCTGTCAAATATTTTATGACAAGCTGAAGTGTTGTTGATTGTTCTGTTTCAAGAACAATATCTGCGTGTGTCAACGGAAATGTTGAAATTGCGTTGGCTAATGTTGATTGGATGTCTTCTTCTAGTGTGATGGATGCGACGACGATGTCTTCCTTATTTGTCTCATGTGTATTGATCAGCCTTGACAATATGTCCGCATGTCCAAAATGGTCGGTCTGGACATATTCGATTTTGAAATCGTAGGCCTTTAACGTCAAACCCAGCGTTGAAGCCGGTTGGCTGTGTAGACTGGGATACCTTTCTTAGAGCCAAAAATCGTCAAAAGTGGTTTGTGATCCGTCTGGAGCACAAATTGTCGTCCATACACCATCCGATGAAACTTCGTTACAGCAAAAATGAGGGCAAGTCCCTCCTTCTCTATTTGGCTGTACTTTTGTTCGCTGCTAGTGAGTGTCCTTGATGCATGGTAAATTGCTTTGACAGATCCATCCTTGAATCGATGTAGGATACATGCACCAATTCCGCTGTTAGATGCGTCACCAGCGACGATCAGTTCTAGAGCTGGATTCAAATGTGTGAGCAGTAAATCTGACTGTAAGATATTCTTGAAGTTCTCGAACGATTGCTGGCACTCTGGAGTCCACAACCATTCCACGTTCTTTTTGAGCAATTCATTGAGTGGATGACGGAGCTCATGCATTTTGTGAACGTATTTGCAGTAAAAGTTGATTGCTCCTGGTGCTGGCATTTGGGCAATGGCTTGAGTCTTAGCTGGATTTGGACGGATACAATTCCTGTCAATGATATGGCCTAGGTACTCAAGTTCGCGCATTGCAATGGTGCACTTTTCAGCTTTAATGGTGAATCCGAAAAGTTGGATGCGGTCGAAAAGACGTGTCAGATTTTTGTTGTGATCTTCGATGCTTTTTCCAGTAACCAGAATGTCTTCCAGGTATACCAATGTTCCCCTTAAGACCTTTCAGAAAAAAAAAAATAGAACACAAATATTTGTCTTGTAGCAGGTTATGATTTCTTCTTAAAAAAAAATGAAAAAAGTACGACTTCCCTGAAATACATGAACCCTACAACCACGGTTGAATGATTATTATTATTTTTTTATTTTATTTTTATAATAATTGTAATCATAAAAATTGTCATAAAAAATAATTGACTGTAAATAGTCAATTATTATGCCGGACTTACACGAATGACAAAATGACATTATTTCTGTCATTTTCTTGCCATTTTTGTCATTTTCGTGTAAATGGTTTTCATATTTGTCATAATTTTTGTCATAAAAATAATGACATGCTAAACTAGTCATAAAAATGACATCGTGTAAACGCACAATGACACCATTTTCAAAATTATGACAAGCCGGAAGAAAGAATGAACTTGCTCATTCTTTTATGACAAAATTGTAATTATCTAAAACAGTCATTATTTTGTCTTCGTGTAAATGCATGTCATAAATTAATTGATTTTGTCATTATTTTGTCATTATAATGACAGATTTTATGGCACTTTTTTCATTTGTGTAAATCCGGCATAATAAAATTAGCCATTTATCTACTAAAAGAGCTATTCACTGTATTCTTAAATGGAAATTGATTAATGCCGGATTTACGCGAAAATTTTGACAAAATTGTCATATAATTACAAAATAATGACAAAATCAATTAATTTATGACATGCATTTACACGAAGACAAAATAATGACTGTTTTAGATAATGACAATTCTGTCATAAAAGTTCATTCTTTTTTCCGGCTTGTCATAATTTTGAAAATGGTGTCATTGTGCGTTTACACGATGTCATTTTTATGACTAGTTTAGCATGTCATTATTTGTATGACAAAAATTATGACAAATATGAAAACCATTTACACGAAAATGACAAAAATGGCAAGAAAATGACAGAAATAATGTCATTTTGTCATTCGTGTAAATCC
The DNA here is from genome assembly GCA_949320155.1 of Melangyna quadrimaculata. Taxonomy (NCBI): domain Eukaryota; kingdom Metazoa; phylum Arthropoda; class Insecta; order Diptera; family Syrphidae; genus Melangyna; species Melangyna quadrimaculata. The sequence goes on along the minus strand of OX439483.1, from coordinate 347,550,999 downwards.
GGCATAATAATTGGCTATTTACAGTCAATTATTTGCAATTATTTGCTAATTATTCAAGAATATTCAAAAAATAAAAATCAGTTATAATACATTCAACCTTCGTCGTAGGGTTCAAGTGTTTGCGGGAAATCGTACTTTTTTAACCTTTAACCTAAAAACTACAAGGAAAATATTTGTTTTTATATTTTTTTGAATGGTCTTAAAGCCAGCTATAACCGGTTGCAAGGTTATCTATTATTCACTTGACACCATGTATACAAAGAAGAAATATGCATAATGCATCTGGTTTTCAGTGTTTGACCAAACTTATTAAAAAGCATTGAATATTTAAGAAACAAATGGAACTCGATGACGCAAAATTTCGAACAAAAAAAAATAGACTTAAACAATAAATAGTTATTTGTTGTTTAAGTGACCTTTATTATTTAAGTAATTTGAAGCTTATTTGAGCGGGCTGTAGGTCATTAAAATGATGTTAATTTTTTACGACGTTTCGAACATGTATATGTTCTTCATCAGGACTTTATTTTATAAATATAAAGAAATCAAAAATTATACATATTACATTAGTACACAACATAGACATTGTGTAAAGTCAAAAAACTACTTACAAAATTTTATAAACGGCTGATTTTATGAATTACAGTATTACATCTCAAACAAATGACATTATTTAAATAATCATTAAAACTGAAAATTAATTAAAAAATAAATACAAATTTTACTGACAAGTATAAATCCCTTCATATAAATTTACTTTTCATTAAAACAAAACACAACAAACACAAAACGCTTCCTCGTCTCCCACAATCAAAACCTATTGATGGCACCATATTATTCGCCCTCTTTATTAGCTGGCTGTATGCACTGCTTAGGTTTTCACAGTCGGATCCGCGGGTTAACAGCATTCTCTGCATTGTTTATGTGTAGCATCTTCAGCAAAAACCTCTTTGCATGGTGTTTCTCTGTTTCTAGAATTTTAACTCTCTTCAAGTCTGGCTCATGTCTATCTTTCAAACAATGAAGCGCAAGTGCTGTTTTTTGCTCCCCACCGTTATTAATGTCTGATCTATGGCCAGAGAGACGCTTTTTTAATTTTTGCTTGGAGGTGCCAACATAAACAGAAGAGCAAGCTACCCCGCTTCTCCCTTAGCTGTTAATTTGGTACACAACATTTGATCTCTCCATGTCGTCTATCCTTCCTTTTGTGTTAGTGAACAAATGGGTACGCAGAGAATTTACAAGCCTGAAAGCTATTTTTGTTTTTTCTTTATTCCTTATGGGTGCTGATAGCATACGATTAGAGAGGAGCGGGATGTACAACGAGCTTCTATATAGCACCGGTTGTGTATCATCTGTAGGTGTTTTTATTTCTCTTTCTTTTACCTTATTTGATATCAATTTGTTTATCAACGACACTGAAAGAGTTAGAACATAGGGTGTTGCGAATTATGTTGTTATTTTTTTCCCGAGAAATTATATTGCTTGTCCCTAGCACACGATTTATAAAGTTTTGTGCCGTATTTAAAATGACTCCTTTTGGTTGTTTTGAGTTAAAGTTGATAAGTTGGCCGGAGGAGGTTGGTTTTTTATACCAATCGAAAATAATATGGCTTAGCCTTATCACCTTTACGTCAAGGTAGGGAAGCTTACCCTCTTTTTCCACTTCTACCGTGAATTTCAACTTACTATTGAAAGAATTCAGTGCTATCAGTACATCGTTCACTTCTGAAGATTTTACCACAGCAAATAGGTCATCCACATACTTCGTTACAATTTTCGGTTTACGAACAAGTTTGTTCAAAACTTCATCTAACAATGCTTTCATTACTATGTCAGCAAGAATCGGTAATGCTGGACTCCCCATTGGAACACCTTGCTTCTGTTGGTAAACTAACCCATTGAATTGAACGTAATTGTTGTCGATGATGTAAAAACGCAATATTTCTATGAAAGTTGTCTTTTTTATATTATATATTACACTTTTTCTCATGCAAAGAGGTTTTTGCTGGAGATGCTACACATAAACAATGCAGAGAATGCTGTCAACCGCCGATCCGACTGTGAAAACTTAAACAGTGCATACAGCCAGCTTATAAAGAGGCCGAATAATATGGTGCCATCAAATAGGTTTTGATTGTGGGAGACGAGGAGGCGTTTTGTGTTTGTTGTGTTTTGTTTTAATGAATTATTTGTTTGAGATGTAATACTGTAATTCATAAAATTAGCCGTTTGTAAAATTTTGTAAGTAGTTTTTTGACTTTACACATTGTCTATGTTGTGTACTAATGTAATGTAATGTAATATGTATAATTTTTGATTTCTTTATGTTGGATCTTGAAGGTCCACGAAATTGTAGTGTCTGTAAAATATAATATTAATTAGCAAGAGATAATGTTTGACTGGGCAAGCAAAGTCAACGTGTATGCGTGTCCAGGGTCCCTCAGGTTTTGGCCAAGGGTGTAGAGGCACTCGTATGGGTGATTTGCTGGCTTCAATGCATTTTGAACAACGGCAAACATACTCTTCAATATGCTGGTCTATTTTGGGCCAATAAACGAAACTTCTGGCTAGACTCTTCATTCGGAACTGTCCTGGGTGGTCTTGGTGAAGTCGGTTAAGTATTTGTTGCTGGAAACACTCTGGAACAACTATTCGTTCACTGAACATTAGACATTGGTTGGAGACTGAGAGTAATGATCTGCAATGATAAAAAGGAGCGATTTCGTTACTGATCTCAGCTTTGTTTGGCCAACCGTCTGTCAAATATTTTATGACAAGCTGAAGTGTTGTTGATTGTTCTGTTTCAAGAACATTATCTGCGTGTGTCAACGGAAATGTTGAAATTGCGTTGGCTAATGTTGATTGGATGTCTTCTTCTAGTGTGATGGATGCGACGACGATGTCTTCCTTATTTGTCTCATGTGTATTGATCAGCCTTGACAATATGTCCGCATGTCCAAAATGGTCGGTCTGGACATATTCGATTTTGAAATCGTAGGCCTTTAACGTCAAACCCAGCGTTGAAGCCGGTTGGCTGTGTAGACTGGGATACCTTTCTTAGAGCCAAAAATCGTCAAAAGTGGTTTGTGATCCGTCTGGAGTACAAATTGTCGTCCATACACCATCCGATGAAACTTCGTTACAGCAAAAATGAGGGCAAGTCCCTCCTTCTCTATTTGGCTATACTTTTGTTCGCTGCTAGTGAGTGTCCTTGATGCATGGTAAATTGCTTTGACAGATCCATCCTTGAATCGATGTAGGATACATGCACCAATTCCGCTGTTAGATGCGTCACCAGCGACGATCAGTTCTAGAGCTGGATTCAAATGTGTGAGCAGTAAATCTGACTGTAAGATATTCTTGAAGTTCTCGAACGATTGCTGGCACTCTGGAGTCCACAACCATTCCACGTTCTTTTTGAGCAATTCATTGAGTGGATGACGGAGCTCATGCATTTTGTGAACGTATTTGCAGTAAAAGTTGATTGCTCCTAGGTGCGCTCGCAATGTAGCTAAATCTGTTGGTGCTGGCATTTGGGCAATGGCTTGAGTCTTAGCTGGATTTGGACGGATACAATTCCTGTCAATGATATGGCCTAGGTACTCAAGTTCGCGCATTGCAATGGTGCACTTTTCAGCTTTAATGGTGAATCCGAAAAGTTGGATGCGGTCGAAAAGACGTGTCAGATTTTTGTTGTGATCTTCGATGCTTTTTCCAGTAACCAGAATGTCGTCCAGGTATACCAATGTTCCCCTTAAGACCTTTCAGAAAAAAAAAATAGAACACAAATATTTGTCTTGTAGCAGGTTATGATTTCTTCTTAAAAAAAAATGAAAAAAGTACGACTTCCCTGAAATACATGAACCCTACAACCACGGTTGAATGATTATTATTATTTTTTTATTTTATTTTTATAATAATTGTAATCATAAAAATTGTCATAAAAAATAATTGACTGTAAATAGTCAATTATTATGCCGGACTTACACGAATGACAAAATGACATTATTTCTGTCATTTTCTTGCCATTTTTGTCATTTTCGTGTAAATGGTTTTCATATTTGTCATAATTTTTGTCATAAAAATAATGACATGCTAAACTAGTCATAAAAATGACATCGTGTAAACGCACAATGACACCATTTTCAAAATTATGACAAGCCGGAAGAAAGAATGAACTTGCTCATTCTTTTATGACAAAATTGTAATTATCTAAAACAGTCATTATTTTGTCTTCGTGTAAATGCATGTCATAAATTAATTGATTTTGTCATTATTTTGTCATTATAATGACAGATTTTATGGCACTTTTTTCATTTGTGTAAATCCGGCATAATAAAATTAGCCATTTATCTACTAAAAGAGCTATTCACTGTATTCTTAAATGGAAATTGATTAATGCCGGATTTACGCGAAAATTTTGACAAAATTGTCATATAATTACAAAATAATGACAAAATCAATTAATTTATGACATGCATTTACACGAAGACAAAATAATGACTGTTTTAGATAATGACAATTCTGTCATAAAAGTTCATTCTTTTTCCCGGCTTGTCATAATTTTGAAAATGGTGTCATTGTGCGTTTACACGATGTCATTTTTATGACTAGTTTAGCATGTCATTAATTGTATGACAAAAATTATGACAAATATGAAAACCATTTACACGAAAATGACAAAAATGGCAAGAAAATGACAGAAATAATGTCATTTTGTCATTCGTGTAAATCCGGCATAATAATTGGCTATTTACAGTCAATTATTTGCAATTATTTGCTAATTATTCAAGAATATTCAAAAAATAAAAATCAGTTATAATACATTCAACCTTCGTCGTAGGGTTCAAGTGTTTGCGGGAAATCGTACTTTTTTAACCTTTAACCTAAAAACTACAAGGAAAATATTTGTTTTTATATTTTTTTGAATGGTCTTAAAGCCAGCTATAACCGGTTGCAAGGTTATCTATTATTCACTTGACACCATGTATACAAAGAAGAAATATGCATAATGCATCTGGTTTTCAGTGTTTGACCAAACTTATTAAAAAGCATTGAATATTTAAGAAACAAATGGAACTCGATGACGCAAAATTTCGAACAAAAAAAAATAGACTTAAACAATAAATAGTTATTTGTTGTTTAAGTGACCTTTATTATTTAAGTAATTTGAAGCTTATTTGAGCGGGCTGTAGGTCATTAAAATGATGTTAATTTTTTACGACGTTTCGAACATGTATATGTTCTTCATCAGGACTTTATTTTATAAATATAAAGAAATCAAAAATTATACATATTACATTAGTACACAACATAGACAATGTGTAAAGTCAAAAAACTACTTACAAAATTTTATAAACGGCTAATTTTATGAATTACAGTATTACATCTCAAACAAATGACATTATTTAAATAATCATTAAAACTGAAAATTAATTAAAAAATAAATACAAATTTTACTGACAAGTATAAATCCCTTCATATAAATTTACTTTTCATTAAAACAAAACACAACAAACACAAAACGCCTCCTCGTCTCCCACAATCAAAACCTATTGATGGCACTATATTATTCGCCCTCTTTATTAGCTGGCTGTATGCACTGCTTAGGTTTTCACAGTCGGATCCGCGGGTTAACAGCATTCTCTGCATTGTTTATGTGTAGCATCTTCAGCAAAAACCTCTTTGCATGGTGTTTCTCTGTTTCTAGAATTTTAACTCTCTTCAAGTCTGGCTCATGTCTATCTTTCAAACAATGAAGCGCAAGTGCTGTTTTTTGCTCCCCACCGTTATTAATGTCTGATCTATGGCCAGAGAGACGCTTTTTTAATTTTTGCTTGGAGGTGCCAACATAAACAGAAGAGCAAGCTACCCCGCTTCTCCCTTAGCTGTTAATTTGGTACACAACATTTGATCTCTCCATGTCGTCTATCCTTCCTTTTGTGTTAGTGAACAAATGGGTACGCAGAGGATTTACAAGCCTGAAAGCTATTTTTGTTTTTTCTTTATTCCTTATGGGTGCTGATAGCATACGATTAGAGAGGAGCGGGATGTACAACGAGCTTCTATATAGCACCGGTTGTGTATCATCTGTAGGTGTTTTTATTTCTCTTTCTTTTACTTTATTTGATATCAATTTGTTTATCAACGACACTGTGAAAGAGTTAGAACATAGGGTGTTGCGAATTATGTTGTTATTTTTTTCCCGAAAAATTATATTGCTTGTCCCTAGCACACGATTTATAAAGTTTTGTGCCGTATTTAAAATGACTCCTTTTGGTTGTTTTGAGTTAAAGTTGATAAGGCGCCCGGAGGAGGTTGGTTTTTTATACCAATCGAAAATAATATGGCTTAGCCTTATCACCTTTACGTCAAGGTAGGGAAGCTTACCCTCTTTTTCCACTTCTACCGTGAATTTCAACTTACTATTGAAAGAATTCAGTGCTATCAGTACATCGTTCACTTCTGAAGATTTTACCACAGCAAATAGGTCATCCACATACTTCGTTACAATTTTCGGTTTACGAACAAGTTTGTTCAAAACTTCATCTAACAATGCTTTCATTACTATGTCAGCAAGAATCGGTAATGCTGGACTCCCCATTGGAACACCTTGCTTCTGTTGGTAAACTAACCCATTGAATTGAACGTAATTGTTGTCGATGATGCAAAAACGCAATATTTCTATGAAAGTTGTCTTTTTTATATTATATATTACACTTTTTCTCATGCAAAGAGGTTTTTGCTGGAGATGCTACACATAAACAATGCAGAGAATGCTGTCAACCGCCGATCCGACTGTGAAAACTTAAGCAGTGCATACAGCCAGCTTATAAAGAGGTCGAATAATATGGTGCCATCAAATAGGTTTTGATTGTGCGAGACGAGGAGGCGTTTTGTGTTTGTTGTGTTTTGTTTTAATGAATTATTTAAATAATGCCATTTGTTTGAGATGTAATACTGTAATTCATAAAATTAGCCGTTTGTAAAATTTTGTAAGTAGTTTTTTGACTTTACACATTGTCTATGTTGTGTACTAATGTAATGTAATGTAATATGTATAATTTTTGATTTCTTTATGTTGGATCTTGAAGGTCCACGAAATTGTAGTGTCTGTAAAATATAATATTAATTAGCAAGAGATAATGAAACACGTGTGTTCAGTTCAAAGTCAGAAACAAGAAGAAGGAATTATATTTCATTTATTAATTTGGTATACAAAATGGCGGTGCCCCAGAAGGGGGACACAAAGAAGACACAAGAAAGTGTACAAAAGTGCTGCCTATGATGCCTGCTTTCTTTGCGTTGCCAACATCTCCCCTTTCAAAATAGCTCATAAGCCCTCAGATAATCTGATGGCTTTCGCTGCCTTGGGACTCGTCTGGAAGCTAGGTTCGGCTCGATGCTTACTTTGGGTGTCTCAATGTTGCATGTTGGAGTAGATGTATTGATTGTATTGATGGTTGTGACATTTGTTGTGATTGAATATCAAAAACATCAATTAATATGTTAAATGGTATTTGGCGATCTGAAAAACTCTGTCCGTCCGCAGTCTTGGGAATCATTTGGTCTATGTGAGAGCGGATGAGTTCATTTCGACGTCTTGTCTGGTTTACGATGCGAGTGTTGTACATCACTTTGCCTATACGCTCAATCACTGTGCCAGGTGTCCATTCACTATTTTTGTTCGAGAAGTGCACTCTTACATATACTGTGTCTCCAGCTACAAATGATTTTGGCTTGACACCATGCTTGGTGTTATACTGTAGCTGAGCGTATTGTTGTCTAGTTCCTTCACTAGGTACTGGCCACTTTGGTGGAAGCAGAAGGTCAAGTGTTGTACGTTATCGGCGTCCGATAAATAATTCTGATGGACATTTGCCATTGACTGTGTTGCGATTCGGTGTTGCTCGATATGTCGATAGGAAAGGCTCCAATTGTTTTTGTGGTGTGTCTCCCCTTCGAGTTTCTTGAGTGCGCGCTTGAATGTGTCCACAAACCGTTCCACCAGGTCGTTTGATTGTGGGTGGTACGGTGCAGTTCGGATGTGTTTTATACCACGTTCTTTGCAAAACAAACTAAACTTAGCGCTTGTAAATTGCGTACCATTATCACTTACAATAATTTCAGGGTTTCCAAATCTTGAAAGTAGGCTGGATAACGAGTCAATGGTGTAAGAAGTTGTTATTGTGTTCGTGGCAAATACTTCTGGCCACTTAGAGTAGGCATCTACAATGATGATGTAGAATCGGCCTTTGACTGGGCAAGCAAAGTCAACGTGTATGCGTGTCCAGGGTCCCTCAGGTTTTGGCCAAGGGTGTAGAGGCACTCGTATGGGTGATTTGCTGGCTTCAATGCATTTTGAACAACGGCAAACATACTCTTCAATATGCTGGTCTATTTTGGGCCAATAAACGAAATTTCTGGCTAGACTCTTCATTCGGAACTGTCCTGGGTGGTCTTGGTGAAGTCGGTTAAGTATTTGTTGCTGGAAACACTCTGGAACAACTATTCGTTCACTGAACATTAGACATTGGTTGGAGACTGAGAGTGATGATCTGCAATGATAAAAAGGAGCGATTTCGTTACTGATCTCAGCTTTGTTTGGCCAACCGTCTGTCAAATATTTTATGACAAGCTGAAGTGTTGTTGATTGTTCTGTTTCAAGAACTATATCTGCGTGTGTCAACGGAAATGTTGAAATTGCGTTGGCTAATGTTGATTGGATGTCTTCTTCTAGTGTGATGGATGCGACGACGATGTCTTCTTTATTTGTCTCATGTGTATTGATCAGCCTTGACAATATGTCCGCATGTCCAAAATGGTCGGTCTGGACATATTCGATTTTGAAATCGTAGGCCTTTAACGTCAAACCCAGCGTTGAAGCCGGTTGGCTGTGTAGACTGGGATACCTTTCTTAGAGCCAAAAATCGTCAAAAGTGGTTTGTGATCCGTCTGGAGCACAAATCGTCGTCCATACACCATCCGATGAAACTTCGTTACAGCAAAAATGAGGGCAAGTCCCTCCTTCTCTATTTGGCTGTACTTTTGTTCGCTGCTAGTGAGTGTCCTCGATGCATGGTAAATTGCTTTGACAGATCCATCCTTGAATCGATGTAGGATACATGCACCAATTCCGCTGTTAGATGCGTCACCAGCGACGATCAGTTCTAGAGCTGGATTAAAATGTGTGAGCAGTAAATCTGACTGTAAGATATTCTTGAAGTTCTCGAACGATTGCTGGCACTCTGGAGTCCACAACCATTCCACGTTCTTTTTGAGCAATTTATTGAGTGGATGACGGAGCTCATGCATTTTGTGAACGTATTTGCAGTAAAAGTTGATTGCTCCTAGGTGCGCTCGCAATGTAGCTAAATCTGTTGGTGCTGGCATTTGGGCAATGGCTTGAGTCTTAGCTGGATTTGGACGGATACCATTCCTGTCAATGATATGGCCTAGGTACTCAAGTTCGCGCATTGCAATGGTGCACTTTTCAGCTTTAATGGTGAATCCGAAAAGTTGGATGCGGTCGAAAAGACGTGTCAGATTTTTGTTGTGATCTTCGATGCTTTTTCCAGTAACCAGAATGTCGTCCAGGTATACCAATGTTCCCCTTAAGACCTTTCAGAAAAAAAAAATAGAACACAAATATTTGTCTTGTAGCAGGTTATGATTTCTTCTTAAAAAAAAAAATGAAAAAAGTACGACTTCCCTGAAATACATGAACCCTACAACCACGGTTGAATGATTATTATTATTTTTTTATTTTATTTTTATAATAATTGTAATCATAAAAATTGTCATAAAAAATAATTGACTGTAAATAGTCAATTATTATGCCGGACTTACACGAATGACAAAATGACATTATTTCTGTCATTTTCGTCATTTTCGTGTAAATGGTTTTCATATTTGTCATAATTTTTGTCATAAAAATAATGACATGCTAAACTAGTCATAAAAATGACATCGTGTAAACGCACAATGACACCATTTTCAAAATTATGACAAGCCGGAAATTGTAATTATCTAAAACAGTCATTATTTTGTCTTCGTGTAAATGCATGTCATAAATTAATTGATTTTGTCATTATTTTGTCATTATAATGACAGATTTTATGGCACTTTTTTCATTTGTGTAAATCCGGCATAATAAAATTAGCCATTTATCTACTAAAAGATCTATTCACTGTATTCTTAAATGAAAATTGATTAATGCCGGATTTACACGAAAATTTTGACAAAATTGTCATATAATTACAAAATAATGACAAAATCAATTAATTTATGACATGCATTTACACGAAGACAAAATAATGACTGTTTTAGATAATGACAATTCTGTCATAAAAGTTCATTCTTTTTTCCTTGTCATAATTTTGAAAATGGTGTCATTGTGCGTTTACACGATGTCATTTTTATGACTAGCTTAGCATGTACTTATTTGTATGACAAAAATTATGACAAATATGAAAACCATTTACACGAAAATGACAAAAATGGCAAGAAAATGACAGAAATAATGTCATTTTGTCATTCGTGTAAATCCGGCATAATAATTGGCTATTTATTTACAGTCAATTATTTGCAATTATTTGCTAATTATTCAAGAATATTCAAAAAATAAAAATCAGTTATAATACATTCAACCTTCGTCGTAGGGTTCAAGTGTTTGCGGGAAATCGTACTTTTTTAACCTTTAACCTAAAAACTACAAGGAAAATATTTGTTTTAATATTTTTTTGAATGGTCTTATAACCGGTTGCAAGGTTATCTATTATTCACTTAACACCATGTATACATAGAAGAAATATGCATAATGCATCTGGTTTTCAGTGTTTGACCAAACTTATTAAAAAGCATTGAATATTTAAGAAACAAATGGAACTCGATGACGCAAAATTTCGAACAAAAAAAGTAGACTTAAACAATAAATAGTTATTTGTTGTTTAAGTGACCTTTATTATTTAAGTAATTTGAAGCTTATTTGAGGGGGCTGTAGGTCATTAAAATGATGTTAATTTTTTACGACGTTTCGAACATGTATATGTTCTTCATCAGGACTTTATTTTATAAATATAAAGAAATCAAAAATTATACATATTACATTAGTACACAACATAGACAATGTGTAAAGTCAAAAAACTACTTACAAAATTTTATAAACGGCTAATTTTATGAATTACAGTATTACATCTCAAACAAATGACATTATTTAAATAATCATTAAAACTGAAAATTAATTAAAAAATAAATACAAATTTTACTGATAAGTATAAATCCCTTCATATAAATTTACTTTTCATTAAAACAAAACACAACAAACACAAAACGCCTCCTCGTCTCCCACAATCAAAACCTATTGAAGGCACCATATTATTCGCCCTCTTTATAAGCTGGCTGTATGCACTGCTTAGGTTTTCACAGTCGGATCCGCGGGTTAACAGCATTCTCTGCATTGTTTATGTGTAGCATCTCCAGCAAAAACCTCTTTGCATGGTGTTTCTCTGTTTCTAGAATTTTAACTCTCTTCAAGTCTGGCTCATGTCTATCTTTCAAACAATGAAGCGCAAGTGCTGTTTTTGCTCCCCACCGTTATTAATGTCTGATCTATGGCCAGAGAGACGCTTTTTTAATTTTTGCTTGGAGGTGCCAACATAAACAGAAGAGCAAGCTACCCCGCTTCTCCCTTAGCAGTTAATTTGGTACACAACATTTGATCTCTCCATGTCGTCTATCCTTCCTTTTGTGTTAGTGAACAAATGGGTACGCAGAGGATTTACAAGCCTGAAAGCTATTTTTGTTTTTTCTTTATTCCTTATGGGTGCTGATAGCATACGATTAGAGAGGAGCGGGATGTACAACGAGCTTCTATATAGCACCGGTTGTGTATCATCTGTAGGTGTTTTTATTTCTCTTTCTTTTACCTTATTTGATATCAATTTGTTTATCAACGACACTGTGAAAGAGTTAGAACATAGGGTGTTGCGAATTATGTTGTTATTTTTTTCCCGAAAAATTATATTGCTTGTCCCTAACACACGATTTATAAAGTTTTGTGCCGTATTTAAAATGACTCCTTTTGGTTATTTTGAGTTAAAGCTGATAAGGCGGCCGGAGGAGGTTGGTTTTTTATACCAATCGAAAATAATATGGCTATTTTGCCTTATCACCTTTACGTCAAGGTAGGGAAGCTTACCCTCTTTTTCCACTTCTACCGTGAATTTCAACTTACTATTGAAAGAATTCAGTGCTATCAGTACATCGTTCACTTCTGAAGATTTTACCACAGCAAATAGGTCATCCACATACTTCGTTACAATTTTCGGTTTACGAACAAGTTTGTTCAAAACTTCATCTAACAATGCTTTCATTACTATGTCAGCAAGAATCGGTAATGCTGGACTCCCCATTGGAACACCTTGCTTCTGTTGGTAAACTAACCCATTGAATTGAACGTAATTGTTGTCGATGATGCAAAAACGCAATATTTCTATGAAAGTTGTCTTTTTTATATTATATATAACACTTTTTCTCATGCAAAGAGGTTTTTGCTGGAGATGCTACACATAAACAATGCAGAGAATGCTGTCAACCGCCGATCCGACTGTGAAAACTTAAGCAGTGCATACAGCCAGCTTATAAAGAGGCCGAATAATATGGTGCCATCAAATAGGTTTTGATTGTGGGAGACGAGGAGGCGTTTGGTGTTTGTTGTGTTTTGTTTTAATGAATTATTTAAATAATGCCATTTGTTTGAGATATAATACTGTAATTCATAAAATTAGCCGTTTGTAAAATTTTGTAAGTAGTTTTTTGACTTTACACATTGTCTATGTTGTGTACTAATGTAATGTAATGTAATATGTATAATTTTTGATTTCTTTATGTTGGATCTTGAAGGTCCACGAAATTGTAGTGTCTGTAAAATATAATATTAATTAGCAAGAGATAATGAAACACGTGTGTTCAGTTCAAAGTCAGGAACAAGAAGAAGGAATTATATTTCATTTATTAATTTGGTATACAAAATGGCGGTGCCCCAGAAGGGGGACACAAAGAAGACACAAGAAAGTGTACAAAAGTGCTGCCAATGATGCCTGCTTTCTTTGCGTTGCCAACATCTCCCCTTTCAAAATAGCTCATAAGCCCTCAGATAATCTGGTGGCTTTCGCTGCCTTGGGACTCGTCTGGAAGCTAGGTTCGGCTCGATGCTTACTTTGGGTGTCTCAATGTTGCATGTTGGAGTAGATGTATTGATTGTGTCGGTCCTTTGTACTCCAGGTTCCGATGTGGAACTCAATGGTTGTGACATTGGTTGTGATTGAATATAAAAAACATCATTAATATGTTAAATGGTATTTGGCGATCTGAAAACCTCTGTGCGTCCGCAGTCTTGGGAATCATTTGGTCTATGTGAGAGCGGATGAGTTCATTTCGACGTCTTGTCTGGTTTACGATGCGAGTGTTGTACATCACTTTGCCTATACGCTCAATCACTGTGCCAGGTGTCCATTCACCATTTTTGTTCGAGAAGTGCACTCTTACATATACTGTGTCTCCAGCTACAAATGATTTTGGCTTGACACCATGCTTGGTGTTATACTGTAGCTCAGCGTATTGTTGTCTAGTTCCTTCACTAGGTACTGGCCACTTTGGTGGAAGCAGAAGGTCAAGTGTTGTACGTTATCGGCGTCCGATAAATAATTCTGATGGACATTTGCCATTGACTGTGTTGCGATTCGGTGTTGCACGATATGTCGATAGGAAAGGCTCCAATTGTTTTTGTGGTGTGTCTCCCCTTCGAGTTTCTTGAGTGCGCGCTTGAATGTGTCCACAAACCGTTCCACCTGGCCGTTTGATTGTGGGTGGTACGGTGCAGTTCGGATGTGTTTTATACCACGTTCTTTGCAAAACAAACTAAACTTAGCGCTTGTAAATTGCGTACCATTATCACTTACAATAATTTCAGGGTTTCCAAATCTTGAAAGTAGGCTGGATAACGAGTCAATGGTGTAAGAAGTTGTTATTGTGTTCGTGGCAAATACTTCTGGCCACTTAGAGTAGGCATCTACAATGATGATGTAGAATCGGCCTTTGACTGGGCAAGCAAAGTCAACGTGTATGCGTGTCCAGGGTCCCTCAGGTTTTGGCCAAGGGTGTAGAGGCACTCGTATGGGTGATTTGCTGGCTTCAATGCATTTTGAACAACGGCAAACATACTCTTCAATATGCTGGTCTATTTTGGGCCAATAAACGAAACTTCTGGCTAGACTCTTCATTCGGAACTGTCCTGGGTGGTCTTGGTGAAGTCGGTTAAGTATTTGTTGCTGGAAACACTCTGGAACAACTATTCGTTCACTGAACATTAGACATTGGTTGGAGACTGAGAGTGATGATCTGCAATGATAAAAAGGAGCGATTTCGTTACTGATCTCAGCTTTGTTTGGCCAACCGTCTGTCAAATATTTTATGACAAGCTGAAGTGTTGTTGATTGTTCTTTTTCAAGAACTATATCTGCGTGTGTCAACGGAAATGTTGAAATTGCGTTGGCTAATGTTGATTGGATGTCTTCTTCTAGTGTGATGGATGCGACGACGATGTTTTCTTTATTTGTCTCATGTGTATTGATCAGCCTTGACAATATGTCCGCATGTCCAAAATGGTCGGTCTGGACATATTCGATTTTGAAATCGTAGGCCTTTAACGTCAAACCCAGCGTTGAAGCCGGTTGGCTGTGTAGACTAAGATACCTTTCTTAGAGCCAAAAATCGTCAAAAGTGGTTTGTGATCCGTCTGGAGCACAAATCGTCGTCCATACACCATCCGATGAAACTTCGTTACAGCAAAAATGAGGGCAAGTCCCTCCTTCTCTATTTGGCTGTACTTTTGTTCGCTACTAGTGAGTGTCCTCGATGCATGGTAAATTGCTTTGACAGATCCATCCTTGAATCGATGTAGGATACATGCACCAATTCCGCTGTTAGATGCGTTACCAGCGACGATCAGTTCTAGAGCTGGATTAAAATGTGTGAGCAGTAAATCTGACTGTAAGATTTTCTTGAAGTTCTCGAACGATTGCTGGCACTCTGGAGTCCACAACCATTCCACGTTCTTTTTGAGCAATTCATTGAGTGGATGACGGAGCTCATGCATTTTGTGAACGTATTTGCAGTAAAAGTTGATTGCTCCAAGGTGCGCTCGCAATGTAGCTAAATCTGTTGGTGCTGGCATTTGGGCAATGGCTTGAGTCTTAGCTGGATTTGGACGGATACCATTCCTGTCAATGATTAGGTACTCAAGTTCGCGCATTGCAATGGTGCACTTTTCAGCTTTAATGGTGAATCCGAAAAGTTGGATGCGGTCGAAAAGACGTGTCAGATTTTTGTTGTGATCTTCGATGCTTTTTCCAGTAACCAGAATGTCGTCCAGGTATACCAATGTTCCCCTTAAGACCTTTCATAAAAAAAAAATAGAACACAAATATTTGTCTTGTAGCAGGTTATGATTTCTTCTTAAAAAAAAATGAAAAAAGTACGACTTCCCTGAAATACATGAACCCTACAACCACGGTTGAATAATTATTATTATTTTTTTATTTTATATTTATAATAATTGTAATCATAAAAATTGTCATAAAAAATAATTGACTGTAAATAGTCAATTATTATGCCGGACTTACACGAATGACAAAATGACATTATTTCTGTCATTTTCTTGCCATTTTCGTGTAAATGGTTTTCATATTTGTCATAATTTTTGTCATAAAAATAATGACATGCTAAACTAGTCATAAAAATGACATCGTGTAAACGCACAATGACACCATTTTCAAAATTATGACAAGCCGGAAGAAAGAATGAACTTGCTCATTCTTTTATGACAAAATTGTAATTATCTAAAACAGTCATTATTTTGTCTTCGTGTAAATGCATGTCATAAATTAATTGATTTTGTCATTATTTTGTCATTATAATGACAGATTTTATGGCACTTTTTTCATTTGTGTAAATCCGGCATAATAAAATTAGCAATTTATCTACTAAAAGAGCTATTCACTGTATTCTTAAATGGAAATTGATTAATGCCGGATTTACACGAAAATTTTGACAAAATTGTCATATAATTACAAAATAATGACAAAATCAATTAATTTATGACATGCATTTACACGAAGACAAAATAATGACTGTTTTAGATAATGACAATTCTGTCATAAAAGCTCATTCTTTTTTCCGGCTTGTCATAATTTTGAAAATGGTGTCATTGTGCGTTTACACGATGTCATTTTTATGACTAGTTTAGCATGTCATTATTTGTATGACAAAAATTATGACAAATACGAAAACCATTTACACGAAAATGACAAAAATGGCAAGAAAATGACAGAAATAATGTCATTTTGTCATTCGTGTAAATCCGGCATAATAATTGGCTATTTACAGTCAAGAGTGTTTCTAGAATTTTAACTCTCTTCAAGTCTGGCTCATGTCTATCTTTCAAACAATGAAGCGCAAGTGCTGTTTTTTGCTCCCCACCGTTATTAATGTCTGATCTATGGCCAGAGAGACGCTTTTTTAATTTTTGCTTGGAGGTGCCAACATAAACAGAAGAGCAAGCTACCCCGCTTCTCCCTTAGCAGTTAATTTGGTACACAACATTTGATCTCTCCATGTCGTCTATCCTTCCTTTTGTGTTAGTGAACAAATGGGTACGCAGAGGATTTACAAGCCTGAAAGCTATTTTTTTGTTTCTTTATTCCTTATGGGTGCTGATAGCATACGATTAGAGAGGAGCGGGATGTACAACGAGCTTCTATATAGCACCGGTTGTGTATCATCTGTAGGTGTTTTTATTTCTCTTTCTTTTACCTTATTTGATATCAATTTGTTTATCAACGACACTGGGAAAGAGTTAGAACATAGGGTGTTGCGAATTATGTTGTTATTTTTTTCCCGAAAAATTGTATTGCTTGTTGTCTAGCACACGATTTTTAAAGTTTTGTGCCGTATTTAAAATGACTCCTTTTGGTTATTTTGAGTTAAAGTTGATAAGGCGGCCGGAGGAGGTTGGTTTTTTATACCAATCGAAAATAATATCGCTATTTTGCCTTTTCACCTTTACGTCAAGGTAGGGAAGCTTACCCTCTTTTTCCACTTCTACCGTGAATTTCAACTTACTATTAAAAGAATTTAGTGCTATCAGTACATCGTTCACTTCTGAAGATTTTACCACAGCAAACAGGTCATCCACATACTTCGTTACAATTTTCGGTTTACGAACAAGTTTGTTCAAAACTTCATCTAACAATGCTTTCATTACTATGTCAGCAAGAATCGGTAATGCTGGACTCCCCATTGGAACATCTTGCTTCTCTTGGTAAACTAACCCATTGAATTGAACGTAATTGTTGTCGATGATGCAAAAACGCAATATTTCTATGAAAGTTGTCTTTTTTATATTATATATTACACTTTTTCTCATGCAAAGAGGTTTTTGCTGGAGATGCTACACATAAACAATGCAGAGAATGCTGTCAACCGCCGATCCGACTGTGAAAACTTAAGCAGTGCATACAGCCAGCTTATAAAGAGGCCGAATAATATGGTGCCATCAAATAGGTTTTGATTGTGGGAGACGAGGAGGCGTTTGGTGTTTGTTGTGTTTTGTTTTAATGAATTATTTAAATAATGCCATTTGTTTGAGATATAATACTGTAATTCATAAAATTAGCCGTTTGTAAAATTTTGTAAGTAGTTTTTTGACTTTACACATTGTCTATGTTGTGTACTAATGTAATGTAATGTAATATGTATAATTTTTGATTTCTTTATGTTGGATCTTGAAGGTCCACGAAATTGTAGTGTCTATAAAATATAATATTAATTAGCAAGAGATAATGAAACACGTGTGTTCAGTTCAAAGTCAGGAACAAGAAGAAGGAATTATATTTCATTTATTAATTTGGTATACAAAATGGCGGTGCCCCAAAGTGTACAAAAGTGCTGCCAATGATGCCTGCTTTCTTTGCGTTGCCAACATCTCCCCTTTCAAAATAGCTCATAAGCCCTCAGATAATCTGGTGGCTTTCGCTGCCTTGGGACTCGTCTGGAAGCTAGGTTCGGCTCGATGCTTACTTTGGGTGTCTCAATGTTGCATGTTGGAGTAGATGTATTGATTGTGTCGGTCCTTTGTACTCCAGGTTCCGATGTGGAACTCAATGGTTGTGACATTTGTTGTGATTGAATATCAAAAACATCAATTAATATGTTATATGGTATTTGGCGATCTGAAAAACTCTGTCCGTCCGCAGTCTTGGGAATCATTTGGTCTATGTGAGAGCGGATGAGTTCATTTCGACGTCTTGTCTGGTTTACGAGGTTTACGATGCGAGTGTTGTACATCACTTTGCCTATACGCTCAATCACTGTGCCAGGTGTCCATTCACTATTTTTGTTCGAGAAGTGCACTCTTACATATACTGTGTCTCCAGCTACAAATGCTTGGTGTTATACTGTAGCTCAGCGTATTGTTGTCTAGTTCCTTCACTAGGTACTGGCCACTTTGGTGGAAGCAGAAGGTCAAGTGTTGTACGTTATCGGCGTCCGATAAATAATTCTGATGGACATTTGCCATTGACTGTGTTGCGATTCGGTGTTGCTCGATATGTCGATAGGAAAGGCTCCAATTGTTTTTGTGGTGTGTCTCCCCTTCGAGTTTCTTGAGTGCGCGCTTGAATGTGTCCACAAACCGTTCCACCTGGCCGTTTGATTGTGGGTGGTACGGTGCAGTTCGGATGTGTTTTATACCACGATCTTTGCAAAACAAACTAAACTTAGCGCTTGTAAATTGCGTACCATTATCACTTACAATAATTTCAGGGTTTCCAAATCTTGAAAATAGGCTGGATAACGAGTCAATGGTGTAAGAAGTTGTTATTGTGTTCGTGGCAAATACTTCTGGCCACTTAGAGTAGGCATCTACAATGATGATGTAGAATCGGCCTTTGACTGGGCAAGCAAAGTCAACGTGTATGCGTGTCCAGGGTCCCTCAGGTTTTGGCCAAGGGTGTAGAGGCACTCGTATGGGTGATTTGCTGGCTTCAATGCATTTTGAACAACGGCAAACATACTCTTCAATATGCTGGTCTATTTTGGGCCAATAAACGAAACTTCTGGCTAGACTCTTCATTCGTAACTGTCCTGGGTGGTCTTGGTGAAGTCGGTTAAGTATTTGTTGCTGGAAACACTCTGGAACAACTATTCGTTCACTGAACATTAGACATTGGTTGGAGACTGAGAGTGATGATCTGCAATGATAAAAAGGAGCGATTTCGTTACTGATCTCAGCTTTGTTTGGCCAACCGTCTGTCAAATATTTTATGACAAGCTGAAGTGTTGTTGATTGTTCTGTTTCAAGAACTATATCTGTGTGTGTCAACGGAAATGTTGAAATTGCGTTGGCTAATGTTGATTGGATGTCTTCTTCCAGTGTGATAGATGCGACGACGATGTCTTCTTTATTTATCTCATGTGTATTGATCAGCCTTGACAATATGTCCGCATGTCCAAAATGGTCGGTCTGGACATATTCGATTTTGAAATCGTAGACCTTTAACGCCAAACCCAGCGTTGAAGCCGGTTGGCTGTGTAGACTGGGATACCTTCCTTAGAGCCAAAAATCGTCAAAAGTGGTTTGTGATCCGTCTGGAGCACAAATTGTCGTCCATACACCATCCGATGAAACTTCGTTACAGCAAAAATGAGGGCAAGTCCCTCCTTCTCTATTTGGCTGTACTTTTGTTCGCTGCTAGTGAGTGTCCTCGATGCATGGTAAATTGCTTTGACAGATCCATCCTTGAATCGATGTAGGATACATGCACCAATTCCGCTGTTAGATGCGTCACCAGCGACGATCAGTTCTAGAGCTGGATTAAAATGTGTGAGCAGTAAATCTGACTGTAAGATTTTCTTGAAGTTCTCGAACGATTGCTGGCACTCTGGAGTCCACAACCATTCCACGTTCTTTTTGAGCAATTCATTGAGTGGATGACGGAGCTGATGCATTTTGTGAAAGTATTTGCAGTAAAAGTTGATTGCTCCAAGGTGCGCTCGCAAAAGCTAAATCTGTTGGTGCTGGCATTTGGGCAATGGTTTGAGTCTTAGCTGGATTTGGACGGATACCATTCCTGTCAATGATATGGCCTAGGTACTCAAGTTCGCGCATTGCAATGGTGCACTTTTCAGCTTTAATGGTGAATCCGAAAAGTTGGATGCGGTCGAAAAGACGTGTCAGATTTTTGTTGTGATCTTCGATGCTTTTTCCAGTAACCAGAATGTCGTCCAGGTATACCAATGTTCCCCTTAAGACCTTTCAGAAAAAAAAATAGAACACAAATATTTGTCTTGTAGCAGGTTATGATTTCTTCTCAAAAAAAAATGAAAAAAGTACTACTTCCCTGAAATACATGAACCACGGTTGAATGATTATTATTATTTTTTTATTTTATTTTTATAATAATTGTAATCATAAAAATTGTCATAAAAAATAATTGACTGTAAATAGTCAATTATTATGCCGGACTTACACGAATGACAAAATGACATTATTTCTGTCATTTTCTTGCCATTTTTGTCATTTTCGTGTAAATGGTTTTCATATTTGTCATAATTTTTGTCATAAAAATAATGACATGCTAAACTAGTCATAAAAATGACATCGTGTAAACGCACAATGACACCATTTTCAAAATTATGACAAGCCGGAAGAAAGAATGAACTTGCTCATTCTTTTATGACAAAATTGTAATTATCTAATACAGTCATTATTTTGTCTTCGTGTAAATGCATGTCATAAATTAATTGATTTTGTCATTATTTTGTCATTATAATGACAGATTTTATGGCACTTTTTTCATTTGTGTAAATCCGGCATAATAAAATTAGCAATTTATCTACTAAAAGAGCTATTCACTGTATTCTTAAATGGAAATTGATTAATGCCGGATTTACACGAAAATTTTGACAAAATTGTCATATAATTACAAAATAATGACAAAATCAATTAATTTATGACATTCATTTACACGAAGACAAAATAATGACTGTTTTAGATAATGACAATTCTGTCATAAAAGCTCATTCTTTTTTCCGGCTTGTCATAATTTTGAAAATGGTGTCATTGTGCGTTTACACGATGTCATTTTTATGACTAGTTTAGCATGTCATTATTTGTATGACAAAAATTATGACAAATACGAAAACCATTTACACGAAAATGACAAAAATGGCAAGAAAATGACAGAAATAATGTCATTTTGTCATTCGTGTAAATCCGGCATAATAATTGGCTATTTACAGTCAAGAGTGTTTCTAGAATTTTAACTCTCTTCAAGTCTGGCTCATGTCTATCTTTCAAACAATGAAGCGCAAGTGCTGTTTTTTGCTCCCCACCGTTATTAATGTCTGATCTATGGCCAGAGAGACGCTTTTTTAATTTTTGCTTGGAGGTGCCAACATAAACAGAAGAGCAAGCTACCCCGCTTCTCCCTTAGCAGTTAATTTGGTACACAACATTTGATCTCTCCATGTCGTCTATCCTTCCTTTTGTGTTAGTGAACAAATGGGTACGCAGAGGATTTACAAGCCTGAAAGCTATTTTTGTTTTTTCTTTATTCCTTATGGGTGCTGATAGCATACGATTAGAGAGGAGCGGGATGTACAACGAGCTTCTATATAGCACCGGTTGTGTATCATCTGTAGGTGTTTTTATTTCTCTTTCTTTTACCTTATTTGATATCAATTTGTTTATCAACGACACTGGGAAAGAGTTAGAACATAGGGTGTTGCGAATTATGTTGTTATTTTTTTCCCGAAAAATTATATTGCTTGTTGTCTAGCACACGATTTATAAAGTTTTGTGCCGTATTTAAAATGACTCCTTTTGGTTATTTTGAGTTAAAGTTTATAAGGCGGCCGGAGGAGGTTGGTTTTTTATACCAATCGAAAATAATATCGCTATTTTGCCTTTTCACCTTTACGTCAAGGTAGGGAAGCTTACCCTCTTTTTCCACTTCTACCGTGAATTTCAACTTACTATTAAAAGAATTTAGTGCTATCAGTACATCGTTCACTTCTGAAGATTTTACCACAGCAAATAGGTCATCCACATACTTCGTTACAATTTTCGGTTTACGAACAAGTTTGTTCAAAACTTCATCTAACAATGCTTTCATTACTATGTCAGCAAGAATCGGTAATGCTGGACTCCCCATTGGAACATCTTGCTTCTCTTGGTAAACTAACCCATTGAATTGAACGTAATTGTTGTCGATGATGCAAAAACGCAATATTTCTATGAAAGTTGTCTTTTTTATATTATATATTACACTTTTTCTCATGCAAAGAGGTTTTTGCTGGAGATGCTACACATAAACAATGCAGAGAATGCTGTCAACCGCCGATCCGACTGTGAAAACTTAAGCAGTGCATACAGCCAGCTTATAAAGAGGCCGAATAATATGGTGCCATCAAATAGGTTTTGATTGTGGGAGACGAGGAGGCGTTTGGTGTTTGTTGTGTTTTGTTTTAATGAATTATTTAAATAATGCCATTTGTTTGAGATATAATACTGTAATTCATAAAATTAGCCGTTTGTAAAATTTTGTAAGTAGTTTTTTGACTTTACACATTGTCTATGTTGTGTACTAATGTAATGTAATGTAATATGTATAATTTTTGATTTCTTTATGTTGGATCTTGAAGGTCCACGAAATTGTAGTGTCTATAAAATATAATATTAATTAGCAAGAGATAATGAAACACGTGTGTTCAGTTCAAAGTCAGGAACAAGAAGAAGGAATTATATTTCATTTATTAATTTGGTATACAAAATGGCGGTGCCCCAGAAGGGGGACACAAAGAAGACACAAGAAAGTGTACAAAAGTGCTGCCAATGATGCCTGCTTTCTTTGCGTTGCCAACATCTCCCCTTTCAAAATAGCTCATAAGCCCTCAGATAATCTGGTGGCTTTCGCTGCCTTGGGACTCGTCTGGAAGCTAGGTTCGGCTCGATGCTTACTTTGGGTGTCTCAATGTTGCATGTTGGAGTAGATGTATTGATTGTGTCGGTCCTTTGTACTCCAGGTTCCGATGTGGAACTCAATGGTTGTGACATTTGTTGTGATTGAATATCAAAAACATCAATTAATATGTTATATGGTATTTGGCGATCTGAAAAACTCTGTCCGTCCGCAGTCTTGGGAATCATTTGGTCTATGTGAGAGCGGATGAGTTCATTTCGACGTCTTGTCTGGTTTACGAGGTTTACGATGCGAGTGTTGTACATCACTTTGCCTATACGCTCAATCACTGTGCCAGGTGTCCATTCACTATTTTTGTTCGAGAAGTGCACTCTTACATATACTGTGTCTCCAGCTACAAATGCTTATGCTTGGTGTTATACTGTAGCTCAGCGTATTGTTGTCTAGTTCCTTCACTAGGTACTGGCCACTTTGGTGGAAGGAGAAGGTCAAGTGTTGTACGTTATCGGCGTCCGATAAATAATTCTGATGGACATTTGCCATTGATTGTTGCGATTCGGTGTTGCTCGATATGTCGATAGGAAAGGCTCCAATTGTTTTTGTGGTGTGTCTCCCCTTCGAGTTTCTTGAGTGCGCGCTTGAATGTGTCCACAAACCGTTCCACCTGGCCGTTTGATTGTGGGTGGTACGGTGCAGTTCGGATGTGTTTTATACCACGTTCTTTGCAAAACAAACTAAACTTAGCGCTTGTAAATTGCGTACCATTATCACTTACAATAATTTCAGGGTTTCCAAATCTTGAAAATAGGCTGGATAACGAGTCAATGGTGTAAGAAGTTGTTATTGTGTTCGTGGCAAATACTTCTGGCCACTTAGAGTAGGCATCTACAATGATGATGTAGAATCGGCCTTTGACTGGGCAAGCAAAGTCAACGTGTATGCGTGTCCAGGGTCCCTCAGGTTTTGGCCAAGGGTGTAGAGGCACTCGTATGGGTGATTTGCTGGCTTCAATGCATTTTGAACAACGGCAAACATACTCTTCAATATGCTGGTCTATTTTGGGCCAATAAACGAAACTTCTGGCTAGACTCTTCATTCGGAACTGTCCTGGGTGGTCTTGGTGAAGTCGGTTAAGTATTTGTTGCTGGAAACACTCTGGAACAACTATTCGTTCACTGAACATTAGACATTGGTTGGAGACTGAGAGTGATGATCTGCAATGATAAAAAGGAGCGATTTCGTTACTGATCTCAGCTTTGTTTGGCCAACCGTCTGTCAAATATTTTATGACAAGCTGAAGTGTTGTTGATTGTTCTGTTTCAAGAACTATATCTGTGTGTGTCAACGGAAATGTTGAAATTGCGTTGGCTAATGTTGATTGGATGTCTTCTTCCAGTGTGATAGATGCGACGACGATGTCTTCTTTATTTATCTCATGTATATTGATCAGCCTTGACAATATGTCCGCATGTCCAAAATGGTCGGTCTGGACATATTCGATTTTCAAATCGTAGGCCTTTAACGTCAAACCCAGCGTTGAAGCCGGTTGGCTGTGTAGACTGGGATACCTTCCTTAGAGCCAAAAATCGTCAAAAGTGGTTTGTGATCCGTCTGGAGCACAAATTGTCGTCCATACACCATCCGATGAAACTTCGTTACAGCAAAAATGAGGGCAAGTCCCTCCTTCTCTATTTGGCTGTACTTTTGTTCGCTGCTAGTGAGTGTCCTCGATGCATGGTAAATTGCTTTGACAGATCCATCCTTGAATCGATGTAGGATACATGCACCAATTCCGCTGTTAGATGCGTCACCAGCGACGATCAGTTCTAGAGCTGGATTAAAATGTGTGAGCAGTAAATCTGACTGTAAGATTTTCTTGAAGTTCTCGAACGATTGCTGGCACTCTGGAGTCCACAACCATTCCACGTTCTTTTTGAGCAATTCATTGAGTGGATGACGGAGCTGATGCATTTTGTGAAAGTATTTGCAGTAAAAGTTGATTGCTCCAAGGTGCGCTCGCAATGTAGCTAAATCTGTTGGTGCTGGCATTTGGGCAATGGTTTGAGTCTTAGCTGGATTTGGACGGATACCATTCCTGTCAATGATATGGCCTAGGTACTCAAGTTCGCGCATTGCAATGGTGCACTTTTCAGCTTTAATGGTGAATCCGAAAAGTTGGATGCGGTCGAAAAGACGTGTCAGATTTTTGTTGTGATCTTCGATGCTTTTTCCAGTAACCAGAATGTCGTCCAGGTATACCAATGTTCCCCTTAAGACCTTTCAGAAAAAAAAATAGAACACAAATATTTGTCTTGTAGCAGGTTATGATTTCTTCTCAAAAAAAAATGAAAAAAGTACGACTTCCCTGAAATACATGAACCCTACAACCACGGTTGAATGATTATTATTATTTTTTTATTTTATTTTTATAATAATTGTAATCATAAAAATTGTCATAAAAAATAATTGACTGTAAATAGTCAATTATTATGCCGGACTTACACGAATGACAAAATGACATTATTTCTGTCATTTTCTTGCCATTTTTGTCATTTTCGTGTAAATGGTTTTCATATTTGTCATAATTTTTGTCATAAAAATAATGACATGCTAAACTAGTCATAAAAATGACATCGTGTAAACGCACAATGACACCATTTTCAAAATTATGACAAGCCGGAAGAAAGAATGAACTTGCTCATTCTTTTATGACAAAATTGTAATTATCTAAAACAGTCATTATTTTGTCTTCGTGTAAATGCATGTCATAAATTAATTGATTTTGTCATTATTTTGTCATTATAATGACAGATTTTATGGCACTTTTTTCATTTGTGTAAATCCGGCATAATAAAATTAGCAATTTATCTACTAAAAGAGCTATTCACTGTATTCTTAAATGGAAATTGATTAATGCCGGATTTACACGAAAATTTTGACAAAATTGTCATATAATTACAAAATAATGACAAAATCAATTAATTTATGACATGCATTTACACGAAGACAAAATAATGACTGTTTTAGATAATGACAATTCTGTCATAAAAGCTCATTCTTTTTTCCGGCTTGTCATAATTTTGAAAATGGTGTCATTGTGCGTTTACACGATGTCATTTTTATGACTAGTTTAGCATGTCATTATTTGTATGACAAAAATTATGACAAATACGAAAACCATTTACACGAAAATGACAAAAATGGCAAGAAAATGACAGAAATAATGTCATTTTGTCATTCGTGTAAATCCGGCATAATAATTGGCTATTTACAGTCAAGAGTGTTTCTAGAATTTTAACTCTCTTCAAGTCTGGCTCATGTCTATCTTTCAAACAATGAAGCGCAAGTGCTGTTTTTTGCTCCCCACCGTTATTAATGTCTGATCTATGGCCAGAGAGACGCTTTTTTAATTTTTGCTTGGAGGTGCCAACATAAACAGAAGAGCAAGCTACCCCGCTTCTCCCTTACCAGTTAATTTGGTACACAACATTTGATCTCTCCATGTCGTCTATCCTTCCTTTTGTGTTAGTGAATAAATGGGTACGCAGAGGATTTACAAGCCTGAAAGCTATTTTTGTTTTTTTCTTTATTCCTTATGGGTGCTGATAGCATACGATTAGAGAGGAGCGGGATGTACAACGAGCTTCTATATAGCACCGGTTGTGTATCATCTGTAGGTGTTTTTATTTCTCTTTCTTTTACCTTATTTGATATCAATTTGTTTATCAACGACACTGGGAAAGAGTTAGAACATAGGGTGTTGCGAATTATGTTGTTATTTTTTTCCCGAAAAATTATATTGCTTGTCCCTAGCACACGATTTATAAAGTTTTGTGCCGTATTTAAAATGACTCCTTTTGGTTATTTTGAGTTAAAGTTGATAAGGCGGCCGGAGGAGGTTGGTTTTTTATACCAATCGAAAATAATATCGCTATTTTGCCTTTTCACCTTTACGTCAAGGTAGGGAAGCTTACCCTCTTTTTCCACTTCTACCGTGAATTTCAACTTACTATTGAAAGAATTCAGTGCTATCAGTACATCGTTCACTTCTGAAGATTTTACCACAGCAAATAGGTCATCCACATACTTCGTTACAATTTTCGGTTTACGAACAAGTTTGTTCAAAACTTCATCTAACAATGCTTTCATTACTATGTCAGCAAGAATCGGTAATGCTGGACTCCCCATTGGAACACCTTGCTTCTCTTGGTAAACTAACCCATTGAATTGAACGTAATTGTTGTCGATGATG
This sequence comes from Melangyna quadrimaculata, assembly GCA_949320155.1. Taxonomy (NCBI): domain Eukaryota; kingdom Metazoa; phylum Arthropoda; class Insecta; order Diptera; family Syrphidae; genus Melangyna; species Melangyna quadrimaculata. The sequence goes on along the minus strand of OX439483.1, from coordinate 347,523,702 downwards.
CAAAAACGCAATATTTCTATGAAAGTTGTCTTTTTTATATTATATATTACACTTTTTCTCATGCAAAGAGGTTTTTGCTGGAGATGCTACACATAAACAATGCAGAGAATGCTGTCAACCGCCGATCCGACTGTGAAAACTTAAGCAGTGCATACAGCCAGCTTATAAAGAGGCCGAATAATATGGTGCCATCAAATAGGTTTTGATTGTGGGAGACGAGGAGGCGTTTGTTGTGTTTTGTTTTAATGAATTATTTAAATAATGCCATTTGTTTGAGATATAATACTGTAATTCATAAAATTAGCCGTTTGTAAAATTTTGTAAGTAGTTTTTTGACTTTACACATTGTCTATGTTGTGTACTAATGTAATGTAATGTAATATGTATAATTTTTGATTTCTTTATGTTGGATCTTGAAGGTCCACGAAATTGTAGTGTCTATAAAATATAATATTAATTAGCAAGAGATAATGAAACACGTGTGTTCAGTTCAAAGTCAGGAACAAGAAGAAGGAATTATATTTCATTTATTAATTTGGTATACAAAATGGCGGTGCCCCAGAAGGGGGACACAAAGAAGACACAAGAAAGTGTACAAAAGTGTACAAAAGTGCTGCCAATGATGACTGCTTTCTTTGCGTTGCCAACATCTCCCCTCTCAAAATAGCTAATAAGCCCTCAGATAATCTGGTGGCTTTCGCTGCCTTGGGACTCGTGTGGAAGCTAGGTTCGGCTCGATGCTTACTTTGGGTGTCTCAATGTTGCATGTTGGAGTAGATGTATTGATTGTGTCGGTCCTTTGTACTCCAGGTTCCGATGTGGAACTCAATGGTTGTGACATTTGTTGTGATTGAATATCAAAAACATCAATTAATATGTTATATGGTATTTGGCGATCTGAAAAACTCTGTCCGTCCGCAGTCTTGGGAATCATTTGGTCTATGTGAGAGCGGATGAGTTCATTTCGACGTCTTGTCTGGTTTACGATGCGAGTGTTGTACATCACTTTGCCTATACGCTCAATCACTGTGCCAGGTGTCCATTCACTATTTTTGTTCGAGAAGTGCACTCTTACATATACTGTGTCTCCAGCTAAAAATGCTTGGTGTTATACTGTAGCCCAGCGTATTGTTGTCTAGTTCCTTCACTAGGTACTGGCCACTTTGGTGGAAGGAGAAGGTCAAGTGTTGTACGTTATCGGCGTCCGATAAATAATTCTGATGGACATTTGCCATTGACTGTGTTGCGATTCGGTGTTGCTCGATATGTCGATAGGAAAGGCTCCAATTGTTTTTGTGGTGTGTTTCCCCTTCGAGTTTCTTGAGTGCGCGCTTGAATGTGTCCACAAACCGTTCCACCTGGCCGTTTGATTGTGGGTGGTACGGTGCAGTTCGGATGTGTTTTATACCACGATCTTTGCAAAACAAACTAAACTTAGCGCTTGTAAATTGCGTACCATTATCACTTACAATAATTTCAGGGTTTCCAAATCTTGAAAATAGGCTGGATAACGAGTCAATGGTGTAAGAAGTTGTTATTGTGTTCGTGGCAAATACTTCTGGCCACTTAGAGTAGGCATCTACAATGATGATGTAGAATCGGCCTTTGACTGGGCAAGCAAAGTCAACGTGTATGCGTGTCCAGGGTCCCTCAGGTTTTGGCCAAGGGTGTAGAGGCACTCGTATGGGTGATTTGCTGGCTTCAATGCATTTTGAACAACGGCAAACATACTCTTCAATATGCTGGTCTATTTTGGGCCAATAAACGAAACTTCTGGCTAGACTCTTCATTCGGAACTGTCCTGGGTGGTCTTGGTGAAGTCGGTTAAGTATTTGTTGCTGGAAACACTCTGGAACAACTATTCGTTCACTGAACATTAGACATTGGTTGGAGACTGAGAGTGATGATCTGCAATGATAAAAAGGAGCGATTTCGTTACTGATCTCAGCTTTGTTTGGCCAACCGTCTGTCAAATATTTTATGACAAGCTGAAGTGTTGTTGATTGTTCTGTTTCAAGAACTATATCTGCGTGTGTCAACGGAAATGTTGAAATTGCGTTGGCTAATGTTGATTGGATGTCTTCTTCTAGTGTGATGGATGCGACGACGATGTCTTCTTTATGTGTCTCATGTGTATTGATCAGCCTTGACAATATGTCCGCATGTCCAAAATGGTCGGTCTGGACATATTCGATTTTCAAATCGTAGGCCTTTAACGTCAAACCCAGCGTTGAAGCCGGTTGGCTGTGTAGACTGGGATACCTTCCTTAGAGCCAAAAATCGTCAAAAGTGGTTTGTGATCCGTCTGGAGCACAAATTGTCGTCCATACACCATCCGATGAAACTTCGTTACAGCAAAAATGAGGGCAAGTCCCTCCTTCTCTATTTGGCTGTACTTTTGTTCGCTGCTAGTGAGTGTCCTCGATGCATGGTAAATTGCTTTGACAGATCCATCCTTGAATCGATGTAGGATACATGCACCAATTCCGCTGTTAGATGCGTCACCAGCGACGATCAGTTCTAGAGCTGGATTAAAATGTGTGAGCAGTAAATCTGACTGTAAGATTTTCTTGAAGTTCTCGAACGATTGCTGGCACTCTGGAGTCCACAACCATTCCACGCTCTTTTTGAGCAATTCATTGAGTGGATGACGAAGCTCATGCATTTTGTGAACGTATTTGCAGTACAAGTTGATTGCTCCAAGGTGCGCTTTCAATGTAGCTAAATCTGTTGGTGCTGGCATTTGGGCAATGGCTTGAGTCTTAGCTGGATTTGGACGGATACCATTCCTGTCAATGATATGGCCTAGGTACTCAAGTTCGCGCATTACAATGGTGCACTTTTCAGCTTTAATGGTGAATCCGAAAAGTTGGATGCGGTCGAAAAGACGTGTCAGATTTTTGTTGTGATCTTCGATGCTTTTTCCAGTTACCAGAATCTCGTCCAGGTATTGGCTGTAAATAGTCAATTATTATGCCGGACTTACACGAATGACAAAATGACATTATTTCTGTCATTTTCTTTCCATTTTTGTCATTTTCGTGTAAATGGTTTTCATATTTGTCATAATTTTTGTCATAAAAATAATGACATGCTAAACTAGTCATAAAAATGACATCGTGTAAACGCACAATGACACCATTTTCAAAATTATGACAAGCCGGAAGAAAGAATGAACTTGCTCATTCTTTTATGACAAAATTGTAATTATCTAAAACAGTCATTATTTTGTCTTCGTGTAAATGCATGTCATAAATTAATTGATTTTGTCATTATTTTGTCATTATAATGACAGATTTTATGGCACTTTTTTCATTTGTGTAAATCCGGCATAATAAAATTAGCAATTTATCTACTAAAAGAGCTATTCACTGTATTCTTAAATGGAAATTGATTAATGCCGGATTTACACGAAAATTTTGACAAAATTGTCATATAATTACAAAATAATGACAAAATCAATTAATTTATGACATGCATTTACACGAAGACAAAATAATGACTGTTTTAGATAATGACAATTCTGTCATAAAAGTTCATTCTTTTTTCCGGCTTGTCATAATTTTGAAAATGGTGTCATTGTGCGTTTACACGATGTCATTTTTATGACTAGTTTAGCATGTCATTATTTGTATGACAAAAATTATGACAAATATGAAAACCATTTACACGAAAATGACAAAAATGGCAAGAAAATGACAGAATAATTGGCATAATAATTGGCTATTTACAGTCAATTATTTGCTAATTATTCAAGAATATTCAAAAAATAAAAATCAGTTATAATACATTCAACCTTCGTCGTAGGGTTCAAGTGTTTGCGGGAAATCGTACTTTTTTAACCTAAAAACTACAAGGAAAATATTTGTTTTAATATTTTTTTGAATGGTCTTAAAGCCAGCTATAACCGGTTGCAAGGTTATCTATTATTCACTTGACACCATGTATACAAAGAAGAAATATGCATAATGCATCTGGTTTTCAGTGTTTGACCAAACTTATTAAAAAGCATTGAATATTTAAGAAACAAATGGAACTCGATGACGCAAAATTTCGAACAAAAAAAAAAATAGACTTAAACAATAAATAGTTATTTGTTGTTTAAGTGACCTTTATTATTTAAGTAATTTGAAGCTTATTTGAGCGGGCTGTAGGTCATTAAAATGATGTTAATTTTTTACGACGTTTCGAACATGTATATGTTCTTCATCAGGACTTTATTTTATAAATATAAAGAAATCAAAAATTATACATATTACATTAGTACACAACATAGGCAATGTGTAAAGTCAAAAAACTACTTACAAAATTTTATAAACGGCTGATTTTATGAATTACAGTATTACATCTCAAACAAATGACATTATTTAAATAATCATTAAAACTGAAAATTAATTAAAAAATATATACAAATTTTACTGACAAGTATAAATCCCTTCATATAAATTTACTTTTCATTAAAACAAAACACAACAAACACAAAACGCCTCCTCGTCTCCCACAATCAAAACCTATTGAAGGCACCATATTATTCGCCCTCTTTATTAGCTGGCTGTATGCACTGCTTAGGTTTTCACAGTCGGATCCGTGGGTTAACAGCATTCTCTGCATTGTTTATGTGTAGCATCTCCAGCAAAAACCTCTTTGCATGGTGTTTCTCTGTTTCTAGAATTTTAACTCTCTTCAAGTCTGGCTCATGTCTATCTTTCAAACAATGAAGCGCAAGTGCTGTTTTTTGCTCCCCACCGTTATTAATGTCTGATCTATGGCCAGAGAGACGCTTTTTTAATTTTTGCTTGGAGGTGCCAACATAAACAGAAGAGCAAGCTACCCCGCTTCTCCCTTAGCAGTTAATTTGGTACACAACATTTGATCTCTCCATGTCGTCTATCCTTCCTTTTGTGTTAGTGAACAAATGGGTACGCAGAGGATTTACAAGCCTGAAAGCTATTTTTGTTTTTTCTTTATTCCTTATGGGTGCTGATAGCATACGATTAGAGGGGAGCGGGATGTACAACGATTTTCTATATAGCACCGGTTGTGTATCATCTGTAGGTGTTTTTATTTCTCTTTCTTTTACCTTATTTGATATCAATTTGTTTATCAACGACACTGGGAAAGAGTTAGAACATAGGGTGTGGCGAATTATGTTGTTATTTTTTTCCCGAAAAATTATATTGCTTGTCCCTAGCACACGATTTATAAAGTTTTGTGCCGTATTTAAAATGACTCCTTTTGGTTGTTTTGAGTTAAAGTTGATAAGGCGGCCGGAGGAGGTTGGTTTTTTATACCAATCGAAAATAATATGGCTATTTTGCCTTATCACCTTTACGTCAAGGTAGGGAAGCTTACCCTCTTTTTCCACTTCTACCGTGAATTTCAACTTACTATTGAAAGAATTCAGTGCTATCAGTACATCGTTCACTTCTGAAGATTTTACCACAGCAAATAGGTCATCCAATACTTCGTTACAATTTTCGGTTTACGAACAAGTTTGTTCAAAACTTCATCTAACAATGCTTTCATTACTATGTCGGCAAGAATCGGTAATGCTGGACTCCCCATTGAAACACCTTGCTTCTGTTGGTAAACTAACCCATTGAATTGAACGTAATTGTTGTCGATGATGCAAAAACGCAATATTTCTATGTTTTTTATTTTTTATATTATATATTACACTTTTTCTCACGCAAAGAGGTTTTTGCTGGAGATGCTACACATAAACAATGCAGAGAATGCTGTCAACCGCCGATCCGACTGTGAAAACTTAAGCAGTGCATACAGCCAGCTTATAAAGAGGCCGAATAATATGGTGCCATCAAATAGGTTTTGATTGTGGGAGACGAGGAGGCGTTTTGTGTTTGTTGTGTTTTGTTTTAATGAATTATTTCAATAATGCCATTTGTTTGAGATGTAATACTGTAATTCATAAAATTAGCCGTTTATAAAATTTTGTAAGTAGTTTTTTGACTTCACACATTGTCTATGTTGTGTACTAATGTAATGTAATGTAATATGTATAATTTTTGATTTCTTTATGTTGGATCTTGAAGGTCCACGAAATTGTAGTGTCTGTAAAATATAATATTAATTAGCAAGAGATAATGAAACATGTGTGTTCGGTTCAAAGTCAGGAACAAGAAGAAGGAATTATATTTCATTTATTAATTTGGTATACAAAATGGCGGTGCCCCAGAAGGGGGACACAAAGAAGACACAAGAAAGTGTACAAAAGTGCTGCCAATGATGCCTGCTTTCTTTGCGTTGCCAACACTTTATATTTATAAAATAAAGTCCTGATGAAGAACATATACATGTTCGAAACGTCGTAAAAAATTAACATCATTTTAATGACCTACAGCCCCCTCAAACTAGCTTCAACTTAAACAATAAAAGCACTTTTGATCGAAATTTTGAGTTTGAAAACTTATTTTGCAGTCACTATATTTATTTCAAAATAAAAGCAAGAGTGGATTACTGGCTTTAAGAAAAAGTATGTATGTAATAACAGCCGTGTTTTTTGAAAGAGTGACTAGCAACTCAGTTAAAGTTTTAAACGGAAAACACAAACAAAATTTTGCTGAATTGCTAGTTAGTCTCTCAAAAAACACGTCTTTTTAATACATAAGCTGCCGTTGTTTCCTAAAAGTTATGTTTCTGTTTTAAGTAAAATAAAAAAAATGAAGAATATAGGCCCTGTTGCTAACCAGCGATCAACGATCGACAAATTGAGACATAGGTATTGTAGTTGTCGATTGCGTTCGACAATTATTGAAAATCCGATCGCTCGTTGTCGACCACATTTTTGTGATCGACTGGGTCTATTCAACAAGTACATAATTATGTAGAGAACAAAATGTGAGTGGTTTTATTTAAAAAAATGTTTTTTTATAAGTGAAATAGGTATATTTAATTATTATTCTTAATGCAGGGCGAAACAAGTTTCAACGAAAGACAGATAAAAGCCATCAATGCACCCAATAACTCTTGAGAATCCGAATTTTTCAAGGAAGTACATTTTTATTTGGCGTATTTCACTTTCGTTTATTTTGGACATACATATGTGAGTTTCTTTTACACTTAGCACTTCTTTTAAGGATACAGTAGATTGAGCCAACCCAAAGAACACATCATATCCCGCACTTAGTTGATATGATGCTTGGGCACAGAATCGTAACGCGGTACACAATTTAAGGATGTTGAGAATCGATGATTTTCTTATTCCCAGCTTAAATTTTCAGAAAGTAAATTAATAAAGGCTGGCTTGGATTATCAAAAATAGTTAAAAAAGTTATAAAAGACAAATAAATGAAAAGAAAAAAAAACTACAAAATCAAGTAAAACGTACAATTTATCAACTCCAAGTGGTTGGATAAATTTCTTATATTGCGCCGTTTTCTGATGGCCTCTAAAATTCTTTTTATTGTATATTCTTCTGAATCTTTTTCACTTAACGCTTCGATTAATCCATTTCTTATTTTAAGTTATATATTTATAAAAATAAACTATTTTTATTGCAAACTTCACAAAACGAGATAAATAAATAAACAATCCAGTCTAAAAAAAATCGATCTGTCAAACGTCAAAGTATGAATAATTCACAATTTATACTCTTTCATTCACAATAACACATATACTAGTCTTAGTCGATCAAGTTACGCAATATAGATTGAGAAATCAGTCGATGGTGATAACCGTTGAAAGTGCGATCGCTGATCGACAACCGCAAAAGGGCCCATTGTCACCTGTGACAATCACATTTTTGTGACTATTTCCTGTGACAGTGGGCCCTATTGCGGTTGTCGATCAGCGATCGCACTTTCAACGATCATCACCATCGACTGATAGACTAGTATATGAGTTATTGTGAATGAAAAAGTATAAATTGTGAATTATTCATACTTTGACGTTTGACAGATCGATTTTTTTCAGACTGGATTGTTTATTTATTTATCTCGTTTTTTTGTGAAGTTTGCAATAAAATATTTTTTTTTATAAAAATATAACTTAAAATAAGAAATGGATGAATCGAAGCGTTGATAATTGAAAAAGATTCAGAAGAAGATACAATAAATAGAATTTTAGAGGCCATCAGAAAACGCTGCAATATAAGAAATTCATCCAACCCCTTGGAGTTGATAAATTGTACGTTTTACTTGATTTTGTAGTTTTTTCTTTTCATTTATTTGTGTTTTATAGCTTTGTTAACTATTTTTGATAATCCAAGCCATCCTTTAGACGGCTTTCACACAAGGAAACTGAGTTGCCAGTGCTAGTTTGTTGGCGAGAAGGGTGTGAGGGGATATTTTTTGTCTTCCTTTTAAGCCCTTCTCGCCTACAAACTAAAAATCGCTGGCAACTCAGTTTCCTTGTGTGAAAGGGGTCTTATGAATTTACTTTCTTAAAACTTAAGTTGGGAATAAGAAAATTATCGATTCCCAACATCTTTAAATTGTGTATCGCGTTACGATTCTGTGCCCAAGCATCATATCAACTAAGTGTGGGAAATGACTTGTTCATTGAGTTGGCTCAATCTACTGTATCCTTAAAAGAAGTGCTTAGTGTAAAAGAAACTCGCATATGAATGTCCAAAATAAACGAAAGTTAAATACGGCAAACAAAAATGTAATTCCTTGAAAAATTAGGATTCTCAGGAGTTATTGGGTGCATTGATGGCTTTTATATGTTTTTTGTTGAAACTTGTTTCGCCCTGCATTAAGAATAATAATTAAATATACTTATTTTACTTATAACAAACAAACTTATATATTTGTCGATCGTTGATCGCTCGTTAGCGATTATCGATCGACGATCGACAACCGCAATAGGGCCCAGTATTTTGCTATCACTTTATATTAATCAAGTCAAAATATTGTTTGAATAAGTCTGTATGCACAAATAAAAAAACAATAGCCGTGTTTTTTGTGAGAGTGTATAGCAACTCGCCACACATTTTATAGGCAAAAGAATAACAAAACAAATTATTAGAAAAAATTTTCTTTGTGTTTTCCGTGTAAAAATTTGCTGAGTTGCTATTCACTCTCTGAAAAAAACAAGGCTAATATTTGTGTTTTAAAAATATATTTTTTTTATTTGACAGGAATTTAGACAACAAATTATTCCGTCCACAAGAATTTATCCCATAAACTATTGAGCCCACAGATCCATAACGCATATTCAAGAGCATTGAATTTTCACGGCTTTTTAATAGACATTAAAGTTATTTTTTTTTACTGAATAGTTGCAAAAACTAATTCAAACTAAAATTCCATATCAGTTGTATGTTTTTATGACCTTTATATTCAATAACTTAAAGCAGAAATTTGAAGAACGGGTTCTTTAAAAACCGCCAAAGACAACACTTGAAATCGAAACTGAGTTATTTCCGATTATTTGTTATGTAACGAAATACGAACTCACAGTTTTGATCTATTACTTGCAAATATTTAATAAAATTGTTTAATTTCAATACTCATGAATATTCATTTTCTTTTTTATTAGCTAAACTTGGGAACGTGACAAAGATAATCTTAAAGATGAATCATTATGAATTATTATAATGAAGAAAAAAAGCTTAATTTATCCCTCGGCTTTTTTGGTTACAATGGATATGGCAATGAAACAGTCAAGTTACATTTGCTTTTCCCGACGTTTCGGTAGGGGTATAATAACAATTGTATGACAGCATTAAAATTAGACTTACATTATGTAAAAATATCAAAAATTGTATCCAGTTTAACATTGATAAAATCCAAACTTATTTTAAATACAATTTTAAATCCATGCACTTCAAAATGAAGTTCAGTCTTGTGCACAAGGACATTTAGTCAGGGAGAAGTGAGCAGTATACAGCGGATAAGTTTTGTGTGTCGAGCACAGAGACTGAACTTTATTTTGAAGGGCCTTCGAAGGTACGATGCTAAATAATTTGATTTGGATTTGTTTGGTACAGTAAAACCCGCTTAAGAGAAACGGCAAAATGTCACAGTCTTTCTTTCACTTAAGCGGGGTTTTCACTTAAACGAACCCCGCTTAAGTGAAAAAAATTTCACTTAAGCGGAGTCCGGATAAGTTTGGGTTGCCATGGCTGTATAAGCTTACCTAGGACAAAAGGTTTTAAAATGCCGGCCTTTGGAGGACATCATCTACCTCTAAAAAGAGGACAAAAAGTGGAAAAAATGAAATCAAACACTAGGGCCATAACGCATACAAAAATTTATTTCATATTTAAAAAAACATAAATTAAAACAATAAATAAATAACATAGTTATGTATATTTATCTTCAGCTTAAATTTTTGTCAAGAACTCATTCATTCAACGAGGCCAATCGTTCACTAACCACTTACAAGCAATACGGATTGGTTTGTGTTGTTGTAATCCCTTGAGAAAAAACAGGTGATGATAAAACAGCTTTAGAAATATCAACTGTAAGAAATATCAACCTATCCCAAAAATTCTCGTATACCTAGTCAGCTATCTGAAGAAAAATGTCAAGAAAAGGTGACTATAAATTTTGATTTTACGTTGAATTGTATGCTAGGTAAACCTATTCAGTTATGGTCGTTCACAAACATTATTAGGATATATCTCAACGCAACGTGAACGTGGTTATTGCTATTAATTATAAGGCCATACAATTACTCACAGCTTAGGTTTTTGTAATTTAATTTAGTTAAAATTATATCCTTAAACATTTCGTTTAATAATCTTTTTCTTTCCTTTGTACATTGTTAGTTAATTAATTAGAACACTCTTTCAACGACTTTTTTTTTTCTTTAATTCAAGCGACCATTTTCAGTTAAACTATAGGTAAAATATTCAAAAGTAAAATTTGAATTTTTTAATCCTGGTTATTTTAAGCAATTAATTTACATCTAAATTTCAAATTTAATTTTTCAGAATTTTAGTTTCTAATGTGTAAATACAAATTTCGCGAGGATGTGGTTGGCCGAAACATTTTTTTAAGTTCAATACAAAATTCGTTTTTTCGGAATGAACATTTTGGATTTTGGTAATAAGAATCGTTCAATTAAATTTAAAGGGTTGAAACATGGAAGTCAAATAACATCTATTTCATTTTATGTTTTCTATCAGATTTGTATTGTCTCTCTTTTTATTTAAAATGTCGATGATTTTTTTAAATTTTCGAAATTACTTGTTAGGGGAAAAAAGAGGACAATTTTTAAAACGTTGGAGGACGTTCCGCGCCGTGGTTAAAAAGAGGACATGTCCTCCAAACTCGCTAATTTCACCTAAGCTCGAGTTCATTATCATTATGTTTTCACTTAAGGGGCCAGTTATAGCGATCAGTAAAAACCATCAGTAAAAGTTGAAACAGTTGAAAACTGGAATTTTTTACGTACGGCCGGTTATAGCAATCATTAAAATTCTATCAGTAATTAAATGTCAAACCTCCAGCAACAGCCTTTTATTATTTTTAATGATGTAAATTGCTTCAGTAATTTTTTTTACTGATGAAGTGGAACAGTAAAAAAATAGAACACAGAAAACTGAAAAGAAATGTTCCATTTTTTGTGAATTGGCAATCAGCTGTTCAGTAAAACGAATTTCCATCAGTAAAATAAATAAATGCTTTTTTTTATAAAAATTATTCTTTCTTGGGATTATATTTTGCCAGAAAAAAATATTTTAATTGATTTGTACCATTTTTATGTTTCAAATCTTTTTATAACACATGAAATTATGCAATAGAAAATTTTTACTAAGAGAGTTTTTTTCGATGAAAAATATAAAATTTAACTTAAAATATGTTTCTCACTTAAGCGAGTTTCGCTTAAGCGAAGTGTTTTAAAGGATTGGTCGACAATAACTCGGGGATAAAAAAAGTGTTTCGGATAAGCGGGGTTTTCTCTTAAGTTTCTCTTAAGCGTGTGTTACTGTATCTCCTTTTAAATCCTTCCTTATTTTCCTAACGCTCGCACTGTGCTTGTCATTGGTAGTAGAAACACCTTTAGTGCGCGGCATGTTTATAAAAAAAAAAACTTAATTGACCAACATATTCGTTCCGTTGGCTTAATCAAACGATTATTATTTGTTTGTTTATTCTCCGTGTATAAAAAAAGGGGCGCGTGACAGAAGTGAAACTTCTTTGGCGATTTGTAAAGGCATGCAAACATAAAAATTAAATAATAATGGTATAAATTGAAAGAACATTTTAAAGATATAAATCAGGATATGAGAGTAGGTTTTCCGACTTTTTATTTTTGTAATTCATTAAACTTGTTATTTGCAGCTCTAGTGTTCAATCTTTATTGTACCCACACAGCTTTAAAGTGTCCTGATTTAATTCAATTTTTTGAAATTAGCCTATTTAGAGATAATGTTTAAAATAATTTAAATATCCATACCAATAGGAGAAAGATAAAAAAACGTACAGTAGTAAGATTCTTAGAATTTCATTATCTATTCACCATACAAATTTCAACACTCTAGCATTCTAATAAACGAAATTAGAAAATAGATATAAAAGGACATTTTCCCTTTGGTTTGTGGAATTGAGGGAAAATATGTGACGTTTAAGACAGTACGGATCTATGCGTATGAGTTTTAAAAATACGTGTTAAGCATAAAAATTATCGCAGTTATTTTTTGATGCGATAAAAGAAAAAAACCAAAAATAAGAACTCATAATGAAAAAAATTATTAATTATTTTGCAAAGGCTTACTTTATCCAGTTAACGGTACACTAAGAAAATAACATTGTTATCAAAAAATCGGAAATGAAGGGTCCAGGGGAAAAACGGCTTAAGTCCACTCAAATTGATTCCGAGAAAAACGATAAAATAAGTTTATTTTCTTAACCAATGTTAAATTCTAAAAATAATTAAATAAAGGATGATTTTTATTTTATAAATTGTATATTCTAATAAAATTATATGCGTTAAGGGAGACATCCATCTACGGCCTAAATGGTTGCCGAAAACTTAAGATATTTTTTGAAAATTTCTTGCGAAGGAATTAAACAAGATAATTAGAAACGGTCTTTTGCTTTTTGTTCATACATCCTTTGATTTTAAAAATCTATATTTGAAAACAAAAAATGTTAAGAAACGCGGTATTACATCGTTTCATGTATTTCAATTTGTTTTGGCATCACTTCGAAATAAGTATTTAAAATATCGAATGATTTTTTGTTTTGAACTATTACTACGTAGATGTGCTACAAGGACGGGAAACAAACTTTTTCAGAAAATAGCTTTGTTTAAGTTTTGTAGCTAAAACAAAACTTAAAAAAAAAAAAAGTTTTTTACAAAAAGTGTCATTTCAAGAGGTACCTAAAATTTGTATGGAAATTTAATTATTCCATCAAATAATACTTACAGAAACCTTCAAGATGTCATCATAAGTTTCATTTTTCAACAAAAATGGACTTAAGCTTTTTCAAATATAAATATTAATTATATATATTATTTTTTATTATTATAAATAGGAATACGATTTGTAATTTTCAGTAATTTTAGCCAACTCCTTGATTTTATAAAAAGAAAAATGTAGTAAAAATGATTTTTAAAAATGTTGTACAGTACAACACAGATATAAGAAACTCTGATAATCCAAGAAATTTCTTTCTTCTATCCGAGTTTTTCTTATAAGCAAACAACGGATCTAAGAAAGACTATTTCTTATATGAGAAACACGGATATAAGAAAAAAACATTCTTATACAGTCATAAAAGAGACACAAAACCAATAGTACAGGAGGCGACCGTAGGTTTACCTATCTCATCGCGGCTTCAGAAAAGAATGATGCCAATTCATAGCTTTAGTCTTAACATTTACACAACCGCTGGTCTGACAAGGTTTTTCACGTGCCAATGGGTAGAAAACGCAGTTTTTCGGTTGCATTTTTGGCTTAGGATACCTAAACCATGATGGATTTTTATAAATGGGGTATCAAATGAAAGCTAAGACTGTCCTCTTTACAAAACCAGTGGTCGGATAGACTTTTGTTGGTTGTTGTGGCGGGGTTGGGTATAAGCAATCATGGTCGAAGCGAACATCCACCAGTTCGACAACCCACAAGTAATGACCTTCGCAACTCATCATGTTCATTTTGGTCACGGGGACACCTGATCAAAACTCATTACGTTCATTTTCGGAATGAATTTGTGTATTCTTTATATGTGTGCGTTAACTTTTGGACTTGTGAGATTGTGTGAGTAAAATGAACTGAGAATATTTGTTTTGTCAGTGAGAGCGATGAAGAGAAACAATTTTTATTGGTTTAGGGCAGAGTGAGGCTGGTAAATGCAAATGTTTTTTAGTAACTTCTACAATTAACCCTTATATAGGATGGAAGTGAAGAGTGAAGAGTGAAGACAATATCAATGGTTTTTTTGTAAGTAGATATTTAATATGAAAGTGAGGAATAATTGATTGTTGGGGCGAATAGCAAAAATAAATATATTTTTTGTAGCATAAGGCTATATCTTGAGTTCTAATCGTTAGATCTTTTAAATTAATATCTTATAATGGAGGAGATACAAAGGTTACGTTTTACAAAAATAAGGTTAGTTCGAAGTTTTTGTTAAAATTTTAGGCATTTAAATTTACAAAAAGTATGAAAATCGTGTAGGTATTTTGAGAAAAAATTGTAAGCATTGTATTGAAGAATGATAACTCATAGATAAATTTAATAAAATTCGCGCTGGACATGCCGAATTGTTGAAGAAAATATAATTGATTTGTTTAACCTCTAACCGAGTTTGAAGGCATTCTTGACGACCGTAAATAATAAACCACATCGTTCTGGAAACATTTCAAGACAAGAAATTTTATTTTGCATTCTTCACTGCACAGTGTACATACACACACATTATACAAGTGGGTACCGAATAATTAAATTATTTTTAATGTATTGGAAAGTTTAGCCAACCATTATATAAAAAAATAATTATATGTACATAAATGATACTCCATTCGAATATTATTTTGTTTTTTTTAACAAACAAATACCTAATTAACTGAAATAAAAAGTCTAGCAATTTGACGGCCACATTTTTTAGTCGCTAGGGCGTTTTAGCTTAAGTATAGCCGTAAATTGCATTTAAAAAGATCATGAGTCGATTTTAAGAAATTGACTTTTCGTTTAATGCGATAGGTACATCGATTGAAAAGTACCACTTCCTAGATTACAAATATCCATTTTTACTTGCGATATACGAAGTAAAGGGTAAGTTTAGGATTCGTGCAAAAACAAAAATTCGAGATAATAATTTTCCCTAACATTATGATTATAGAGAACGAACAGAGTTGCCATACAATTTTTTTTTTCGCCAAAATGGAAAATAATATTTTTCTCACAAATGGGTCCGAGGATTTTGTTAAAAACAATTCAAATAAATTATATAAGGAAATACTACTTTTTAATAATTTTTTTATTTTCATAAATTAAATATTTTGGGTATACCTCCAGTACAACCATTTTGTTGGTTTTTGATTTTCTCGAAAACGGTTAAGTTGAAAATTTTAATTTTTTTTTATGGTAAAACTTCTAAAAAATATAAACATTATTGTAAACCAAAATAATTTTTTTTTTTTTTGAAAATTTAAAAAAAAATCAAAATTTTTTTTTTTTGAAAGCGACTTTGTCAATTTTTTCAAAACTATGTGTAAGATAGTTTTTTATTATTTAGTAGAATACTAGAAAAAATCATCTTTCTAAATTCAAAAATAACGGTACCTTCCATACAAATGTTGAAAAACCGTTAAAAAAAAATATTTTTCTCGAAAACGGCTCCAAGGATTTTGATAAAAAGATGTGTGTTTACTATATGGTATGGCCAATATTTTGATGAAAACAAATTTTACCAATAACGGTACCTGCCATATTTATTATTTTTTTTTCAAATTTCTCATTGACAGCTGCTCAAAATTCAACCAAAATTTGTATACAAGAGCTCCTCCACAATTCAAATAATATTGCATAAACAACTTTTCAAAAAAATAATTTTTGGATTTTTAAAAAAATATTGAATTTTTTTTTTTTTGAAAATTCAGTATCTTGAAAACGGGCTAATGATTTTTTTTTATTTAGTGGAAAATTGTATTTTATTCAAAAATAAATGTTGGCATACTAGATTATTTATTTTTGAAAATGAGTGAAAAATTGTATATACAAAAAATTAATTTTTTAGAAAACCGCTCCAACGATTTTTATTTTTCATAAATTCATATTTATCAAACGAATAATATGGCATACTTGATTTTGAGCTCTAACTCTCAAAGCCATTAAAATAATAAATTTATAGTATAATTTAAAGTAATAATTTATTTAATTTTTTTTCTTTTATGATATCATAATATTTTGAAACCAATAGCTATGTACTTGTGCCTACATCATCAAATTCTAGCTACGTTAAAGTTGTTAGCTACGAGAGCAAGTTTGTGCGATCCAGTCTTGCCCATGTTTTAGGTCGCTACGACATTTAGTTTAGCCGCAAATCAAGATTGAATGTGCAGACTTAGATAGGTCTACGACGAATAGTTTGGCCTCAAATGGGGTTTAAATATAAAAGTCTGATTTTCATATAATGCGATACATCGATTGTAAGGGACCACTTCCTAGATTACCATTTTTTAGGTCGCTACGACGTTTAGTTAAGCCGCAAATCAAGATTGAATGTACAGACTTTGATAGGTCTATACGACGAATAGTTTGGCCGCAAATGGGGTTTAAAGATAAAAGTCGGATTTTCACATAATGCGATACATCGATTTAGTTTAGTAGAAAATCGCGTTCTGTAAATATTGTAGATATTGGTTTACCTCCTACTATGGTGTTAGTTTAAATGGATTGGATTTGTTAATTATCTATTGTTAAAATTGTGTTTAATAAGGCTGACCTTCATAAAATTGATTCTTAGATTAGGTATCATTGTAGGTATGAAGGTGTGAATATCAAAGCTTCCTGGCGATAAACAAATTTTAAAACAAAGCATATTACATATCTACAGTTCTATATGTTATGTAGAACGATACCTTTACCTATTTAAATAGACGGACTGCGCACCCCTTCGTTTTATTTTAATCCCAATAAGCGAATTGCGCCTCGATGTATGCATAGTATAATAAACATCAGCAAGTTGAATTGCATTTAAATAATTTAACATTTCTTATTACTAAAAATTAGCCGTTTATATAAGGCGACGGTAGCAGAAAGATTGAGCTACCACCAGTCGATATCGATCTGTGAAGCAGTGTAGACGTTATTGGCTTTCGCAGAATTTTAAATTAGAGTCGTGTGTGCAACAGTAGAAGGTTAGCTTGAGACAAGCCTTTTTCATATAGTGCGATAGCACAGTGGTAGGGTGGCAGATCCCGGAGCCGAAAGTAGCCGGTTCAATCCCCAGTCGGGGTCAAGTATTTTATCTGCTTTTTTTCACAATAGAGAAGTGGAAAACATTATAGAGTGGGATAAAACTCATCTGGACGACGGAAAGAAGAGTGCGGGGCAATCGAAAGGTGGTGCACCAGCACCAAATACAATGCCAGCAACGGCACCAACAACTGGGGCATCGAAAGATGTCTCATATAGCGGGGACATCCAAAGATGCCCTAGCAACAATGGCAACGGCACCACCAGCCGAGTTAAATAAGAAGAGGAAGCAACAAAAGTATGTTCCTAATTTGGTGAAGCGCACCGCATGTCCACCTGCCCCCTCAACACAGCTGCAAGCTGATGGTAGGCAGACGATACAAGAGGAAAACCAAATTCAAGCAGCAAACAGTGAGAGGCAGCAGAAAGTTAGTTCCTCGTCATCCAAAGTCATCGATGACGAGGAAATTGAATATATGTCCGAGGGTGGAGAAGGGCTCCCCACCAGCGATGAAAAAAATGCAACTATAGACCAGTCATCGGAAGATGAAATAGAGGAGCAAGCTCTCAATAGCATCGTTGAGGAAAAACAACGTCAAATTGAGAAGCTACGAGCAGAGGTGCATGAAATTGCAAAGGCCCTCAAAAATAAACAAATAGCTCGACGAGAGTGCGAAAAACAGGAGCGGGAGTTAAAAAAGTCGCTACAGGCTCCACCAAAAGAAGCCCCACAGCAAATCAAAAATGCGGAGCTGCAAAATAAACAACAACCAGAGCAGCCACAAAATAGGCAAAAACAACAGTCACAGCAACAGCAACAAGATAAACAAAAGCAACAACAACACCAGTAGCAGATCCAGAACCAACAGCAGCAGAAACAACAGCAGCAGATACCATAGGAGCAGAGGGAACACCAGCAGCGCCACAGCCGTCGCAGATAAAAAAAGAAAAGGTGCCACCAATAAACACGTATAAAATGGAATTACAGGACACAATAAAGCTATGTAAGTCGGCCATAGGCACAAATTTTACAATGAAAAGATTAAGTGTAGATAGGCACGCTATTCAGTGCTTTTCCATTAAAGATTATAAAATTATTAAAGATTTGTTAAAGGAATCCACAACGGAGTTCTTTAGTTTTACCCCAAAAACTGAAAAGTTTCAGACGGTCCTATTAAAGGGCATAGACTCCTACACGGACCCACAGGTGCTCTTAAATGAACTTCGCCAAAAAGCGAGTGACGATCTCGAATTTATCGGGGTTAAGCCGTTCGCTACAGTTAAGGCCTGGCGGGAGAAACGGAATCTGCCGTTCTTCCTAGTACAGCTTTCGCCCAGCAGCAAACTGGAAAGTCTGAGGAGTATCTCCGTCCTCGACTACCAGCTTGTGACTTGGGATAAATTAAAGAGGCGCGGCGACATGCTTCAATGCATGCGCTGCCAAAGTTTCGGCCATGCTGCGGCAAACTGCGAAATGCAGTCACGCTGCGTCAAGTGTGGTGGGAACCACATGTTAGGTGAGTGTAAGCTCGGGCAGGAAAGGGTCGAATTGACCCAACTTAAATGTGCACATTGCCGAGGCGACGGGCACCCAGCAAACTATAGGGGATGTCCGACGTTTCAGCAAATGAAACACAATAAAGCGGCAAGGCAAGCAGAGATGATAGAAAGACGCCCACCAACGCGTCCTCAAACAACAATTTCCGTCAATCCCCAAATTTCCTACGCCCAAATGGCGTCAGGAAAGGGAAAAACGGTACAGCCTGCGCCAAAGGCAGCCCCACAGGCCCTTGTGCCTAAGGCTCCGGACGCACAGGCCGAAATAAGAGGTTTGCTACTGGCCATTCAGAGCCAAATAGCAGGACTTCAAAAACAGATAAGTGAGCAGGCGAAAAGGGTAGACAATATCTACTCTGCTTTGCCGAGCTTATCGCATTTTATAGGTTAAGGGCGCGCTGCCGGAGAGGCCCATAAAGATCCTTGCTGTGAATGTAAATTCATTGATTAGGACCGAACGTAGAGCAAATCTATTCCAATTGTTGAAAGATCAGAGTCCTGATGTGTTTATGGCCAGCGAAGCTAAGCTGAACCAGAAATATAAATTGACTAACAATAATTACAATATCGTACGAAGAGATCGGCCCAACTCCACTTTGGGGGGAGGAGTCGCAATCTTCGTACGAAAAGGCATAAATTATAAAGTAATATATAATAGTGAAGAAGGCAGATTTCGGTTGCTTGAGGCGTGTATTGTATGCATTCCTCTCAAACATGGGAAGCGGATGTATGCGATTGCGGCTTATGCACAGGAATCACCTCAGCCAACTGAATTTTTAACAGAGATCGAAAAACTTTTTCAATGCTTACAATTGAACTCGGAAGAGAATTACTATCTCATGGCCGGTGATTTGAATGCCAAACATGTAGATTGGGGAAATCAAATACAAAATCCGAGAGGTAGCCATCTATTTAATTGGATGTGTCAATACAACGTTGAGTATATGCTCGACCTTTTGGCTACTTATAGACCTTCGTTTCCAAGGAGCGGTTCCTATCTGAATCTATTGTTGAAAGACACAAGACTGACAATTACTGACACTGTGGGTCAACGACCAAGAAACTGTTTACGAATGATCGAGTACGACAGTGACCACTGCGGACTTGCTGCCGTAATTCAACTTCCGAACGAGCTCGTGGAGTTGGAGGAGTATGTGCCATTGCTTTCTTACAATAACAGTAAGACTCGCTGGCCACGCTTCACCAGTGCTTTATCGAGTGAACTACGAATGAACAACATATCCCCACCAAATGACAGGAATTTAACAAATACCGAAATTGAAGATTACTTGGAAAAGATGGACAGTACAATCCAACGAACAATGGAAAAAACAATACCAAAATACAAAGAACGCGAAGCCACAGACACGTACCGCAACGCGACCATCGACGCACTACACAGACAAAAAATTGGACTTTTGACAAGACTGAAACTCTTGTACAGACGTTTTACTGACATACACGAAAAAAAAGGTGAAAATTAAAAAGATACCTATAAATCAGTTTAAATGAGTAGATTTTCCGACTATTTCCAAAATTTTTTATACTCAAAATCTCAGCAAAATCAAAAATTTGTAACCTATGACAATTTTAATTTGGTTTTATTTATTTTGCAACAATACCTACCTATATATTATTATGATTTTTGTATTGCTGAATTTATTATAATCATATTTTACCTTTTTATTTAAACGCATTTAGGTACCTTTTTTATTTTCATAGACCCTGAAGATGAGGCAAATAGGTCCTCGAAATATATAGATTAATAGAATAAAATAAATATGCGTTTGATTGAATTTAAATGAAGAAAAACAAAAAGGTAAAATATAACATACCTATATAATTCAAATTTTTAGCGTAGGTACTCTCCTGATTTAATTAAATTTTTTGAAATTATCCTATTTTGAGATAAAATAATTTCTATCTCCATACCAGTAGGAGATAAATACAAATCTTAAACTAGTAAGATCCTTAGAATTGCATTATCTATTCAAAAAAAATTCAAAACTCTAGAATTGTAATTAAAAAAGTAAGAAAAAAGACAAAGAAGGACATTTTCCCTTTTATCTGCTACAATAATATAGATTATCAAAAGATCCTAACTTATTGCACTATAAAATATAGGTATTAGTCTATCAATACAAATTATTACTTTTACTCTACCTACCACCACTTAGCTGATCAACGATCTCAGCGTTGCACATGTGGCGTTACATTTTTTCGTTTCACAAAAATTCACCCTTGAAATTTCACTCTCAACGGGGCCAAAGAAGTTTCACTTCAAAAATATTGTCAAGTTATGAACATTAAATAAAATGGCATAGGTAGGTAATTTCTTTAATAGTATAATATTTGTAACAGAGTGACCCAAAATTATCATTGTTATACCTACCTACTTATGTATTAAGAAAAAGCATAATTTGTTGTTGCAAAAAGAAGGTATTGATTAGTTTAAAAAAATTTGATTGGGTTAAAACGCAACTTCAACACAAAGTTAAGAGAAGGTTTTCATTATCATCGCCCGTCATTTTTATATTTTAACCTTACCTATTTCACAAATAAGAATCGTCATCCTCCATTTTTTCATTTCTTACTATCATCGACCGCCATTTTCATATTTTTACCTGTACCTATTTGGCAACAAGAAAAGTCATCCTCCATTTTTTCATTTCTCGAAGGGAGAAATAGATTACAACATCACAAACAAAGCTACAAACCTACATACGGAGTTTTTAAATTGTCTGTACCCGTCTTACACACTTAAATTTGGTAAGAATTCATTTTGCAAGAAAGAGCACACGAAGTGCTATGCCTTCAAACATTTTCTCTCATTATTCTCCAAGCTCCATTTTGTTTTCACTTGGAACAAGTTTAATAGTCAGTGCTACCGTTTAAAGAACATACTAGTAACTAAAATTCTGTGTAAAGTTGATACCTTTTAATACAGATAAATTTAAATAACGACGTCATTGTTCGAATCTGATACAATATTTCAAATTTTAACTCAAACATTTTTTCGAATAAGAGCGGAGAGCGACATTTAAAAGAGGCATTTGGAGGCGTGTCCGGTATCCGGTTAATAAGGAGGAAGGACAGGGACAGGTGTTTTTTGCTCCTTTGTCATTGGTGCAAGCAAACAGAAGTATAACAACAAAACTTAGAAAAAAATAGGTATTTAAGTAGATATCAAGTTTGATTAGTTTGATTTTTTTTGGGGAAAGATATACCTAACTTTTATTTTATTTAATCGAAATGTTTTGCCGTAAATCAGACTGATTTGTATTATTATTATTTGGGAAAGGAAATAGAAAAATATTTCAACAATGTTTGAGGATTCTTGGCTTAATGTAGGTATTGGTAGGTGGTAGGTACCTTATTTACCAAGGTAGGAAACATTTTTTTTTTGAGAAGGGAATTTTTGAAAAACACCCATTTTTAGGGGTTAGATTAATGTGAAATATTGCCGCTGAAAAATAGTAGGTTTCTTCTATGTGTTTAGGCGAAAATCAATAAAACTTGCGATGGGCAATAGAGCAAATTTTTGAAGAAAAAATGAGTGGTTAGTCGATCGAGTTTAGGGACAAAAAATATGTATGGGTTTTGAAAAGTTGGATTTTCGTATCTTGCGATACTTCTTTGGAAAGGTGAAACTGCCTTTATTACGAATATGTATATCTTAAGTCGCCAGGGCGGTACGTTAAGCCGCAAATCAAGTTTGAAGGTGCCAACTTTGGGGGTCTGCGACGCACGTTTAAAAGTCGGTTCTTCATATAGGTACCTAGGTATCATGCGATACATCGATGGAAAAGTGGCACTTCTAGCATTTGCTATACAATATGTCGCTACAATGCTTAGCTAAGCCCCAAGTTGAGAAAAATACCATTTTACATAAAGACATATATCGATTTTGAAAAGTTGTTTTCTTTTATCGTGCGTTATAGTTTAGCCGCAAATCTCATTTAAAGAGAAAAAAGGGTTTCAATTTGAGGTCTTTTGGACGCTCAGTTTAGCAGCAAATCGTGTTTAAAAAGAAATGACCAGTTCCGTTGATGCCCCATAAATATTTTATCTATTGGTTTACCTCCTATTATGCTCTAAGGTAAAATGATTTGTTAATTATATATTATTAAAATTGTATTTAAGTATAGGTAGGTAGGTAGGTACCCACCTTTACAAAATTGATTTAATTTTATTAAGGAACATACCTACATAGGTATGTATTTCAAAGGTTTACGAAAATAAACAAATTTTAAAATAAAGTAGGTATATTACGTACATACATATTTATAGGTAGATATGTGTTGCGTAGTAAAGGGTCCGCCATCTAACGTTTTTTTTTCAACTAAGTAGTGCTTATTTAGTGAATGGTAACACTTGGCTCATGTCTGATTTGACAGATAATTAGTTTTATCCTTCCGCTGAACGAATATGGTTGTGTATACGCTTGAACAACGCTGGGAAATATTGCGACATTACTTTGCCGATTTTGCCAAAAAAATCATCTTTTCAGATAAAGCTCATTTTGATCTTGGCGGGTATGTAAACAAGCAAAATTTTCGCATTTGGGGCACAGAAAACACGCACGCATACATTGAAAAGCCGATACAGCCAAAACGAGTCACTGTTTGTTGCGGATTTTGGTCCAGAGGCATAATTGGGCCATTACAGAAGTAATGGCAAGGAGTGGCCGTTACAGTCAATGGCGATCGTTATCGGGCCATGTTGATCGAATTTTTGTTCACAAAAATTGAAGGGGAGGATATTGGCAACATTTGGTTTCAACAGGACGGCGCTACGTGCCACACAGCCGAAGCTACACTCGATGTTGATGATGCATTAGCATTTTCAAAAAAAAAAGTTATTTGGCGGACCCTTTTTTATATGCAGAAAGATATCTATTTAAAAATAAATAGACGGATTGCGCACCCCTTCGATTTACGTTAATACATACCAATAATCAAGTTGCGCCTTGATGGATCCAATCTTTTCATGTTCATAATAAAATGAAGGTCAACAAGTTGAATTACGTTTGAAATGAACGCTTATTACTATTATAAGCCTTTTCTATTAGTCACCAGTGGCATGTTGGTAGAGGTGCCGGCTGACACACGAGAGGTTGATGGTTCGAATCCTGCGAGAAACTTATATTTAAAATTTTTTTTATGTTTTTTTTTTAATTATGTTATTTCAGGCGTTTAGCTTCATTTTAAGAAGGAAGTCTTGTTAAGTATGATACTTCATGCAAACAAAAATTTTCAAGTTATGAACATTTTATAAAATGGCATACCTAGATAAGTTCTCTAATAGTATACCTAATACTATTTGTAACACGGTGACCCAAAAATTAATCATTGTTATACCTGTACTCAGTGGCGGATCCAGGAGGGTGGCTAGGGTGGCTATAGGGTCCAAAGCCCCCCCCCCCCCACAACCAATTCTTAAAATTAATTGAAATATAGAAAGAAATACATAATACAATGTGTAGAGTTTTATATTATACTCAAATATTGCTAAGCTGTTAAATTTGATGGGAATCAGACAATATAACGAGATTGTTGGTTCTAAACAATTTAGGAACATGTTGTTATGTAATTTTTTTCTAAGCCCCTAAATAATTTGCTTGGGGTTAAAGTCTTAAGGGAATTGGAGAAAAACCAAATTCGGGGCTTCCCTAAAAACTAAGCTTATTAAAAAAAAAAAATAGTTACATTTGGGACTAAAATTCTATTAAAATTTAAGAAAAACGAGGTGTCAATTTTAGTGTTTAACTTCGAAAAAATAATACTTGCTAACCTCTGGAAATTAGGTGAAAACTATTTCTTCCATAAGAATGAGAATCTAATGAGTTTATAAAAATATCTTGTATAGGAAAGGGTGTTTTTTGAAGGGGTGGGGGAGTTTTCTGTATACATCAAAAGGAAAAATTACTTTGGTATACAGTCTGTGCATATGGCACATGATTTCAAGGTACTTTTTAATGATGGGGAATGAAATTTTAACTAAGGCGATACGCCAACCGAAAGAAAAAAATTTTAGGCATGAAACATAAGTACAAAATGTTTTTATGATTATGTGTTTTCCTAAAAGAATACCAGATTTTATTTTAAGAAATGTGCAAACAATTTTACATATTACAAAACGATTTTTCCGTTTTTTTTTCATAATTCATAATTACCTATATTTCTTAAACAAATCAGATAGGTAGAGCATACTTTTTTTTGACATCTAGCTATTTTGAATGCTTTTTTCAGCTATTTAATTAACAAGTTAATAGTTATTTTAAATATGAATTATTACTAAAAATAAGTTATTTATTGTTATAATTTATTTTTAACATGTTCTTTTTTAAGATATCATAATATTATTGAACCAATTATTTATTTCGTCAAGTTCTAACAACGTTAAATATACCCCGTTTACATGAGGTATTCGAGAAAACTTCAAGCTCGCTTGGCCCCTTTGTATACCTGTATTGAGTTAAAATGAGCTTCAACCGACTCGATTCCACTTCAGGAGCGGAATCGAGTCGAAATTGTTGATAAAAAAAAACTGGGTTGAAGAGTCGGTCTGTTGGATGTGTTTACGACAGTGTTTTTGCACATTTGCGAGTAAAATTATTTATTTGTTTTGATAGCTATGCGAAGTACATATGTACTAAAATTCATTAAATATTAAATGAAATGAATATATAGAAGCCATTCCTTCAACTGTAATCCCAACACCATATAAACTCAACTGCAAATGGGTCTCTCAACTCACGTGACGAAATGCTTGGGTCAAAAATCCGACCCTAATCCAACTCGAGCTTTCGATACTGCTTGTAAACGGGGTAAAAGTCTCCCCGCCCGATGAAAACATTCTGCGGGCGGCATACCACCAGCAAAACGACCACCTCCATGTTTATGGACTATATATGTATACCACCACTATACTATATTATACCACTATAGAAAATTTGAATTAAAGTTACAATGGCAACTTTAAGTGTTTATTGAAACACAATTTTCCACAACATTTTTAAAAAATTGAGGAATTTTCATTTTTTGTTTAATCGAAAACATTTTTTGTTTGTAATCTTTGCAGGTTTGCAATCTTGTTTTAACTTAAATAGGCCTTCTGTTAAAAAAAAGTTTGAATTCGGTGAAGCGGCATAAACGATAAATTTCAAAATTTTTTCTTAACAAAATATACATACACCGTAATAGTGCAGCAACCTTGTCATTTGAATGGAAGGATCAAATCTGGTAGTTCTGATTTTTTGCTGAGTTGTTCCAGATGTTGGCCTAGAAGATAAATCATACAAGATTTTGAAAAAAAGTATTATACTATGCATTTACTTAGTAGCAAAAGGATCTTTGGATCAAATTTAATTTTCAAAAATTTGAGTTTCAAAATTAATTTTTCAAAAAATATTGGTTAAAATAACTTCATTTGAAAAGAAAATTCAAGCCATAGAATTATCTTTTTATAACACGTAAAATTATCCAAAAGAAATATTTTACTGATGGTTTTTACTGATCACTATAACTTGCCTCTAATTTACATTTACTTCATCAATTGTTCAATCTCCAGCTAGATAAAGTCACAATTATTCGAGAAACAAGTCTAGCGAGTTTTCAATCACTTCAGAAATCAGTTTTTGTATGTCTTTTCTTTTGACATTAAACCTTCAACTTAACGGGCTTGTATTTTTATGCACTTGTTTGTACAGTATGGTTTGTGGTATTTTTGTTGCGCAACGGTTAACACAATCTATGTCCGATAAAGGACTACTATGACTATGAAGCATTTTTACCACTAGGACAATTTTTAATTGGAATTTTTCTTTGTAGGGTATATTAGTAGCGATTGATTGTAGTTTTCGCCGTAAGCCCCCCCGCCACGCCAAGGCTTACCCTATGGGGCGATAAGGGTGCTTTTTTATAGTGAGTTGCCAGTGCCTCCCACTCTTAGGGTACTTTTTTAAAGTGAGTTCCCAGTGCCTCTCACTCTTAGGGTGCTTTTTTAAAGTGAGTTCCCCGTGCCTCTCACTGTTGCCTCAATACCTACTCGCCGACGTAGTTCGCACAAGGCGTTAAATAATCGTCTGGAGTCTTGTCGGTGTATTTGCTGATGACCCTTAGTAGCCTTTCATTAGCAAGGGCGTATTCGGCCCTTGAATAAAGGGGTAAGATATCACCAGCATTCAATCGCTCGAACACAGCGTTTACACGCACATGCTCGAGCAGAAGGCCTTCCAACAGCTTGTAAATATTGAGATGCTGACACCCAATAGATGCCTGGAAGGCCTTATGCCAAGACTCCACACTATTATTGGTACTCGGAAGATTTTGTGCCGTTGTGCTTTTTTGGTTCCACATGTCCAGTCCAAATCTATATATCTATATAACTATGTTATGTTAGGTTGTCATGTTATGTTGTATGTTGTATGTTGTATGCTGTTATGTTGTAACAACATAACATGACAACCTAACATAACATATATAAGTCGCCAAAAAAATGTGGGGATTTCCCCCGGTCCATACCTCACTAGTAACCAATTTTCAGCGTTCTAGGTCTTAAGGGACCTGAGAAATTGGAGGGAGAGAGTAATGCGCGCCTATTTCTTCACTTTCAGATATTAGCCCCCCCCATACGTTGGTCACTAAAAAAATGTAGGGGTTTCCTCAGGTCCATATCTCACTGTTAACCAATTTTCATCTTTCTAGGAGCTAAGGGGAACGAGAAATTTTGAGGCCAAAATATATCAACCTTTTTTTTAATTATAATTTAATATAAATATTTTCCTGCACTTTCTTGATTGCGTTCCAAGTGTCAAGACGTTTGTTCCTAACTTTTTTTAAATTTTTTTGTGAAAGTTTTTGAAAAAATGGAATTTGGTGCTTCTCAGCGTGGTGGACGAAAACTTCACTATGAAGGTTTCATTTACACCAAATATAGGAGTGATGATAATGAGCTCAAAGACTTTTGGGGATGTGAGAAGTTCCACAGCCAAAAATGTCGGCGAAGGGTAGTTTCAAGAGAAACTAATGTGGTTTTGTTAGCCGAGCATAACCATGGCCCTTCCCCCGTCCTATGATGCGAAATAGCCAGCACTACCCAGAAGATAAAAGCGGCTGCAACTGCTTCTTCTGAAGCTCCGAGAACTTAGGTCTCAAGAGCCTTAGAAGGAGCATCTGCACCGTCGTTACTCTGTGGGCCAAGCATGATGTCGATGCAGAAGGCCGTGTCGCGTGAGCGAAAACGTCGACATCAGTCAATGCCTATCCCACACACTCGATCCGATATTAACATTCCCGCTGAGTTATTGGTCACCAGAACTTCAAACATCGAAGATTTTTTGCTGGCTGATACAGGCAGCGGTGACGTTAACCGAATTATAATATTCGGTTCATTATCGGATCGAGTGAGACTATCGCGCTGTGAAACATGGTTGCTAGACGGAACATTCAAAGTCTGTCCAGAAATGTTTTTCCAGCTTTGGGTAGTGCATGGGCTTTTCGAAAATAAAGTACTCCCGTGCATATATTGCTTGCTCCCTAACAAGTTGGAGGAAACCTATGTTACTGCTCTGGATATGATCTTCAATGCCAACGGAATGGAAAATATGCAGCCACGATATTTCCTCATAGATTTTGAAAAGGGGGAAGAGAATGCTCTCCGCCTTCTTTTCCCAGAGGCAAATATTCATGGCTGCTTTTTCCATTTCGCGCAAGCGATACTTAGGAAAATCCAAAAGTTAGGGATGCAAGCAAGGTATGCAACAGACACGGAGTACTTTATGTGTCTTCGGAAATTTGTGGCGTTGTGCGTTTGCGAGACCAATGACATTTTAGATCGGTACGACATTATGGCGAATGTGCTCATAACAAGTTTTGGTGATACAGAACAGCACCAAAACTTTCTAGAGTATTTCGAAAATACTTGGGTAGGGCGCGCTCGCCGAAGTCCCTGATTTGGACTGGACATGTGGAACCAAAAAAGCACAACGACACAAAATCTTCCGAGTACCAATAATAGTGTGGAGTCTTGGCATAAGGCCTTCCAGGCATCTATTGGGTGTCAGCATCCCAATATTTACAAGCTGTTGGAAGGCCTTCTGCTCGAGCATGTGCGTGTAAACGCTGTGTTCGAGCGATTGAATGCTGGTGATATCTTACCCCTTTATTCAAGGGCCGAATACGCCCTTGCTAATGAAAGGCTACTAAGGGTCATCAGCAAATACACCGACAAGACTCCAGACGATTATTTAACGCCTTGTGCGAGCTACGTCGGCGAGTAGGGATTGAGGCAACAGTGAGAGGCACGGGGAACTCACTTTAAAAAAGCACCCTAAGAGTGAGAGGCACTGGGAACTCACTTTAAAAAAGCACCCTAAGAGTGAGAGGCACTGGGAACTCACTATAAAAAAGCACCCTTATCCCCCCATAGGGTAAGCCTTGGCGTGGCGGGGGGGCTTACGGCGAAAACTACAATCAATCGCTACTAATATACCCTACAAAGAAAAATTCCAATAACAAATTGTCCTAGTGGTAAAAATGCTTCATAGTCATAGTAGTCCTTTATCGGACATAGATTGTGTTAACCGTTGCGCAACAAAAATACCACAAACCATACTGTACAAACAAGTGCATAAAAATACAAGCCCGTTAAGTTGAAGGTTTAATGTCAAAAGAAAAGACATACAAAAACTGATTTCTGAAGTGATTGAAAACTCGCTAGACTTGTTTCTCGAATAATTGTGTTTTTACCTAGCTGGAGATTGAACAATTGATGAAGTAAATGTAAATTAGAGGTAAGTTATAGTGATCAGTAAAAACCATCAGTAAAATATTTCTTTTGGATAATTTTACGTGTTATAAAAAGATGGTTGAATTTTCTTTTCAAATGAAGTTATTTTAACCAATATTTTTTGAAAAATTAATTTTGAAACTCAAATTTTTGAAAATAAAATTTCATCCAAAGATCCTTTTGCTACTAAGTAAATGCATAGTATAATACTTTTTTTCAAAAACTTGTATGATTTATCTTCTAGGCCAACATCTGGAACAACTCAGCAAAAAATCAGAACTACCAGATTTGATCCTTCCATTCAAATGACAAGGTTACTGCACTATTACGGTGTGGTAAATATTTTGTTAAGAAAAAATTTTGAAATTTATCGTTTATGCCGCTTCACCGAATTCAAACTTTTTTTTAACAGAAGGCCTATTTAAGTTAAAACAAGATTGCAAACCTGCAAAGATTACAAACAAAAAATGTTTTCGATTAAACAAAAAATGAAAATTCCTCAATTTTTTAAAAATGTTGTGGAAAATTGTGTTTCAATAAACACTTAAAGTTGCCATTATAACTTTAATTCAAATTTTCTATAGTGGTATAATATAGTATAGTGGTGGTATACATATATAGTCCATAAACATGGAGGTGGTCGTTTTGCTGGTGGTATGCCGCCCGCAGAATGTTTTCATCGGGCGGGGAGACTTTTACCCCGTTTACAAGCAGTATCGAAAGCTCGAGTTGGATAAGGGTCGGATTTTTGATCCAAGTTTTTCGTCACGTGAGTTGAGAGACCCATTTGCAGTTGAGTTTATATGGTGTTGGGATTACAGTTGAAGGAATGGCTTCAATATATTCATTTCATTTAATATTTAATGAATTTTAGTACATATGTACTTCGCATAGCTATCAAAACAAATAAATAATTTTACTCGCAAATGTGCAAAAACACTGTCGTAAACACATCCAACAGACCGACTCTTCAACCCAGGTTTTTTTATCAATAATTTCGACTCGATTCCGCTTCTGAAGTGGAATCGATGACTATAAAGAAGTCGCCTATCCACAGTTCTACGGCAGACGTGGTAGATTAGCGGAACCGCCTCTCTATCCTGTATCAGCCCTCGACTGTCTAAATAGAAGATTGCGTTAGGTGGAATATAACCGCTCAAACGCACACTCTCAAAGTTTTCGTTGTTGGGGTAGTAAGCCTTAAAAATTAAGCTATTAGCCGAGGACATCGCTCTTGCAATGTGACCCCGAATCAGCTTCAGTATAAAATTATCGATTCTGTTAATGTTGGCTCCATTGTATAGAACCTCGTTGGAATAATAATGTTTGTACTCCGACTCTGGTGTTCTGTGTAATCCAAGGCAGCGTCGAAGACACTGCCTCTCAAACACCCGAATCTTTTCCATTTGAGATGCGGCAACGTTGAACCACACCGGGCATCCATAGGCAATCATTGGCCGGATAAGGGCCATGTAGCAAATCACCTTAACCCTGCTATCAAGACGGCTGCTAAAAAACAACCGTTTTGTCAGGGCGAAAGCTCCCCTGGCTCTGGTCAGAGCAGCATTTATATGTCTGTCGAAATACAAGACTGATCCATCCAGATGCCAAGGTACTTTACTACACTTTTATTCGCCAGTGGATGTCCATGTGGCCCTACGATCACCAGCTTTCGCCAGTTCTTTCTTGTATCCCTAGGGGCACCATGCAATGGAGTCCTGAACAGAATAGTTTCTGATTTCTGGACGTTGATTTTCAACTTCCAGTCATCGCAATATTGCTGAATTTTGTCGAAGTCACGCTGTAAGAGAATTCTGATGACCTCAACTGTTGGGGCTGTTCTGTACGCAATTAGATCGTCGGCATACGCTATGGCATGGGCTAGACTACCTATCAGATCGCTGGTGTAAATACTGAAGAGAATCGGTGAGTTCACCGCTCCCTGCTGAAGACCATTTTTAATTTCGAAGGTTGCGGTAGAAGTTACACTGCCACTTTTGACAACAAACTTTCTACCATTGAGCATATCAAAAAGCATATATAAAAGGGGTTTACTTATGCCAAGTCTGGCTAATTTTAGATAGATACCTTCTAACCATACGGTGTCGAAAGCTTTCTCCAAGTCAACCAGACAAGCACCCGTACACTGTCTTTTAGATTTGTTCCATTGGACATCAGAAACGAGCTTAGACGCGGCATGGATGGTGTCATGTCCCGCCTTAAAACCGAATTGATTGTCCGGTATGATATTGTTGTCCTCCGCCCACTTGGATAGAGCTCTATTTATAACTTTACCTTACCGGATTGGAGTTGTCCTTTCCCTTTTTCGGGAGAGGATGAACCACAGCTGTCTTCCACCGCCCTGGATAATATGCATTATTCAGAGCGTTGTTAAACAGTGTGGCATAAACGTCAACCGCTTCCTAAGGCAGATGTCGCAGTACAACGTTGGATATACCATCGATTCCTGCTGACTTCTTTTTCTTTAATGAAGCGAAGATAAGCTGGAGATCAACTTTCGAAATTAACAGGGAATTAGCCCCGTTTCGCTCGGCGATGGTGGCGTTTGCCAAGTGTTCTTCATTGAACCCGGTTAAACCGAGATTCTCTGATCGCCATTGCGTCATTTCATTTCGAAGGTAGAAGTGGTGAAGCAAGGCTCTGTTCTCCAGGTGATGGTTCGGGCGAATGCTAGCATTCACCTTATACACTTGCTGGAAAGCAGCCCCCACAGCCTCCACTTTCTCACGAGGATCTTCGATTATAAAGAGGTCATCGTCCAAGACGGCTTCCTCTGGATCTATGCCTGCTATCAGAAGAACGTCTCTGTTCTCTGTCGTTCTCTGAAGCTTAAGACACGGAAGTTCGTTCTGATCATTCCGTCTAAATATTTTATTAATTTGAGGAAACATACTCGGGTCACTAGAATTAACGGCCCGAATTTTGTTGTCCCAGTACAAATTAATAGACAACCGGTAGTTTTCTTTGATCAGTTGGTTGATGTTTTTGATAGACGACTTCAGTGTCCTAATCTCCAGATCGTGTCTGTCAGTAAATCGTCTGTACAAGAGTTTCAGTCTTGTCAAAAGTCCACTTTTTTGTCTGTGTAGTGCGTCGATAGTTGCGTTGCGGTACATGTCGGTGGCTTCTCGTTCTTTGTATTTCGGTATTGTTTTTTCCATTGTTCATTGGATTGTACTGTCCATTTTTTCCAGGTAATCGTCAATTTCCGTATTTGTTAAATTCCTGTCATTTGGTGGGGATATATTGTTAGTACCTAGTTCGCTCGATAAAGCGCTGGTGAAGCGTGGCCAGCGAATCTTACTGTAGTTGTAAGAATGCACTGGCACATACTCTTCCAACTCCACGAGCTCGTTCGGAAGTTGACTTACGGCAGCAAGTCCGCAGTGGTCACTGTCGTACTCTATCGTTCGTAAACAGTTTCTAGGTCGTTGACCCACAGTGTCAGTAATAGTCAGTCTTGAGTCCTTAAGTAAAAGATCCAGATAGGAACCTCTTCTTGGAAACGAAAGCCTATCAGTAGCCAGAAGGTCGAGCATATACTCAACGTTGTATTGATTCATCCAATTAAATAGATGGCTACCTCTCGGATTTTGTATTTGATTTCCCCAATCTACATGTTTGGCATTCAAATCACCGGCCATGAGATAGTAATTCTCTTCCGAGTTCAGTTGTAAGCATTGAAAAAGTTTTTCGATCTCTGTTAAAAATTCAGTTGGCTGAGGTGATTCCGGTGCATAAGCCGCAATCGCATACATCCGCTTCCCATGTTTGAGAGGAATGCATACGATACACGCCTCAAGCAACCGAAATCTGCGTACTTCACTATTATTTATAACTTTATAATTAATGCCTTTTCGTACAAAGATTGCGACACCTCCCCCAAAAATTGAGTTGGGCCGATCTCTTCGTACGATATTGTAATTATTGTTAGTCATTTTATGTTTCTAGTTCAGCTTAGTTTCGCTGGCCATAAACACATCTGGACTTTGATCATTCAACAATTGGAATAGATTTGCTCTACGTTCGGTCCTAACCAGTGAATTTACATTCACAGCAAGGATCCTAAAGGGCCTCTCCGGCAGCGCGCCCTTAACCTATAAATTGCGTTAAGCTTGGCAAATAGGAGTAGAGATGGTCTACCCGCTTTGACTGCTCCCCGATCTGTTTTTGAAGACCTGTTAATTGGCCCTGAATGGCCACCAACAAGGTCATAATATCCGCCTGTGCCGCCGGAGCCTTAGGCACGGAGGCCTGTGGGGCTGCCTTTGGCGTAGGCTGTACCGTTGTTCTCCTCCCTAACGCCATTTGGGCGTCCGAGATTTGGGGGTTAACGGACATTGTTGTGGGAGCACGCGCTAATGGGCGTTTCTCTACTTCTATTTGCCTTACTTTTTTATTTTTCAGTTCCTGAAAGATCGGACATCCCCGATAGCTAGCGGGGTGTCCGTCTTTCCGGCAGAGTGCACATTTGAGCAGGGCCTTGTCCTCGACCCTTTCCTCACCTAGCTTACATTCTCCTTTTATGTGGTTCTCACCACACTTAACGCAGCGTGACTGCATTTCGCAGTTTGCTGCAGCGTGGCCGAACCTTTGGCAGCGCATGCGTTGAAGCATGTCACCGCGCCTCTTTAATCTATCCCAGGTTACACACTGGTAGTTGAGGACGGAGATACTCCTCAAACTATCCAGGTTGCTATTGGGTGAGAGCTGCACTAGGAAGATGGACAAATTCCTCTTCTCCCGTCTTGCTCGGACTGTGGTAAACGGCTTGACCTCGATAAAGTCGAGATCGTCACTCGCTTTTTGGCGGAGCTCATTTAAGAGGTCCTTCGGATCCGTGCAGGAATCTATGCCCTTCAAGAGGACCGTTTGTAATTTATCAACTTTCGGCGTGAAGCTGAAGAATTCAGTTGTGGAGACTTTTAATAAATTTTTAATTATTTTGTGCTGTTCCACAGTCATGCAGTGGATAGCATGCCTATCTATACTTAAACGTTTAATATAAAAGTTCTGGCCTATGGCCGACTTACATAATTCTATGGTCTCTTTAAGGTCCATCTTATAAACATTAATGGGCGGCACTTTCTCTTTCTTGGTTATCTGCGGCTGTGGCTGCTGCTGTTGACTCTGCCGCTGTTGACTCTGCTTCTGTTGATTCTGCTGCTGCTGGTTCTGCTGCGGTTGTCTCTGCTGCTGCTGGTTCTGCTGTTGTTGTTTCTGCTGCTGTTGGTTTTGTTGCTGCTGCTCGTTTGATTTTTTATTCGCCTGCTGTAGTTGTTTGCTTGTCAGCAGCGGCTCTTTTTTCTGCTGCTGTGCTTCATGGGGCTGATTTGTTGACGGTTGCAGCTCCGCATCACCACTTTTTGACTGGGCCTCCTTTAGTGGGTCCTGTCTTGCTTTTTTAGCTTGCCGCTCCTGTCGATCTCTCTCTCGACGAGCTTGCTGCTTTTCTTATAATGCTTCGATTAGGGGGGTGAGCCTAGCTTGGAGAGTCTCAATCGCCCCCCGCACTTTGCCTATCTCATCTTCTAAGTTTTGAACCTCAGTTTCTTCCTCTGACGCCTCTGGTGAGGTGAGGCCGATAATTTGTTGGCTATCACCTGATTTGTATAGTCCCTCTCCACACTCGGACATATATTCAATTTCCTCGTCATCAGATGGCGAGGTGAACACTTGTTTCTGTTTCTCGGCTGCTGCTGTGTTGTTGGCATTGTGCACCGTCTCCTTCCATTCAACTGGCAGCTCAGCTGTGGTAATGGAGCGGCGCTTTACCAAGTTGGGTACACTTCTTACCCTCCTCCTTCTTTTTTTCGGCTGATCGGCTGATTGCACCGTATCGGCATCGGATGATGCTGTTGCCAGGGCATCTTTCGATGTCCCGGTATTGATGCCGTTGCTGGCTTGATTGCCTTCGTACTTGTTTTTGTTGTTGTTGTTTTGGCTGGCTCTGATGATTTTGCCGTTGTCGGCTTTACTGTCTTTGCTGGGCCACCTTTCGATGCCCCCGCACTTTTTCCACCTTCCATTCGTCGATTGTCCAATGCAATTATCGTTTGTACTTCTCTGTTGTGTAAAAAAGCAGATAAAAGTTGAGACCCACACTGGGGGTCGAACCTACTACCTTCCGCACTGCCGTCGGCCACTCTACCTTTGGGCTATTGCACTATATAAAGTTCCCTTGGCTAAACTTGAATTAATACTTCACTCGCGATTTTAGTTGAAATACTGTGAAAGCCGATCGACTGTGAGTCAGCCGGCACCTCTACCAACATGCCACTGGTGACTAATAGAAAATGTTGGTTTATAATAGTAATAAGCGTTCAGTTCAAACGTAATTCAACTTGTTGACCTTCATTTTTTTATGAACATGAAAAGATTGCATCCATCAAGGCGCAACTTAATTATTGGTA
Source organism: Melangyna quadrimaculata (assembly GCA_949320155.1). Classification (NCBI taxonomy): domain Eukaryota; kingdom Metazoa; phylum Arthropoda; class Insecta; order Diptera; family Syrphidae; genus Melangyna; species Melangyna quadrimaculata. Next base: position 347,487,582 of record OX439483.1, on the reverse strand, counting down.
GGTATTAACGTAAATCGAAGGGGTGCGCAATCCGTCTATTAATTTTTAAATAGATATCTTTCTGCATACAAAAAAGGGTCCGCCAAAATTTTTTTTTTTTGAAAATGCTAATGCATCATCAACATCGAGTGTAGCTTCGGCTGTGTGGCACGTAGCGCCGTCCTGTTGAAACCAAATGTTGCCAATATCCTCCCCTTCAATTTTTGTGAACAAAAATTCGTTCAACATGGCCCGATAACGATCGCCATTGACGTAATAACGGCCACTCCTTGCCATTACTTCTGTAATGGCCCAATTATGCCTCTGGACCAAAATCCGCAACAAACAGTGACTCGTTTTGGCTGTATCGGGTTTTCAATGTATGCGTGCGTGTTTTCTGTGCCCCAAATGCGACAATTTCGCTTGTTTACATACCCGCCAAGATCAAAATGAGCTTTATCTGAAAAGATGATTTTTTTGGCAAAATCGGCAAAGTAATGTCGCAATATTTCCCAGCGTTGTTCAAGCGTATACACAACCAAATTCGTTCAGCGGAAGGATAAAACTAGTTATCTGTCAAATGAGCCAAGTGTTACCATTCACTAAATAAGCACTAGTTGAAAAAAAAAAAAAACGTTAAATGGCGGACCCTTTACTACGCAACACATATCTACATATAAATATGTATGTACGTAATATACCTACTTTATTTTAAAATTTGTTTATTTTCGTAAACCTTTGAAATACATACCTATGTAGATATGTACCTTAATAAAATTGAATCAATTTTATAAAGGTGGGTACCTACCTACCTACCTATACTTAAATACAATTTTAATAATATATAATTAACAAATCAAATCCATTTAACCTTAGAGCATAATAGGAGGTAAACCAATAGATAAAATATTTCTGGGGCATCAACGGAACTGGTCATTTCTTTTTAAACGCGATTTGCTGCTAAACTGAGCGTCCAAAAGACCTCAAAGTGAAACCCTTTTTTCTATTTAAATGAGATTTGCGGCTAAACTATAACGCACGATAAAAGAAAACAACTTTTCAAAATCGATATATGTCTTTATGTAAAATGGTATTTTTCTCAACTTGGGGCTTAGCTAAGCATTGTAGCGACATATTGTATAGCAAATGCTAAAAGTGCCACTTTTCCATCGATGTATCGCATGATACCTAGGTACCTATATGAAGAACCAACTTTTAAACGTGCGTCGCAGACACCCAAAGTTGGCACCTTCAAACTTGATTTGCGGCTTAACGTACCGCCCTGGCGACTTAAGATATACATATTCATAATAAAGGCAGCTCCACCTTTCCAAAGAAGTATCGCAAGATACGAAAATCCAACTTTTTAAAACCCATACATATTTGTTGTCCCTTAACTCGATCGACTAACCACTCATTTTTTCTTCAAAAATTTGCTCTATTGCCCATCGCGAGTTTTATTGATTTTCGCCTAAACACGTAGAAGAAACCTACAATTTTTCAGCGGCAATAATTCACATTAATCTAACCCCTAAAAAATGGGTGTTTTCCAGAAATTCCCTTCTCAAAAAAAATGTTTCCTACCTTGGTAAATAAGGTACCTTATTATTATTTATTATTTATTAGCTATTCTGCCTTAATATTAAATTACAATTTCTTTTTCATTTTATCTTTATATTAATATTTATATAAACTTAATGTATGTGTTTTAACAAAATATTTAAAATAAATAAAAATAAAAATATACATATGCATGGGCAAAAGCCTCCCCCATTGACTTCCATTCATTTCTGTTATGCGTTTTTTGAAACCAAAGTCTGTCGAAAGCATGTAGCTCATCTCTCCATCTTTTTGGTTGACGTCCGACTCGTCTGGTACCAATAATTGGTGTCCACTCAGTGCATTCTTTTGACCACCTGCCATCTGACTTCCGCATAAAATGCCCTGCCCAGTCCCATTTCAGCTTTCTTGTCTTCAAAACAACATCTTCGAATCCTGTCCATGAGCGTATGTTGACGTTTCTTATTCGCTGAGATCTTCTTATTTTTAACATTGCCCTTTCCATTGCCCTTTGAGTTGTTGAAAGCTTACTTTTAATCGCAACGTTGTTCGTCCAAGTTTGGGAGCCATATGTAAGCACTGGTAAAACTGTTGAATCGAAAATGTATTTTTTGGTAACATTTGAGATATTCGAGTCCAACATAGGTTTCACGTCCCAAAATTGCCTCCATCCGTTCGTTATTCTTCGAGATATCTCCTTCTCCTCTCTTCTATTAAACGAAACTAACTGTCCTAGATATATGAAGTCCTCCACATATTCTATCAGCTCTCCATTCATACGTATAGGTGTTCTGGTTGCATTTGTCATGACTTTTGTTTTGTTTTCGTTTGCCTGAAGACCTGCCTTAGAGCATTCGAGAATAAGTTCATTAATCAACTTTTGAAGATCTTCAGGATTATCACTCATCAAAATAATATCATCAGCAAACCGCAAATTTGAAAGATATTTCCCATTGATTTGTATGCCAATGTATTCCCAATCTAGTTTTCTGAAACATTCTTCTAGGGTAGCTGCGAAGAAAGGTGGTGAAATTGGGTCCCCCTGCTTAGTTCCACTTGTTAGCTTAAATGGTTCTCCAAAGATTTCTGTTTTTATTTGTGCAGTTGAAGAATCATAAATATTTTTGAAAATTTTTATCCAACGACGATTTATACCTTGGTTAAGAAGTGCATTCCACATGAAATCTTGGTTGATAGTATCGAAGGCCTTTTTAAAATCAATGAAAATGAAATAAGAAGGTAATCGGTATTCTCCACTTTTTTCGATGATTTGGTTGACTGCTTGAAGGTGATCTGTAGTTGAGAAACCTGATCGAAATCCTGCTTGCTCCACTGGTTGATGTTGCCCGAGGTCCACTTCTAGCCTTTTGAAGATACATTTTGCAAAGATTTTGTAGATGTTAGATATCAGACTAATTGGGCGATAGCTGTTGATGTCATCTTTTTTCCCTTTCTTGTGTAACAGAGTGATGTATGACTTTGTCCATTGGATAGGAATTTCTCCAGTAGCTATAACATCGTTAAAAATATCTTTAAGCCAAGCTGAACAGGATTCAATTCCATACTTTAGGATTTCGGCCTCGATTCCATCACTGCCCTTACTTTTTTCATTCCCAAGTTCCTTTATAGCCTTTTTTATTTCTTCTTGAAGAAAGGGTAAAATTTCTTCAGTGTCTTCTTCAAGCCTCTGTTCTATATTACTTCTGTTTTCATTTTGGCGATTATTTGAGTAGAGGTCCTTATAAAATTCTGTTGCCACTTCGTTTATTTGTTTTCTATTCCGGACTTGTTCGTTGTTTTTTGAAACCCCTAAGACCCACTCCTTCTCCAATTTCAAGCTTTGTTTAACTTTCTTTATCGATTTTGTGGCTTCCAAGATATTTTTTATATTTTTTTCATTAAATTCTCTTATTTCTTGTTTGCTTCTTTTCTTTATTTCTTTCCTTAAGGTTCTCAGTTCCGTTCTTTCATTTTGTGAAATATTTTCAGTTTTCCTTAAAAATTCTCTTCTCTTAATCATATTTTGGGTAGCAACTGATATTTTATTTTTGTTCATACTCTCGAGTCTTTTAAAGACATGTTTTGAAGCTATTATTTTCAAAGTTTTTTCGAATTGGTCATATTTTTGTTGAACCGTTCTAAAACCACTCGTTTCCTTCAAAATTCGATGGCGGAGCTCTAATTCCTTGTTGTAGTCCGCTATTTGAATTGGATTGGGATCTTTTTCCAGTACAACATGGGTTTTTTTACAGTACCTCCTTGACTTATGATTGATCAGTAACTTGGCCCTTACTAACCTGTGATCTGAGTCGTATTCGAACTTATTCAACACATCAACATCTTTAAAAAGTGTTCTTTTATTTGTGTGAATAAAATCGATTTGGTTCTTGTGCTTTCGATTCGGATGGATCCAAGTCCACATTCTGCTTTCTTTTTTCCTGAAGAGTGAGTTCGTAACTGTTAATTTATGTTGCCACATCCATTGCAACATCCTTTCCCCTCGGTTATTTCTATTTCCATACCCATATGGTCCCATTATTGGTTCTTCTCCGGGTTTCTTAAATCCAATGCGTGCGTTAAAGTCACCCATTACTACAAGTAAATCTGAGCTGAGTTGGTTGACAGCTAGATTTAGTATTTTGTAGAATTTTTCTAGCACTTCAATCGAAGCTGTTCCTGTTGGAGCATAAACTTGTATAATGGTAGCTTTAACCCTTCCTATTTGAATCTTCAATCCTATTATTCTTTCATTATAAGGTACCTACAACCTACCAATACCTTTATTAAGCCAAGAATCCTCAAACTTTGTTGAAATATTTTTCTATTTCCTTTCCCAAATAATAATAATAAAAATCAGTCTGATTTACGACAAATCATTTCGATTAAATAAAATAAAAGGTACCTACCTATATCTTTCCCAAAAAAAATCAAACTAATTAAACTAGATATCCACTTAAATACCTACTGATAAGAAAATAGTTTTATAAGGAAAACATAACTAAGAAAAGGGGAGATTCCGTTTAAAAGAAAATTTTTCTTCAAAAAAAAGAAAGCGGCAACATAACCCCCAGATGTTATGCTCATCACTACCGTGATGAGACTGCAAATAAAATAATTTTATAAGAATAATATAATTGAGAAAAGGGGAGGTTCCATTTAAACGAACATGTTTGATTTATACTTAAAATGAACAATCCAACTTTATGATGAGTTTTGGGTAGTTTTTGGTCCATGATCACATGTCCATGGTGATCAGCTGCGTGACGATAGGCTCTGGCTGATTTAAGTTGGCAGCAATATAAGTTCGAAATGACAATTTGGCCTGACCCCGTTGTGGCGAGTCCGACCACTTTTGTAAAAACAGCTATTTTCTATCCATTGAGTTTAACAGGTGGACAACTATGCAAAACTATTTCATATAGCCTAGAAAAACGCTTTTACCACTTAAATGCATTTTAAATGCAAAGGTTAAAAAAATTGCTCTTTTTACAAAAGTGGTCGGAATCGCCGCAACAACCAACAAAAGTTTGTCCGACCACTGGTTTTGTAAAGAGGGTACCCTAAGCCAAAAATACAACCGAAAAATGCGTTTCAAAGTGAATTTAAAGAAAAAGACACGACATTCTAATTAACGAAATTAGAAAATAGACAGAAAAGGACATTTTCCCTTTTAGATGCTACAATATTATAGATCACCGAAGAATCCACTATAAAATATATTAACCTATCAATACAAATTTTTACTTTTAAGCACCATTCACATGAGAGCGACGAATGAACAAACAAATGGGAATTAAACAATTAATAAACCTTAATATTTCACAAAATCTAGTCAAAATGGTAGAATTCGATTTAAGATTAATTTTTAAATTATAAAATCTAAATTTTTATTTGCTTAAAAATAAGAAATTTGAGAAAATAAATTGGTAGTAACGAATTGCGGCTATTCGCGATGTTCAAATTGTTTTCTTAAAATTCTCTTGTTTTAGCAATTAAAATGAAAATTTTAGTATCTTAAAATGATCCTCAATTATTTTTCTTCCATTTTGTCTAGATTTTGTAAAGAATTAAGGTTTATTAATGTTTTAAATCCCATTTGTTCATTCATTCGTCGGTCGTTGGTCGCTCTCATGTGTACAGTCTTTTACTCTACCTCCAACCACTTAGTTAATCAATGATCACAGCGTTTCGCATGTGGCGTTACATTTTTTCGTTTCAAAAAAATTCAACCTTGAAATTTCACTCTCAACGCGCGCAAAGAAGTTTCACTTAATATTGTTAAACAAAAGTTTAATTAGAAAAATAATCTATGAAAAACCTAAACTCGTAAGAATTCGAGTCAGTGTCCGTTATAAAAAGTAAACTACTTAACCCATTTACCGATTTATATAAATCCATCTTTCTTTATTTTGCACTACCTATCACTTTTTAATCACAAGAAATTCGTGATGGTTTCATAATTACTTCCATCGGAGTGAAATTCAAATTAAAGATATGCCGATTTTATAAAATATTCAACGAGCATAGTATTTATTTCCCCATATACTGTCGCAACCCCAAATTCCCAAAGAAAATATAGCTCCCGCCTGCTTATTACTATTTTTTTTCGAAACTTTTTATTTCGTGCATAAAGGTGTTATGTGGGCACTTTACACCTTCATCCAAAATTCATTTTCGTTTATTCATGCAAAATTTACGAAGTTACTCGCAATGACAACATTGTATCTTGCGATATTATAGTTGAACACCACAAAAATCAGTGCATGTGCAGGCAAGAGTCACGAGCCAACACACACTACTTCAAATTTGAATATTTCGACGCAGGTGGCTTAACATGATGGCTAAATTTTGTATAGTCTTACACACAATTTGAAAGCGTTATTTTTCACACATATCTATAAGTCTTTGAGCCAACGACATTAAATGTCAAGTCATTTGCGTAATGTTTTAACCCATGCCAATACAAAGCCGATACCCTTGACGAATGGATGTTTAATTGACCTTAAAGGTGTGACAAAAATGACGGAAGTCAAGTCATTTGCTTAACATTTGCTCGAATGCTATTTGCTTTAGGACACTCTTACAGGCTTAAGTTCAAAAACGCAGACCGAAATTCCGTGACTAACACCCCAGCAGAAAACTTTTATAGTCAAATGGTATAGGTACTGATGGAACGAGAACGTCTGACGGGACTGGGCGGGTATATTTGGGCCAAGAACCAAACTATCTGTACCGATGGGACAGTCCACAAGCAATTTCCAGGAGGCAGTAAACGCCATAGGTAAATGTGCAGAACGTAACCTTGAAAGAAACTACCGAAATCGGAACATTGCCATCAATTCAGATAGCCAAGCCGTGCTTAAAGCGTTAAGCTCATGCCATTAGCTCAAAACTGGTATGGGAATGCTTGCGGAGGTTAAATGAACTGGGCAAAAATAACAATTTCTAACTCTATTGGGTACCGGGCCACGTGGGTAAAGAGGAAGCAGACTCCCTAGCAAAACTAGGATCAACAACCCCCTTAACAGGGCCTGAGCCCTATTGCGGATTAGGTGAAAATGTGATCAAAAACAAGATCATATTAGAAGAGTATGATTCAAAATTAGGAAAGTACTCCCAAAACTGAGGCAGGCTAAACCTCTACTTGGCAACTACAACCAAAAACGCTCCAAAGCCTGCATAAATCTTATCAGGAACAGCCTAAGAATAATAACAGGCAATTCGAAGTTTTTGAATGAAATCTAGGTCTTGGTGTAACGTTTCTGCTTAAAAACAGTGACTCTGCAAAAATGCAGACCAAAATTCCTTCACGAATACCCCAGCAGACTAATTTTATTTTTACTTTATTGCAAGGTTCAATTTAGGGACTCATAATAAAATGGATTTGCAGGAAGTATGGTTCTTACCTTTACAAAGAATGCTATGATGAATATGTTCCTTATAGTAAGGTTATTATAGCCAAAAGTAACAAACGTCCTGATTATAATCGAGATTTTATGACAAGAGAGAACAAATTGAAACAACTTTCTGCAAACAAAATTGAAAATTTAAAAGAACAGATGAATTCCGTGCGTGTAGAACATCAATGGTTTTATTTAAATGCAATTTCGGCAGGTCATGGAGAAGGTAAATAGAAGAAACAAACAAAAAATAAGTAAATAACAACATATCAAAAAGTCACTTAACACCTTTATAAAAACAAAATTAAATTAAATACAAAAAAGTTCCTAGATAAAGGTGTTGAATGCACAAAAGTGTAAATATCTCAACAACTATTTGCGTTAAATAAAAAATATTCCTAAAATTAAATTCACCTGAGTTTTATTGACTTAAAATTATCAATGCAGTATTTTTATTATTTTCATAAATATAGTTATAGGCAATAAACTTTAAAGGCTTATAATCAAAATGAGCTTTATCTGAAAAGATGATTTTTTTGGCAAAATCGGCAAAGTAATGTCGCAATATTTCCCAGCGTTGTTCAAGCGTATACACAACCATATTCGTTCAGCGGAAGGATAAAACTAATTATCTGTCAAATGAGCCAAGTGTTACCATTCACTAAATAAGCACTAGTTGAAAAAAAAAAAAACGTTAAATGGCGGACCCTTTACTACGCAACACATATCTACCTATAAATATGTATGTACGTAATATACCTACTTTATTTTAAAATTTGTTTATTTTCGTAAACCTTTGAAATACATACCTATGTAGGTATGTACCTTAATAAAATTAAATCAATTTTATAAAGGTGGGTACCTACCTACCTACCTTTACTTAAATACAATTTTAATAATATATAATTAACAAATCAAATCCATTTAACCTTAGAGCATAATAGGAGGTAAACCAATAGATAAAATATTTATGGGGCATCAACGGAACTGATCATTTCTTTTTAAACGCGATTTGCTGCTAAACTGAGCGTCCAAAAGACCTCAAATTGAAACCCTTTTTTCTCTTTAAATGAGATTTGCGGCTAAACTATAACGCACGATAAAAGAAAACAACTTTTCAAAATCGATATATGTCTTTATGTAAAATGGTATTTTTCTCAACTTGGGGCTTAGCTAAGCATTGTAGCGACATATTGTATAGCAAATGCTAAAAGTGCCACTTTTCCATCGATGTATCGCATGATACCTAGGTACCTATATGAAGAACCAACTTTTAAACGTGCGTCGCAGACACCCAAAGTTGGCACCTTCAAACTTGATTTGCGGCTTAACGTACCGCCCTGGCGACTTAAGATATACATATTCATAATATAGGCAGCTCCACCTTTCCAAAGAAGTATCGCAAGATACGAAAATCCAACTTTTTAAAACCCATACATATTTGTTGTCCCTTAACTCGATCGACTAACCACTCATTTTTTCTTCAAAAATTTGCTCTATTGCCCATCGCGAGTTTTATTGATTTTCGCCTAAACACGTAGAAGAAACCTACAATTTTTCAGCGGCAATAATTCACATTAATCTAACCCCTAAAAAATGGGTGTTTTCCAAAAATTCCCTTCTCAAAAAAAATGTTTCCTACCTTGGTAAATAAGGTACCTTATTATTATTTATTATTTATTAGCTATTCTGCCTTAATATTAAATTACAATTTCTTTTTCATTTTATCTTTATATTAATATTTATATAAACTTAATGTATGTGTTTTAACAAAATATTTAAAATAAAGAAAAATATACATATGCACGGGCAAAAGCCTCCCCCATTGATTTCCATTCATTTCTGTTATGCGTTTTTTGAAACCAAAGTCTGTCGAAAGCATGTAGCTCATCTCTCCATCTTTTTGGTTGACGTCCGACTCGTCTGGTACCAATAATTGGTGTCCACTCAGTGCATTCTTTTGACCACCTGCCATCTGACTTCCGCATAAAATGCCCTGCCCAGTCCCATTTCAGCTTTCTTGTCTTCAAAACAACATCTTCGAATCCTGTCCATGAGCGTATGTTGACGTTTCTTATTCGCTGAGATCTTCTTATTTTTAACATTGCCCTTTCCATTGCCCTTTGAGTTGTTGAAAGCTTACTTTTAATCGCAACGTTGTTCGTCCAAGTTTGGGAGCCATATGTAAGCACTGGTAAAACTGTTGAATCGAAAATGTATTTTTTGGTAACATTTGAGATATTCGAGTCCAACATAGGTTTCACGTCCCAAAATTGCCTCCATCCGTTCGTTATTCTTCGAGATATCTCCTTCTCCTCTCTTCTATTAAACGAAACTAACTGTCCTAGATATATGAAGTCCTCCACATATTCTATCAGCTCTCCATTCATACGTATAGGTGTTCTGGTTGCATTTGTCATGACTTTTGTTTTGTTTTCGTTTGCCTGAAGACCTGCCTTAGAGCATTCGAGAATAAGTTCATTAATCAACTTTTGAAGATCTTCAGGATTATCACTCATCAAAATAATATCATCAGCAAACCGCAAATTTGAAAGATATTTCCCATTGATTTGTATGCCAATGTATTCCCAATCTAGTTTTCTGAAACATTCTTCTAGGGTAGCTGCGAAGAAAGGTGGTGAAATTGGGTCCCCCTGCTTAGTTCCACTTGTTAGCTTAGATGGTTCTCCAAAGATTTCTGTTTTTATTTGTGCAGTGGAAGAATCATAAATATTTTTGAAAATTTTTATCCAACGACGATTTATACCTTGGTTAAGAAGTGCATTCCACATGAAATCTTGGTTGATAGTATCGAAGGCCTTTTTAAAATCAATGAAAATGAAATAAGAAGGTAATCGGTATTCTCCACTTTTTTCGATGATTTGGTTGACTGCTTGAAGGTGATCTGTAGTGGAGAAACCTGATCGAAATCCTGCTTGCTCCACTGGTTGATGTTGCCCGAGGTCCACTTCTAGCCTTTTGAAGATACATTTTGCAAAGATTTTGTAGATGTTAGATATCAGACTAATTGGGCGATAGCTGTTGATGTCATCTTTTTTCCCTTTCTTGTGTAACAGAGTGATGTATGACTTTGTCCATTGGATAGGAATTTCTCCAGTAGCTATAACATCGTTAAAAATATCTTTAAGCCAAGCTGAACAGGATTCAATTCCATACTTTAGGATTTCGGCCTCGATTCCATCACTGCCCTTACTTTTTTCATTCCCAAGTTCCTTTATAGCCTTTTTTATTTCTTCTTGAAGAAAGGGTAAAATTTCTTCAGTGTCTTCTTCAAGCCTCTGTTCTATATTACTTCTGTTTTCATTTTGGCGATTATTTGAGTAGAGGTCCTTATAAAATTCTGTTGCCACTTCGTTTATTTGTTTTCTATTCCGGACTTGTTCGTTGTTTTTTGAAACCCCTAAGACCCACTCCTTCTCCAATTTCAAGCTTTGTTTAACTTTCTTTATCGATTTTGTGGCTTCCAAGATATTTTTTATATTTTTTTCATTAAATTCTCTTATTTCTTGTTTGCTTCTTTTCTTTATTTCTTTCCTTAAGGTTCTCAGTTCCGTTCTTTCATTTTGTGAAATATTTTCAGTTTTCCTTAAAAATTCTCTTCTCTTAATCATATTTTGGGTAGCAACTGATATTTTATTTTTGTTCATACTCTCGAGACTTTTAAAGACATGTTTTGAAGCTATTATTTTCAAAGTTTTTTCGAATTGGTCATATTTTTGTTGAACCGTTCTAAAACCACTCGTTTCCTTCAAAATTCGATGGCGGAGCTCTAATTCCTTGTTGTAGTCCGCTATTTGAATTGGATTGGGATCTTTTTCCAGTACAACATGGGTTTTTTTACAGTACCTCCTTGACTTATGATTGATCAGTAACTTGGCCCTTACTAACCTGTGATCTGAGTCGTATTCGAACTTATTCAACACATCAACATCTTTAAAAAGTGTTCTTTTATTTGTGTGAATAAAATCGATTTGGTTCTTGTGCTTTCGATTCGGATGGATCCAAGTCCACATTCTGCTTTCTTTTTTCCTGAAGAGTGAGTTCGTAACTGTTAATTTATGTTGCCACATCCATTGCAACATCCTTTCCCCTCGGTTATTTCTATTTGCATACCCATATGGTCCCATTATTGGTTCTTCTCCGGGTTTCTTAAATCCAATGCGTGCGTTAAAGTCACCCATTACTACAAGTAAATCTGAGCTGAGTTGGTTGACAGCTAGATTTAGTATTTTGTAGAATTTTTCTAGCACTTCAATCGAAGCTGTTCCTGTTGGAGCATAAACTTGTATAATGGTAGCTTTAACCCTTCCTATTTGAATCTTCAATCCTATTATTCTTTCATTATAAGGTACCTACAACCTACCAATACCTTTATTAAGCCAAGAATCCTCAAACTTTGTTGAAATATTTTTCTATTTCCTTTCCCAAATAATAATAATAAAAATCAGTCTGATTTACGACAAATCATTTCGATTAAATAAAATAAAAGGTACCTACCTATATCTTTCCCAAAAAAAATCAAACTAATTAAACTAGATATCCACTTAAATACCTACTGATAAGAAAATAGTTTTATAAGGAAAACATAACTAAGAAAAGGGGAGATTCCGTTTAAAAGAAAATTTTTCTTAAAAAAAAGAAAGCGGCAACATAACCCCCAGATGTTATGCTCATCACTACCGTGATGAGACTGCAAATAAAATAATTTTATAAGAATAATATAATTGAGAAAAGGGGAGGTTCCATTTAAACGAACATGTTTGATTTATACATAAAATGAACAATCCAACTTTATGATGAGTTTTGGGTAGTTTTTGGTCCATGATCACATGTCCATGGTGATCAGCTGCGTGACGATAGGCTCTGGCTGATTTAAGTTGGCAGCAATATAAGTTCGAAATGACAATTTGGCCTGACCCCGTTGTGGCGAGTCCGACCACTTTTGTAAAAACAGCTATTTTCTATCCATTGAGTTTAACAGGTGGACAACTATGCAAAACTATTTCATATAGCCTAGAAAAACGCTTTTACCACTTAAATGCATTTTAAATGCAAAGGTTAAAAAAATTGCTCTTTTTACAAAAGTGGTCGGAATCGCCGCAACAACCAACAAAAGTTTGTCCGACCACTGGTTTTGTAAAGAGGGTACCCTAAGCCAAAAATGCAACCGAAAAATGCGTTTCAAAGTGAATTTAAAGAAAAAGACACGACATTCTAATTAACGAAATTAGAAAATAGACAGAAAAGGACATTTTCCCTTTTAGATGCTACAATATTATAGATCACCGAAGAATCCACTATAAAATATATTAACCTATCAATACAAATTTTTACTTTTAAGCACCATTCACATGAGAGCGACGAATGAACAAACAAATGGGAATTAAACAATTAATAAACCTTAATATTTCACAAAATCTAGTCAAAATGGTAGAATTCGATTTAAGATTAATTTTTAAATTATAAAATCTAAATTTTTATTTGCTTAAAAATAAGAAATTTGAGAAAATAAATTGGTAGTAACGAATTGCGGCTATTCGCGATGTTCAAATTGTTTTCTTAAAATTCTCTTGTTTTAGCAATTAAAATGAAAATTTTAGTATCTTAAAATGATCCTCAATTATTTTTCTTCCATTTTGTCTAGATTTTGTAAAGAATTAAGGTTTATTAATGTTTTAAATCCCATTTGTTCATTCATTCGTCGGTCGTTGGTCGCTCTCATGTGTACAGTCTTTTACTCTACCTCCAACCACTTAGTTAATCAATGATCACAGCGTTTCGCATGTGGCGTTACATTTTTACATTCAACCTTGAAATTTCACTCTCAACGCGCGCAAAGAAGTTTCACTTAATATTGTTAAACAAAAGTTTAATTAGAAAAATAATCTATGAAAAACCTAAACTCGTAAGAATTCGAGTCAGTGTCCGTTATAAAAAGTAAACTACTTAACCCATTTACCGATTTATATAAATCCATCTTTCTTTATTTTGCACTACCTATCACTTTTTAATCACAAGAAATTCGTGATGGTTTCATAATTACTTCCATCGGAGTGAAATTCAAATTAAAGATATGCCGATTTTATAAAATATTCAACGAGCATAGTATTTATTTCCCCATATACTGTCGCAACCCCAAATTCCCAAAGAAAATATAGCTCCCGCCTGCTTATTACTATTTTTTTTCGAAACTTTTTATTTCGTGCATAAAGGTGTTATGTGGGCACTTTACACCTTCATCCAAAATTCATTTTCGTTTATTCATGCAAAATTTACGAAGTTACTCGCAATGACAACACTGTATCTTGCGATATTATAGTTGAACACCACAAAAATCAGTGCATGTGCAGGCAAGAGTCACGAGCCAACACACACTACTTCAAATTTGAATATTTCGACGCAGGTGGCTTAACATGATGGCTAAATTTTGTATAGTCTTACACACAATTTTAAAGCGTTATTTTTCACACATATCTATAAGTCTTTGAGCCAACGACATTAAATGTCAAGTCATTTGCGTAATGTTTTAACCCATGCCAATACAAAGCCGATACCCTTGACGAATGGATGTTTAATTGACCTTAAAGGTGTGACAAAAATGACGGAAGTCAAGTCATTTGCTTAACATTTGCTCGAATGCTATTTGCTTTAGGACACTCTTACAGGCTTAAGTTCAAAAACGCAGACCGAAATTCCGTGACTAACACCCCAGCAGAAAACTTTTATAGTCAAATGGTATAGGTACTGATGGAACGAGAACGTCTGACGGGACTGGGCGGGTATATTTGGGCCAAGAACCAAACTATCTGTACCGATGGGACAGTCCACAAGCAATTTCCAGGAGGCAGTAAACGCCATAGGTAAATGTGCAGAACGTAACCTTGAAAGAAACTACCGAAATCGGAACATTGCCATCAATTCAGATAGCCAAGCCGTGCTTAAAGCGTTAAGCTCATGCCATTAGCTCAAAACTGGTATGGGAATGCTTGCGGAGGTTAAATGAACTGGGCAAAAATAACAATTTCTAACTCTATTGGGTACCGGGCCACGTGGGTAAAGAGGAAGCAGACTCCCTAGCAAAACTAGGATCAACAACCCCCTTAACAGGGCCTGAGCCCTATTGCGGATTAGGTGAAAATGTGATCAAAAACAAGATCATATTAGAAGAGGGGGCAAAATGATTCAAAATTAGGAAAGTACTCCCAAAACTGAGGCAGGCTAAACCTCTACTTGGCAACTACAACCAAAAACGCTCCAAAGCCTGCATAAATCTTATCAGGAACAGCCTAAGAATAATAACAGGCAATTCGAAGTTTTTGAATGAAATCTAGGTCTTGGTGTAACGTTTCTGCTTAAAAACAGTGACTCTGCAAAAATGCAGACCAAAATTCCTTCACGAATACCCCAGCAGACTAATTTTATTTTTACTTTATTGCAAGGTTCAATTAAGGGACTCATAATAAAATGGATTCGCAGGAAGTATGGTTCTTACCTTTACAAAGAATGCTATGATGAATATGTTCCTTATAGTAAGGTTATTATAGCCAAAAGTAACAAACGTCCTGATTATAATCGAGATTTTATGACAAGAGAGAACAAATTGAAACAACTTTCTGCAAACAAAATTGAAAATTTAAAAGAACAGATGAATTCCGTGCGTGTAGAACATCAATGGTTTTATTTAAATGCAATTTCGGCAGGTCATGGAGAAGGTAAATAGAAGAAACAAACAAAAAATAAGTAAATAACAACATATCAAAAAGTCACTTAACACCTTTATAAAAACAAAATTAAATTAAATACAAAAAAGTTCCTAGATAAAGGTGTTGAATGCACAAAAGTGTAAATATCTCAACAACTATTTGCGTTAAATAAAAAATATTCCTAAAATTAAATTCACCTGAGTTTTATTGACTTAAAATTATCAATGCAGTATTTTTATTATTTTCATAAATATAGTTATAGGCAATAAACTTTAAAGGCTTATAATCAAAATGAGCTTTATCTGAAAAGATGATTTTTTTGGCAAAATCGGCAAAGTAATGTCGCAATATTTCCCAGCGTTGTTCAAGCGTATACACAACCATATTCGTTCAGCGGAAGGATAAAACTAATTATCTGTCAAATGAGCCAAGTGTTACCATTCACTAAATAAGCACTAGTTGAAAAAAAAAAACGTTAAATGGCGGACCCTTTACTACGCAACACATATCTACCTATAAATATGTATGTACGTAATATACCTACTTTATTTTAAAATTTGTTTATTTTCGTAAACCTTTGAAATACATACCTATGTAGGTATGTACCTTAATAAAATTAAATCAATTTTATAAAGGTGGGTACCTACCTACCTACCTTTACTTAAATACAATTTTAATAATATATAATTAACAAATCAAATCCATTTAACCTTAGAGCATAATAGGAGGTAAACCAATAGATAAAATATTTATGGGGCATCAACGGAACTGATCATTTCTTTTTAAACGCGATTTGCTGCTAAACTGAGCGTCCAAAAGACCTCAAATTGAAACCCTTTTTTCTCTTTAAATGAGATTTGCGGCTAAACTATAACGCACGATAAAAGAAAACAACTTTTCAAAATCGATATATGTCTTTATGTAAAATGGTATTTTTCTCAACTTGGGGCTTACCTAAGCATTGTAGCGACATATTGTATAGCAAATGCTAAAAGTGCCACTTTTCCATCGATGTATCGCATGATACCTAGGTACCTATATGAAGAACCAACTTTTAAACGTGCGTCGCAGACACCCAAAGTTGGCACCTTCAAACTTGATTTGCGGCTTAACGTACCGCCCTGGCGACTTAAGATATACATATTCATAATATAGGCAGCTCCACCTTTCCAAAGAAGTATCGCAAGATACGAAAATCCAACTTTTCAAAACCCATACATATTTTTTGTCCCTAAACTCGATCGACTAACCACTCATTTTTTCTTCAAAAATTTGCTCTATTGCCCATCGCGAGTTTTATTGATTTTCGCCTAAACACGTAGAAGAAACCTACTATTTTTCAGCGGCAATAATTCACATTAATCTAACCCCTAAAAAATTGGTGTTTTCCAAAAATTCCCTTCTCAAAAAAAATGTTTCCTACCTTGGTAAATAAGGTACCTACAACCTACCAATACCTTTATTAAGCCAAGAATCCTCAAACATTGTTGAAATATTTTTCTATTTCCTTTCCCAAATAATAATAATAAAAATCAGTCTGATTTACGACAAATCATTTCGATTAAATAAAATAAAAGGTACCTACCTATATCTTTCCCAAAAAAATCAAACTAATTAAACTAGATATCCACTTAAATACCTACTGATAAGAAAATAGTTTTATAAGGAAAACATAACTAAGAAAAGGGGAGATTCCGTTTAAAAGAATATTTTTCTTAAAAAAAAGAAAGCGGCAACATAACCCCCAGATGTTATGCTCATCACTACCGTGATGAGACTGCAAATAAAATAATTTTATAAGAATAATATAATTGAGAAAAGGGGAGGTTCCATTTAAACGAACATGTTTGATTTATACTTAAAATGAACAATCCAACTTTATGATGAGTTTTTAGTCCATGATCACATGTCCATGGTGATCAGCTGCATGACGATAGGCTCTGGCTGATATAAGTTGGCAGCAATATAAGTTCGCAATGACAATTTGGCCTGACCCCGTTGTAGCGAGTCCGACCACTTTTGTAAAAACAGCTATTTTCTATCCATTGAGTTTAACAGGTGGACAACTATGCAAAACTATTTCATATAGCCTAGAAAAACGCTTTTACCACTTAAATGCATTTTAAATGCAAAGGTTAAAAAAATTGCTCTTTTTACAAAAGTGGTCGGAATCGCCGCAACAACCAACAAAAGTTTGTCCGACCACTGGTTTTGTAAAGAGGGTACCCTAAGCCAAAAATGCTACCAAAAAATGCGTTTCAAAGTGAATTTAAAGAAAAAGACACGACATTCTAATTAACGAAATTAGAAAATAGACAGAAAAGGACATTTTCCCTTTTAGATGCTACAATAATATAGATCACCGAAGAATCCACTATAAAATATATTAACCTATCAATACAAATTTTTACTTTTAAGCACCATTCACATGAGAGCGACGAATGAACAAACAAATGGGAATTAAACAATTAATAAACCTTAATATTTCACAAAATCTAGTCAAAATGGTAGAATTCGATTTAAGATTAATTTTTAAATTATAAAATCTAAATTTTTATTTGCTTAAAAATAAGAAATTTGAGAAAATAAATTGGTAGTAACGAATTGCGGCTATTCGCGATGTTCAAATTGTTTTCTTAAAATTCTCTTGTTTTAGCAATTAAAATGAAAATTTTAGTATCTTAAAATGATCCTCAATTATTTTTCTTCCATTTTGTCTAGATTTTGTAAAGAATTAAGGTTTATTAATGTTTTAAATCCCATTTGTTCATTCATTCGTCGGTCGTTGGTCGCTCTCATGTGTACAGTCTTTTACTCTACCTCCAACCACTTAGTTAATCAATGATCACAGCGTTTCGCATGTGGCGTTACATTTTTTCGTTTCAAAAAAATTCAACCTTGAAATTTCACTCTCAACGCGCGCAAAGAAGTTTCACTTAATATTGTTAAACAAAAGTTTAATTAGAAAAATAATCTATGAAAAACCTAAACTCGTAAGAATTCGAGTCAGTGTCCGTTATAAAAAGTAAACTACTTAACCCATTTACCGATTTATATAAATCCATCTCTCTTTATTTTGCACTACCTATCACTTTTTAATCACAAGAATGGTTTCATAATTACTTCCATCGGAGTGAATAAATTAAAGATATGCCGATTTTATAAAATATTCAACGAGCATAGTATTTATTTCCCCATATACTGTCGCAACCCCAAATTCCCAAAGAAAATATAGCACCCGCCTGCTTATTACTATTTTTTTTCGAAACTTTTTATTTCGTGCATAAAGGTGTTATGTGGGCACTTTACACCTTCCTCCAAAATTCATTTTCGTTTATTCATGCAAAATTTACGAAGTTACTCGCAATGACAACACTGTATTTTGCGATATTATAGTTGAACACCACAAAAATCAGTGCATGTGCAGGCAAAAGGCACGAGCCAACACACTACTTCAAATTTGAATATTTCGACGCAGGTGGCTTAACATGATGGCTAAATTTTGTATAGTCTTACACACAATTTGAAAGCGTTATTTTTCACACATATCTATAAGTCTTTGAGCCAACGACATTAAATGTAAAGTCATTTGCGTAATGTTTTAACCCATGCCAATACAAAGCCGATACCCTTGACGAATGGATGTTAAATTGACCTTAAAGGTGTGACAAAAATGACGGAAGTCAAGTCATTTGCTTAACATTTGCTCGAATGCTATTTGCTTTAGGACACTCTTACAGGCTTAAGTTCAAAAACGCAGACCGAAATTCCGTGACTAACACCCCAGCCGAAAACTTTTATAGTCAAATGGTATAGGTACTGATGGAACGAGAACGTCTGACGGGACTGGGCGGGTATATTTGGGCCAAGAACCAAACTATCTGTACCGATGGGACAGTCCACAAGCAATTTCCAGGAGGCAGTAAACGCCATAGGTAAATGTGCAGAACGTAACCTTGAAAGAAACTACCGAAATCGGAACATTGCCATCAATTCAGATAGCCAAGCCGTGCTTAAAGCGTTAAGCTCATGCCATTAGCTCAAAACTGGTATGGGAATGCTTGCGGAGGTTAAATGAACTGGGCAAAAATAACAATTTCTAACTCTATTGGGTACCGGGCCACGTGGGTAAAGAGGAAGCAGACTCCCTAGCAAAAATAGGATCAACAACCCCCTTAACAGGGCCTGAGCCCTATTGCGGATTAGGTGAAAATGTGATCAAAAACAAGATCATATTAGAAGAGGGGGCAAAATGATCCAAAATTAGGAAAGTACTCCCAAAACTGAGGCAGGCTAAACCTCTACTTGGCAACTACAACCAAAAACGCTCCAAAGCCTGCATAAATCTTATCAGGAACAGCCTAAGAATAATAACAGGCAATTCGAAGTTTTTGAATGAAATCTAGGTCTTGGTGTAACGTTTCTGCTTAAAAACAGTGACTCTGCAAAAATGCAGACCAAAATTCCTTCACGAATACCCCAGCAGACTAATTTTATTTTTACTTTATTGCAAGGTTCAATTTAGGGACTCATAATAAAATGGATTCGCAGGAAGTATGGTTCTTACCTTTACAAAGAATGCTATGATGAATATGTTCCTTATAGTAAGGTTATTATAGCCAAAAGTAACAAAAGTCCTGATTATAATCGAGATTTTATGACAAGAGAGAACAAATTGAAACAACTTTCTGCAAACAAAATTGAAAATTTAAAAGAACAGATGAATTCCGTGCGTGTAGAACATCAATGGTTTTATTTAAATGCCATTTCGGCAGGTCATGGAGAAGGTAAATAGAAGAAACAAACAAAAAATAAGTAAATAACAACATATCAAAAAGTCACTTAACACCTTTATAAAAACAAAATTAAATTAAATACAAAAAAGTTCCTAGATAAAGGTGTTGAATGCACAAAAGTGTAAATATCTCAACAACTATTTGCGTTAAATAAAAAATATTCCTAAAATTAAATTCACCTGAGTTTTATTGACTTAAAATTATCAATGCAGTATTTTTATTATTTTCATAAATATAGTTATAGGCAATAAATTTTAAAGGCTTATAACTCAAATGTTTAAAAATGTCGCTTACATCCTTCATCTTCTAAGCGCTTCATCTAATACCTACAAGTAGTAGGGAATAGCGGGTCCACATGGGGCTATTCACGGTTCCACCTCGACCCCAAATTAGCCCCCATGTGCCCCAACCACCATGCGAGTCATTGGCGGTCCATTGGCATTGGTGGCGCAGCGAATAAGTTGCTCAGCGGCTTGGTGGCTTGTTGCTTGATGGCTTGTTGCTTGGTGGCCGGCCTGTTGATTTGGTGGATGAGTGGATAGCTGCCCAGCGAAAATTCATACAAAAATTTACGTAAAAACCCAAAAATCATATTTTTTTTTTTTTAAATATTTATTTTTATTTTTTTTATTTTTTTTTTTTTTTTTTTTTTTAATATAAAAAGTTAAAATATATAAAAAATTATATTATTATTTGCAAGATAGCAAAAATGTCGCTATCTGTGGAAGTGGACAGGCATCAAACCCCCCTTCCTCAACTCTCATCCTGAGCGCTTCCATTAAATGGGCTACCGCTTTCATCCTTCTCCAGTTAAATTCGTCCACTCTCTGGACCTCCTCCCAAATTAGTTGCTGGAGCTCAGCAAATTCCCAGCATTCTTTATTTATTTTTTCGAGCCACTGCTCGAATTGTCTGCGAAGGGACGAGTTTAGGTTTTTATATTCCATTTTTATTTGTTCGTTATATGTGGCAGACTGCTGTCTTTAAACTGATGATGAGGAGGACAAACGTTCTTAGTATTTATACAAAAAAGTTGATCTTACCGAACACACATACCTTAATAGTTTTCCAACTATACACTTTACTACCAATTTTTAAGGGTGTCTTGTCTGTACAACATTTGATCAAAGTCGAATGGTTTCCGACATTAGGTATACAAAAAAAAAAGGTAGATTTAACTCACACAACTATATTCCAACCATACCTTTAGATATCAACATTTGCTAAGGGTGTATATGCGACATTCGGTTAATGCCAAAGAATTCAAAAAGGATAGCTCTGTTCAGTACAGTATATCCTGAAAATTCTAATACTCTTACGGAGGCGCCATCAATAAATGTGGGTCACAGACAAAGAATGTAAAAGAGGATAGTCTATAGGAACCCATGTTTGTCACAGACAAACAAATTTGAAAAAGGATCAGTCGTGAAGATCTCTTTTTAATTTGTTTTCTTTTAAGGATGCGGTATGGTTTGGTTTCAATAGGTAGTACAAATTATAGAGGAATTTTCACAACAGGTACTCTTTCAGATAGGTCAGCAATAAATTTCGGTCACAGACAAAGAATGCAAAAGAGGATAGTCTATAGGAACCCATGTTTGCCACAGTCAAACAAATTCGAAAAAAGGATCAGCCGTCAATTTGTTTTCTTTTAAGGATGCGGTATAGTTTGGTTTCAATAGGTAGTACAAATTATAGAGGAATTTTCCCAACAGGTACTCTTTCAGATAGGTCAGCAATAAATTTCGGTCACAGACAAAGAATGCAAAAGAGGATAGTCTATAGGAACCCATGTTTACCACAGTCAAACAAATTCGAAAAAGGATCAGTCGTCAAGATCACTTTTTAATTTGTTTTCTATTAAGGTTGCGGTATGGTTTGGTTTCAATAAATAGTAAAAATTAAAGAGGAATTTTCCCAATTTTTTAGGTATCTATGTTTATTTTGTAGGATGCGACGCGTCGTGACGTCGCGACGGTTGGGACTTGGCTTCAATGGATAATAAAACAAAAAATAATTTTCACACGACTCTTGTAGGTGCGTTAACAATTAATTCCAGTTCAAAAATAATCAATAGGATTTTCAAATAGATAATAAAATAGAATACAAATGTTTTATGGGTACAGACATT
Organism: Melangyna quadrimaculata; assembly: GCA_949320155.1. Taxonomy (NCBI): domain Eukaryota; kingdom Metazoa; phylum Arthropoda; class Insecta; order Diptera; family Syrphidae; genus Melangyna; species Melangyna quadrimaculata. Next base: position 347,465,492 of record OX439483.1, on the reverse strand, counting down.
CGGTCACAGTTGAAAAATTTAAAAAAGGATCGATTTCCTTTGCATTGAAAAAAGGCAGTATAACGAAATCCTATGCATGCAATGAATATTATAAAGAATAGAAGAATTTTTTCAGAAGACACTTATGCAGGTGTCAGTTATAAATTTCACTTTAATATTATCAGGGGGATTTTCAAATATTGAAAAATTTTAAAAAGGATCGATCCAGGTCATGATTTCCTTTACATTAAAAAAGGAAAGTGTAACAAAATGTAGTAGCCCGTAGCGTAATGGTTAGTGCGTTCAACTGTCACGCTGGAGGTCTGGGTTCGCTTCCCAGCCTCGTCCACCTAAAAACTAAAGTTTTTTTCAGGGCTACTGCCTCTTGCGAGGAATTGACAAATCCTCCAAGAGTATCACTTGTCACGAATAAGTGCTTCTCGTCTAGCCGTTCGGATTCGGCATAAAATTGTAGGTCCCTTCCATTACTGTCTATAGGCGCACACAGGAATGGTTGCGAGTTGTTAGTCACTAGGCCCTGGTTCTTCATGAGCCGTTGTGCCACCCGATTTATTTATTTTTTTTGTAACAAAATGGTATTCATATATGAAACCCCTTGTATTTTTATGATGCTTTGAACGAAGGTTCTTTTTTTCAAGAGAAAAGAAGTCTTAAATAAATAAAATAAAAACACTAATTTTTTGTTTTGGATGATGATAAAAATTTATTATTGTATATTGGATATTTTTTTTTGATAATTTAAGCGGTTTTACATTTTATTCTTAAATATAATTTTAAATATCTCAAACAATTCTTGTAACTACTTGATCAAGTGGATTATATTCAATAACTCTATCATGAAGCATAAGGCAGTAAGCTGAAGTATTTGCAGGAATATGTTTTGATGTCCTCATCTCCAAGCGGATATCGATAGGTCCTGTCTTCAAAGTTTCATTTTGATGTCTACAGTCAATAACAAAAATTGGAGCACGTGATTTGAATAGATCCGAGTTAAGATATACTTTTAAGTCTGTTAGATTACAATGATCAAACGTTGTAGGATCCGCAGATAGGTTTTTATTTTTTTCAGTTTGCAGAGCGAATACAATAAATCGAGGTTTTTCTATTTGTGTTGTCGTCTTTACGTTCCAGATGTGATGATCAGAGCTTGATAACATGGGATATTCATAAAGATCCCAGTTTCGGAAAGCAATTTTCATAAAACTATTTTTACTTATAGATTTGTATAGACTTAGTTTCATATAATCTGATAATGTTACGTGGGGTACTTTCCACTGTAGCTTATGAAGTTTTACTTGAACATTTTCATCGGTCGGAGAGATAAGTGCGTTTTCGTCTACCCTAGCGCGAGTGATAATAAGATCATGTCGAGCATTTGGAATAATTTTTTTATAATCCTCAGCAAATCCTAAAAGTTTATTCAATGGGATACAATAATTAAAATGCAATGGATTCAAATTAATAGCTGAATCAGGAGACCAGGATGCATTCAAAAGCATATCGCTCTCATTTTTAGTTAAAGATAGATAGTTTTTAAGAGTTGATGTAATTCCAACATTACGATTGAAGTCGATTTCCTTTCCATTTAGCTCATAGCGTATTTCATCAAAAAGAAAAGCCATGGCATTGTTTACAAGTTTTGTGTTGATTATTTCTTTTCCATCTGTCTTTGATAGTGATCCCTCCACATATAAAAAACTTTCTGAAGGAAGAACATTAAGGTTTTGATGTTGTATGCAAATCTGAATGATATCATTGCGTTCAAAATTGTTTTGATATGGTGAATAAGTATGGTATTCATATTTAGAAATACTTTCACTGATCTCAGGATCTTGGAAGATGTTCAACATATTTCTGATTGTTTTCAGTGTTTAACGATGTGACCCAATGAATGTAAAAATTCTTGATTCTGTTTTGTAATACGATGTGTTACCACAGCCGAGTTCGGAGCTTGATTGAGTAATGTAATGTTTTCAACTGTGTTTTTATATGGAATTGAGTTGATTATAATATCACTATATACAATCATGGTTCTGGCTGTAAATGTAATCGAACTGTAATTTTTTCACCTCTAAAATTTATGTCTCCCCCGTCTTGATCCACGAACTTTAAGCACAACGATGTTATTCGTTTGACGTTCACTGGTAGATAAATGACATTTCTCGGAACTTCTATTATTTTATAGCCTGGACTTACTTTAACCGCAAATTCATGTAGTATATGAGCCAATTGATTATTAATATATGATCCTTCTATGATATTGCATTCAATGCGTATGGCATTAACTCTATTTATGTCAACGTAAAGATCTGATTCATGCAATATATTTGACTGGAGCACTTTCTTACTAAAACCGAGAAGAGATCCAATAGAATTAGGTTTAGAGAAGTCGATATCTTCTGAACTGTAGATTTCACATTTCAGGGTGTTGTTGTTAGCCTTGATTTTAATTTCGCTTTTTTTGAGACTTTTCTTTTTTTTATTAATTTCAATGAGTTTTTTTGTATTAAATTATTTATATCTTCTATCTCATATGAACCAATAGGAAACGAGATAACACTATCACCTATATGCAACAAGTTATTAAACTCATCAACATTAGGTATAGAGTTATATGTTTGGAAATCTATAAGTCCACATACATAATTAGATTTCAGTACAATAGGTGGAAAATACTCTGCATTGAGAGTGGTTTCATTCCCACTTAAAGTAAGTGTTAACGACATCCTGATTAAAAGACAAATGAAACATTTTTGATTTGTTCAGATCTTTTTATTCATTTTAATTTTATTAAAAAAAAAAACATTCTTACATTGTTCAAATAAAAACCTTAAGCATAAATGACCACATATAAATGTATCAAAATTCTGTTCTTGAATATAATTATAATTTATTTGATTACTAAGATAGTTAATTACTTCAGTTGGTGGTCTTCAATTTCCAAAACTATCAAAATACCTTTTAATATTATTTTTTTATTTATAATATATGCTACCCAATGTGTACCCATCCCAGCTTCATCATCTAAATTTATAACGCCGCACTCCTTATCTATAGATATTTTCGGTAATGAGTCTCTCATAAAAACTCCTCTAAAGTGCTCAAGATGTTTCTTTCCGAATCTTAGAATATCATGATTATTTAGGGGTCGATTAGGTAGCAAATCAATTAGTTTTTTGTATTAGGTGGATTTATAAATAAACCAAGTCCATTTTTATATGGTTTTAAGTATAACCCCTTCCCCTGAATGGCAACCGCTTCCATAGCCTTATTATGTCGTTTGTTTTCTTCAAAAGTTCTTTTAGCAGCACGTGCGTCATTCAATGCTTTTGCAACACCAGCAGCACCACCACTCAAAGATCCGACAGCCGATAAACCAGCTAGAATTGGAGCTAGAAAAACAGTCCGCTTAACTTTTCAGAGGTTTGCTTTGAATCTTTTCCACGCTTGCTCGGTTAGAATTTTATCAGCAGCGTGTCGATCTGAGACAGAACTACTCTTAGAATATGCAATATCATGTAAGCGACAAGCCTCATCCAGTGGATTAATTCCTTTATCTCCTCTACGCAAGCGTTCTTCCAATTTTGTCCCAGGGCCGCAGTAATTATAAGAAGGAAGATGGAGCTCAAATGGTAATTTGTCTATAACTTTATTCAAAAGTCCTCCCCCTTTAATTGATTTTCTTTTATTATGACACTGAGTTTGAAGGTTATACTCAATCATATTTAAATTTATCCCACCTCCCTACTCGAAGGTTGAAACGTATGTGAATGTAATCATATAAATATGATATGTTTTATAGCGAAAGCTGTTAGTCATCAATATGCGCTTTGTAGAGCAGTCCAAAGTCATTAAAGTAAAAAATTTTGATTCAAATGTCGAAATAAAAAAAAACATGGCTCATTATTCCCAAACAGTATTCGGGGAATTATAGTTGGACCTTCAAACTGTGGGAAAACAAATGTAATGCTAAGCATTCTTCTAGACCCCCACGGTTTAAAGTTCGAAAATATTTATATTTACTCTAAATCACTACATCAACCGAAATATCTATATCTGAAGAAACTGATTACATCTATAAAAGGAATGGAATATAATGAATTTTCGAATAATTGTGAGATAATGCCCCCATCAGACGCTAAAAATAATTCTATATTTATATTCGATGATGTCGCATGTCAGAAACAAAATAACATAAGAGATTATTTTTGCATGGGTCGTCATAATGGAGTTGACAGTTTTTATTTATGTCAGTCATATACCCATATACCAAAACATTTAATTAGAGACAATGCTAATTTTGTTATTCTTTTCAAACAAGACGAATTGAATTTAAAACATGTTTACAAAGATCATATAAACTCTGATATGACATTCAATCAATTTAAGGAATTGTGTTCATACTGTTGGTCTGATAATTTTGGATTTCTGGTTATAGACAAAGAAAATAGTATTGAAAAAGGTCGTTACAAAAACAGTTTCAGTAAAATTGCAGTACTATAAATAAAGCATTTATCATATAAAGCAACACATTCTAATGCCAACGCTGTTTGGGGGAACTTGTTCTTCATATAAACAAATCAAAGTAAACATATCCTTTTTCCGCTGTCAACTATTTTTAAAAATTAAAATGGATGAAAAAGTAATAAATGATCTTATAAAAACAAAAAATGTTCTGAAAAACAAATACAATCAACTTAGAACTGGTCAAATGATGAGAGAAACTGATTTGGAAAACACTTTCAAACCCATTATTGATCCTTTGAAAGAAATGGTTGGAAGTGACATATATGGAGTACTACTTTGTAACACCACTGTATTTTAGTTCACAAGGTATTATTCATATCGTCATCTCTCTTATCATATTCTCTTATCTTTAGTTATGTAAGCATGTACCTTATTAGAATAAGTTACGCAATAATAAAGTTAGTCTTCAACTGATCGTCGTGGTTTCATTTACCTCCACTCCTATTGTTATCGCATATGTAAAATTGGCGACGAGGATAACTGGAAGTTTTTTTTTTATATAAGCTTAGTTCTTTAGATCTTTTTATTCATTTTAATTTTATTAAAAAAAAAAACATTCTTACATTGTTCAAATAAAAACCTTAAGCATAAATGACCACATATAAATGTATCAAAATTCTGTTCTTGAATATAATTATAATTTATTTGATTACTAAGATAGTTAATTACTTCAGTTGGTGGTCTTCAATTTCCAAAACTATCAAAATACCTTTTAATATTATTTTTTTATTTATAATATATGCTACCCAATGTGTACCCATCCCAGCTTCATCATCTAAATTTATAACGCCGCACTCCTTATCTATAGATATTTTCGGTAATGAGTCTCTCATAAAAACTCCTCTAAAGTGCTCAAGATGTTTCTTTCCGAATCTTAGAATATCATGATTATTTAGGGGTCGATTAGGTAGCAAATCAATTAGTTTTTTGTATTAGGTGGATTTATAAATAAACCAAGTCCATTTTTATATGGTTTTAAGTATAACCCCTTCCCCTGAATGGCAACCGCTTCCATAGCCTTATTATGTCGTTTGTTTTCTTCAAAAGTTCTTTTAGCAGCACGTGCGTCATTCAATGCTTTTGCAACACCAGCAGCACCACCACTCAAAGATCCGACAGCCGATAAACCAGCTAGAATTGGAGCTAGAAAAACAGTCCGCTTAACTTTTCAGAGGTTTGCTTTGAATCTTTTCCACGCTTGCTCGGTTAGAATTTTATCAGCAGCGTGTCGATCTGAGACAGAACTACTCTTAGAATATGCAATATCATGTAAGCGACAAGCCTCATCCAGTGGATTAATTCCTTTATCTCCTCTACGCAAGCGTTCTTCCAATTTTGTCCCAGGGCCGCAGTAATTATAAGAAGGAAGATGGAGCTCAAATGGTAATTTGTCTATAACTTTATTCAAAAGTCCTCCCCCTTTAATTGATTTTCTTTTATTATGACACTGAGTTTGAAGGTTATACTCAATCATATTTAAATTTATCCCACCTCCCTACTCGAAGGTTGAAACGTATGTGAATGTAATCATATAAATATGATATGTTTTATAGCGAAAGCTGTTAGTCATCAATATGCGCTTTGTAGAGCAGTCCAAAGTCATTAAAGTAAAAAATTTTGATTCAAATGTCGAAATAAAAAAAAAACATGGCTCATTATTCCCAAACAGTATTCGGGGAATTATAGTTGGACCTTCAAACTGTGGGAAAACAAATGTAATGCTAAGCATTCTTCTAGACCCCCACGGTTTAAAGTTCGAAAATATTTATATTTACTCTAAATCACTACATCAACCGAAATATCTATATCTGAAGAAACTGATTACATCTATAAAAGGAATGGAATATAATGAATTTTCGAATAATTGTGAGATAATGCCCCCATCAGACGCTAAAAATAATTCTATATTTATATTCGATGATGTCGCATGTCAGAAACAAAATAACATAAGAGATTATTTTTGCATGGGTCGTCATAATGGAGTTGACAGTTTTTATTTATGTCAGTCATATACCCATATACCAAAACATTTAATTAGAGACAATGCTAATTTTGTTATTCTTTTCAAACAAGACGAATTGAATTTAAAACATGTTTACAAAGATCATATAAACTCTGATATGACATTCAATCAATTTAAGGAATTGTGTTCATACTGTTGGTCTGATAATTTTGGATTTCTGGTTATAGACAAAGAAAATAGTATTGAAAAAGGTCGTTACAAAAACAGTTTCAGTAAAATTGCAGTACTATAAATAAAGCATTTATCATATAAAGCAACACATTCTAATGCCAACGCTGTTTGGGGGAACTTGTTCTTCATATAAACAAATCAAAGTAAACATATCCTTTTTCCGCTGTCAACTATTTTTAAAAATTAAAATGGATGAAAAAGTAATAAATGATCTTATAAAAACAAAAAATGTTCTGAAAAACAAATACAATCAACTTAGAACTGGTCAAATGATGAGAGAAACTGATTTGGAAAACACTTTCAAACCCATTATTGATCCTTTGAAAGAAATGGTTGGAAGTGACATATATGGAGTACTACTTTGTAACACCACTGTATTTTAGTTCACAAGGTATTATTCATATCGTCATCTCTCTTATCATATTCTCTTATCTTTAGTTATGTAAGCATGTACCTTATTAGAATAAGTTACGCAATAATAAAGTTAGTCTTCAACTGATCGTCGTGGTTTCATTTACCTCCACTCCTATTGTTATCGCATATGTAAAATTGGCGACGAGGATAACTGGAAGTTTTTTTTTTATATAAGCTTAGTTTGCGGTAGTTTATATAACCGATGATAAAAGTAAAATCGGAAGATCTAAATAACGGCACGGTAAAAATGTCAAGTTTTATTGGACGCATTGAATATTTCAATGCAGGTGATGACTTTAATAGTTATATTGAGCGGTTAAACCATTTATTAAAGCTCAACAAAATCACGACTGATGAAGACAAAGTTTCTTTTCTGATCGGAGTAGGAGGTGGAGATTTATACACTATCTCCAAGACATTGGTTGCGCCGAAAAGTCCAGATGAGTTGAAGTATGAGGAATTGGTAAATAAGCTAAAAGCGCATTTCCAACCCAAACGAAATACGACGGCAGAACGTTTTAAGTTTTTGAACCGCAATCAGGAGACGGATGAAAATCTGTCCGATTACATTGTGGTGATAAAGCAGTTGGCAGATACCTGTAAATATGGGAGTTTTTAAGAGGAGGCACTCAAAGACAGGTTTCTAATGGGTATACAAAACAAAAAGATACAATCCAAACTTATAGACATTGGGGACTTGACGTTTGAGAAGGCATGTGAATCCGCATTAAATATGGAGATGATTGAACTCGAGATGGTTCACATGAGTGGAGCACCTTCGTCAGGGGCTTTGAATGCTATGAAAGCTAAACATTCACATGAGGCAAGTGGTTCAAATTCAAAGTGTCAGGAGAATTTGAAGAAACAAGGGTATGATGGGAAGCATGGTTCGAGGTCAAGATGGTCCAATTTGGCAGATGTGCAATGTAATTTTTGCAAAAAGTGGGGCCATGTGCAAAAGTACTGTTTTCTGAAAAATAACAGTAGAGGCAGATCGAAGAGCAGAACGAGATCGAGAAACAGCTATAACAGTAGTAACGCAAGCAGAGGTAATAGAGTTAGTTACATTGATAATTCTGAAATCGAAAAATGTGAGCCAAATGATTTCGGTTATATTAATAATTTGCAAACAGAAAATAATCCTTTATTTTTTAATTTAATTTGTAATGGTGAATGTTTAAAGATGGAGCTGGATTCAGGGGCTTGTACCTCGGTCATGCATGTTACCACATTTAAATATTTAAATCTTAACATTGAAATCTCGAAAAGTAATCGGTCCTTAAATGTAATTTCGGGAGACAAGGTCAAGATTGTTGGTTGTATTAAGGCTTTGGTTAGTTTGTCGCGTGGAAGTGAGTCGGTTGCTTTGGAATTGGTCATAGTTGAGGGCCCAAAAGTGTTTGTACCCCTTCTTGGAAGAACGTGGCTGGATAAGTTGCTACCGAATTGGAGATCTAGGTTGGTTAGTGAAATCAGATGCGATAATTTAAAGGGTTCAGGTAGCGTTTCAGAATTAGTGGAAAGTTATAAAAACGTGTTTCATGGTGATAAAAAAGATTACATCAGACATTTTAAAGCGAAAATTCTTTTGAAACAAAATAGTGTTCCCGTGTTTTTCAAACCGTACACGGTGCCCTTTGGTGTAAGAGATAAGGTGGAAAAAGAACTTAAGAAAATGGTATCCGAGGGCATTATATATCCTGTGCGTTATAGTGATTGGGCTTCTCCAGTAGTGGTGGTAGTGAAACCGAATGGCGACATTCGGCTGTGTGTCGATTGTAAAATGACCATTAATCCATGGGTTCGTACGGATCATTCTCCTATGCCACTATCTGAAGACATTTTTGCCAGTTTGCATGGTTCCTCATGTTTTTGCGTCTTAGATTTAGAAGGAGCCTATCAACAGGTAGAAGTAGATGAAAATTATCAAGAATTCCTCACCATTAATACCCACCTTGGTCTTTTCCGATTTCGTCGTTTAATTTTAGGTCTAAAGTCAGCTCCTGCCGCGTTCCAATCGATAATGGATGATATTTTGAAAGATATTCCCAAGGTCAAGTGTTATATAGATGATATAATTATCGGAGGGTCGGATGAAAAAGATTGTAAAAAGAATTTAATAGAGGTTTTAGAAAGGCTTAATAAGTAAAATGTCAGGGTCAAGTATGAAAAATGTCAGTTTTTCCAAAAGGAGATTTTTTATTTAGGTCATGTGGTAAATGGCGATGGTATTAAGCCTAGTCCAAAGAAGCTGGAAGCTATTCGTGATGCTCCGAGACCCAAAAATGTTACCCAGCTTAAGTCGTTTTTAGGAATTTTGAATTACTATGCACGTTTCATACCAAATTTGTCGTCGGAGTTAAAGGATTTGTATTTTTTGACAAAGAAAAACATTAGTTTTGAGTGGTCTGGTAATTGTGAAACCGCTTTTAAAAAAAGTAAAGATTTAATTTTAAATAATAACCTTCTTTATCATTACGACCCTAAAAAGGAAATTGTTTTGCATTGTGACGCAAGTCCATACGGCGTTGGTGGAATTTTGTCACATATTATTAATGGTGTTGAAAGGCCGGTATTGTTTGCTTCTAGCACTTTAAGTTCTTCGGAACAAAAGTACTCGCAGCTTCATCGGGAAGCGTTGGCCATTATTTTTACAGTGAAAAAATTTCACAAGTATATCTATGGCAAACATTTTACCATATACTCAGATCACCAGCCATTAAGAGAAATTTTTAACCCAAACAAGGCTACGCCAGCAGTGGCTGCAGCAAGGCTTAATCGTTGGGCAGTGATCTTGAGTATGTTTGATTACAAGATTGTGTATAAAAAAGGTTCACATATGTCAAATGCTGATGGTCTCTCGCGACTTCCCTTAGCGTATCCTACTGAAGTAGAAGAAGATAGTATACGCTCGATTGAATGTAATAATTATCTTAATGTAGAATTTTCAGATATAGCCAAGGAATCAGCGAAGGATTGGAAAATCAGTAGCGTTTTAAACATGATTCAGTCAGGTTGGCCAAGTAGTGTGTGTGACAGTTTAAAGAAATACTTTTACAAGCGGTTGTTGTTGTTGGAAGAAAGAGGTTGTTTATTTTATGGTGAGCGTTTGGTTACACCGGACGTGGTTCAGAAGTCCATTTTAGATCTTCTTCATGAGTCTCATGTTGGAGTGGTGCGTATGAAGATTCTAGCGCGAAAATATTTTTGGTGGCCAGGCATTGATTCTGACATTGAGAATTTTGTTTTAGAGTGTAGGTCGTGTAATTTATGTCATAACAAACCTGTTTCAAATCAGCATGTATCGTGGCCTGAATCAAAAGTATTTTTTGAGCGGATCCATTTAGATTTTTTTTATTTGAAAGGTTGTACTTATTTAATTATCGTAGACAGCTATACCAAATGGATAGATGTAAAAGTAATGAAAAATATAAAGGTAGAAAGTTTGATTGCGATGTTAAGGCCTATTTTTACATATTTTGGTTTACCTTCTGTTTTGGTATCAGACAATGGTCCACCGTTTAATTCGGAATCGTTTGAAATTTTTTGCAAGAATAACAATATTAAGTGTTTAAAAAGTCCGCCTTATCATCCGCAATCAAATGGAGCCGCAGAAAGGGGAGTACAAACTGTTAAAAGCGCTCTTAAGAAATTATTTATGGATCCCAACTATGAAAATTTCCCGATTGAACGACTTATTTTTAATTTTCTTTTAAAGTATCGTTCTACGCCATCGACTACAACTTTGCTTTGTCCGAATGAACTTATATTTAAAGTAAAACCTAAGACACTTATTGATGATGTAAATCCTAAAGCCCGTCAGGTAAGCGATAAAAATAAAATCATAGATACCCAAGCAGTCAAAATTAAAAATTCCAAAGCGCCAACATTAAACAAAAACCAAAATAATATAAAATCGCTAAGTGTAGGTGAAAAAGTTTTATATAAAATGAAACACAATAATTTGTATAATTGGATTCCTGGAATCATAGTTAAGAAATTAGGTAGAGTTGTGTATTCTGTAAACATTGAGGGAAATCATAAAATGGCTCATATATCACAGTTAAAAAAATGTAAATTCAAAAATGTAACATTTGCACCTACAAATATTAAAAACAAAAGACTAGTTAGAAATAATGCTCCGCGTAGGAAAAGAAGATCGGTTTCTCTATCTGAAGTACCGAGAAGATCGGCTAGATTGAATCCAACTATAAAAGAATTGTGAATTGATATAAAAAGTTGGAAATTGAATTATAAATGAATTATGATTTTTATAAAATAAAAATAATTATAACAATAATAAATATTGAAATACAATTATTGTAATTACTTGAATTGAAATGTGCAGAATTGTTAATTTAAAAAAAAAAGAAAAAAAAAAAAAAGGAAAACAAAATATTATTTAAATGAAATTGTATATTTTATCTTCTTATCAACTAAAAAAACAAAAAAAAAAAAAAAGTAAGTTTAATTATACGAATAGATAAACATTATTTTATGCAATGAACGTACATATCTATTTAAATTTATTTTGTATTTAAAGTTTTTATTAAGTTTGGGGGAGTGACATATATGGAGTACTACTTTGTAACACCACTGTATTTTAATTCACAAGGTATTATTCATATCGTCATCTCTCTTATCATATTCTCTTATCATTATCTCTTATCTTTAGTTATGTAAGCATGTACCTTATTAGAATAAGTTACGCAATAATAAAGTTAGTCTTCAACTGATCGTCGTGGTTTCATTTACCTCCACTCCTATTGTTATCGCATATGTAAAAGGAAGTGCTAAAAAAAAGAATGAAAAACAACATCAGGAGGAACAAATTAATAAAGAAGAGATCGAACAAGAGGACAAAAATAAAATATTTAAACGTCGTAAGCTACATTTCAAATCTTTTAATGAAAAGGCTGAGGAAAAAGGTTATGAACAAACAGGCTCGGCATCGTTAGAATTGAATAATCCAGATAATACTTTTTTCTATAGTACACCTAAGAGTTTTGCTACCCCTAATAAATCATCTTCGTTAGTAAAAAAACTTTTGTCAGAATCAAATCGTGATACAATTTATGGTCCGTATTTCGATGCTAATACACAATCTGTAAAAATGGGTAAATGTAGCTTTGCAATGAATGATCATGAGATTATCATAGACGATGAAATGTTTGCTCGAACTCCTGGCTTTATTGAACTGATGCTAAAGAAAAATCCTCGTAAGCAAATATATAATAGTGATGACCTAGAACAATATGGGAAAATCTTACAAAAAACTAATGCGCATATGCGTAATCATGATAGTGCTTCTCGAATAAATAGTAATAGAAGTGTTAAATATAACCACCTGATTAAAGACCTTGTTGCTAGACTTAAAAAAGAAAAAAAGGGGGGATCTTATACTCATAATATAAGTGAAATGAAATATACAAATAAAAATATTGAATACGTGTACTGGAATGATCCTAATGAACTTGTTGATAGACTTAGACTTTTAGTAGCATCTAAAAATGCTGGTAACGATAACCATCAGAATGAAATCACTTCCATAATTGAAGAATTAAAGGAATCAAATATTATATATTAGTATCATACAAAAAAAGAAAACTTAACATTTGCACAATGAACGTCGACAAGTTCGGTAGGAACTTCAAACCTACTCCAAAAACCAAAGGTATTGTGGGTCCTCCAGGGTTGGGATTTAAACTCTTACCCTCTGGTGATTTTGATATAGAAAGTAGATATTTAAACAATGTTGGAAGTAATCCTGAATACCTCCACCAAGCCAAGGCATTCAACTGTCCCAGCAACAACACCTTTAAGAATGGACTCAGAAATAATATTAAAAAACATTAGTGATTTTTTAAAAACAAATCGTGAAGAAATATTAGATGAACATCACGAAGAGTTCTTAAATTGTATCTCCCTGCTTAAAAGATTCGATAACGCATTCGACAACGGACATCATTACTCTTATTGCTGTTGGGCATCAAATCAATGTAAAGAAGGACCGGATACTTGTGCTTGCTATATTATAGAAAACCGTTTAGTTAGAATTAAGAAATTGATGTTGTTGTATAAAAGATTGAAATAAAAATAAAAAAAAGGAAATATATAAAAGAATTGTTTTATTTTGTTGAATTCACTCACTACAAATGTGAGTAAGCGAAAGGTTGTTGAAGAGTTACATAAGGCTACACGGCGAAATTTCAAACGTCGTCATGTTATCATAAAGGGGTATGATGACTTGTGGCAAGCAGATCTGGTTGAAATGATACCTTACAGCGAGCAAAACAATGGATTTAATCATTTGATGACAGTTATCGATGCTTTTTCAAAATTCGCTTGGGTAGTCCCAATGAAAAACAAAAAAGGCATTACTATTTCAAAAGGAATGGATGAAATATTCAACAATTATTCTAGGATTCCAAAAAACTTGCAGACTGATGATGGAAAAGAATTTTTCAATACAATCTTTAAAAGTTTGATGGAAAAACATAAAATTAATCACTATTCTACATTCAGTACATTAAAGGCTTCAATTATTGAAAGATTTAATAGAACCTTCAAGGAAAAAATGTGGAAAGAATTTAGTTTCAATGGCAGCTACAAGTGGATAAACATTTATAAAAAAATACTTTATGATTATAATCATTCTTACCACCGAACCATTAAATGCAAACCTGCAGATGTAAGCAAGAAAAATTCAAAGTCCTTATTATCACTTTTCAAAAAAAAGAAAGAAGGAATAAGTAAGGGAAAATTCAAAGTTGGCGATAAAGTTAGAATCAGCAAGTATAAACATGCATTTGAAAAAGGCTACACACCAAACTGGACTACTGAGGTTTTTAAAATAAGAAAAGTCCAAACAACATCACTTGTCACATATCTTCTCGAAGACTATCAAGGAAAAGCAGTACAAGGTGGTTTTTATGAAGCAGAACTGTTGAGAACTTCATGTTCAGATGTATTTTTAGTTGAAAAGATTCTACAAACAAGAGGGAACAAAGTTTTTGTAAAATGGCTAGGATTCTCATCAGAACATAACTCTTGGATCAAAAAAAATAAAATTCTTTAAAATAATAAGAGAAATAAATTAAGTTTAAAAATATTTAATATTTATTGTTTTATTTGTATTTATTAAGGTGATAAGAACTGTTTTACTATAAGTAATTCTATGCTTAATAAGTGTATAAATAAAACAATTATTGTAATTTGCTGAAATTAATCTCGTACGTTGTTCCTTTTTTGACGAATTATTTCTAGGACATATCCGCCTCCGCTAATTACTTCTAAGGCGGATGATGATAGCTTCGAAAATCGTATTGGTAGAAAGACCTATAGAAAAATGAATAACAAAAAAAAGAAACATCAGATAAATTATATATACAAATAGAAGAAGAAGAGTTTTAACCCACCGTATATTCTCCTAGATCTGCTACGATCCGATCACCCCAACGTGTTTTAACCTTTCGCAAGACATAAATGCTGTATTTGAGCCCCATTTCTAATTCGGATAACTTCTTCGTAGGCTTGTACCCACTGTTCTGATTTAACGAATTGGCCTCTAAAGCAGCAAAATCATGCACAGTCAATGTGGTAAATTCAGTTTCATCGAAAAACATGATGGATAATATTAGATTATGATGGTTGGGTAGCTCTTTGAAATCAACTATGCTGAACATCTTCAAATGATTTCCTTTTTATAGAGGAATCCCCTCTCAATATTCTTGTAAAAAAATTCACATATACACATACACACGCACGCACAATAATCTTTATAATGCTACAGTTTGTATGATATTTAGGGATTATAATAGATATAATAGATGATCCTCCCCCTACGCTTAACAGTTTCATGTTCAAACAAGTGAATTGCGTGTGTGTGTAGATCAAAAGAAAACTCCCCCATTATGTCGACTACGAAGTAAAAAATCAATACACACCTATGATACCTCCCTGTTCAGATGATAAAAATATGGTTCATCCCCTCATGATCATTTTACTAGTTGTTGTCCACAATAAAAGAGGACATAGGAGTTAAACTCCTATGTTCGTTCGGTAAGAGCATACAGGGCTATAGGTAGGATTTGTTTGTATTTGTTCTATGAAAATAAAAATTGATGTTATATAATCAAACTATTAAATAATAGTCTTATTCCATATCGTGAGTAGAAAACATCTCTTTCAATATCCGTCGTTGATTTAATTTTAAAAAATATAACTCTATTAAATAAAATCTACAAAAAAATACTCTCTAATATTCATATATCAGTAAAGTTTCAGTACAAGTGTGTGTTTAACAATTTCTACAACTATTAATTTAATACAATATAATGGAGAATTTCGTCTGCCCCGTATGTAGTGTTAAATTTGCTCATTCAAATTCTTTTAAAAGACATGTCGAAAATGTTCATAGTAATAATAAGATTAAATGTTGTCAGTGTGAAAAAACATATATGCGAAAGGATGCAATGACTAGACACGTTCGTAAACATCATATCAGCATTCCTTCTGATAATCCTTTGACTGAGATCGATAAGCTTAAAAATAAAAGAAACCAAGACGTATCTAGCGATGTTCCCCCCTCTACATCAAATGCTTCGAAAAAACGTGAATGTGAAAGTTGCGAAAAATATGTGAGTTCTTCTGGATGGTCACATCACATAAAAACTAATGAACATAAGAGAAAACGAAATGAAACTAATGATGACTCTCCATCTACATCAAATGCTTCGAAAAAACGTCGATGTGAAAGTTGTGAAAAAAATGTGAGTACTTCTGAATGGTCACATCATATTAGAACCAATGCGCATAAGAGAAAAAGTAGAATTCAAGTAATTAATTCACCGTTTAGCAAAATTAGCTAGTGTTTTGGAGGCAAAGTGGAAACCTATTTTTTAGACAGCACAGATGAGGGGGCTATTCATATTGATAAATTTCTAAAAAAATGTGAACCTGATATATTACAATTAATTGAAAACTCTATTGAAACTAAAGGATGTATTAAGTTTAGTATCGAACTATTCGCTGAGTTTGTAAAATATGTATCAGTTCAAGAAGAAGAAACAACAGAAAAAACAGAGATAAGTTTAAAATCTTTTAAATGTCCAATGCAGATAGCTCTCCAAGGTGATAACTTGGAAGATATACTAAAATATATGTTTAAAGCTATTGAGATTAAAAGTGAAGAGTTTCAGGAGAGAGATTCTGGGTGGGCACTATTGTGTATAAAACATATTGAAATAAATATTAATGAGTTTGACCCTATAAAGGGCTCAAGATATTTGAGTCTGCCAACCAATATTCATATGAAAAAGGCATGTGTCAATGTAAGAAATAATGATGAATTCTGTTTTAAATGGGCAGTCATATCGGCTCTTTGCCCCGTTGATGTAAACACAGATGATCCAATCAGCTATCAGATTGAAAACATTCAAAACGAAGTGATTATTTTAAACAAGGGAACTCATATTAACTTCACAAATTTAAATTTCCCCTTGAATCTCAGAGATATAGAGATTTTTGAAACTCTAAACCCTACAATTAGTGTTAATGTTTTTGGAGTTGATAAGCATGGAGCTGGAGAAAATTATAGAGTTGTGGGTCCTTACTATAATTCTAAAGATGTAGACAAAAGAGAAAAACATATAAATTTATTGCTCATAAGCAATGACGATTGGAACCACTATGTTTGGATAAGAAATATGTCTAGATTGCTAGGGAGTCAGATGACTCACGGCAAGCGAGCAATTAGAATGTGTAATTCATGTTTGCAGACATTTAACACGGATAAAGGATTTGAGAAGCATGCAACTGAATGTAACAGAACTGTGACAACCCTACCAGATGAAACAAATAATATTCTAGAGTTTGAACATCAATCAAGATCACTCGAAGTACCTTTTAGCATCTATGCAGATTTCGAATGTATGCTGGCGGATATTACTAGCTGCCAACCAGATCCCTCAAAGTCATCGACTACAGCGATTAAAAAGCATGTTCCGATAGCCGTTTCTTACTTCATCAAATGTTCATTTGATCCATCTCTAAACAAACTATTCAAATACACCGGTAAGTTATTTTGATCTTTAATTTTAATCTCATAACGTACTTGTAATATATAGGTATAGACAATTATAATATATATATATCTATTTTATTTACAGGTGAAGATTGTACCAAAGTTTTTATAACTAGCTTGTTTGAAGACTCGAAGCGAATTCATAGAAACCATTTAAGCAAAAAGATCAGCATGATTATGACACCCGTTGACGAAGAAAATTATAAGAAGCAGACTATTTGTCATATTTGTGGGAAACCTGTGTGGGATAGCGTAAAGGTACGAGATCATGACCATTTAACAGGGAAATACAGAGGAGCAGCGCATTCAAATTGTAACTTAAACTATAAGGTTCCTAAATTCATACCCATTTTTTTCCATAACTTAACTGGATATGATTCTCATCTATTCATACAAGAGCTGGGTAATATCAGAGGAGATATCAAAATTATTCCTCTCAATAAAGAGAAATATATATCAATATCAAAAAAAATATTAATAAATAGGGAGCAAGGAGATTTTCTAGAATTACGGTTCTT
This sequence comes from Melangyna quadrimaculata, assembly GCA_949320155.1. Classification (NCBI taxonomy): domain Eukaryota; kingdom Metazoa; phylum Arthropoda; class Insecta; order Diptera; family Syrphidae; genus Melangyna; species Melangyna quadrimaculata. Next base: position 347,447,755 of record OX439483.1, on the reverse strand, counting down.
AGACTCATATGGATTTTTACCATCGAGTATTGATAAAATCGCAAAAACACTTAATGAAAAAAACGATTTTCAAATATTATCGACATTTTTTAAAGATAGAGAATCTATTAAACTTTTGACTCGTAAGGGTGTTTTCTGCTATGACTATTTAAATTCTATAGAAAAATTATGTGATAAACAGCTACCTCCAATAGAATCATTTAGAAATTCTTTGATTGAAGAGGATTGTTGTCAAGACGATTATAATCACGCTGAAAAAGTTTGGTCACATTTTAAATGCAGCAGTTTAAGAGAATATCTTGAACACTATTTGATTACTGACGTCTTAATTTTAGCAGATATTTTTGAAAAATTCAGAATTGATTCTAGAGGAATTTATGGTTTAGATCCCTGGCACTACTAATCATTACCAGGTTTTTCGTGGGATGCTATGTTGAAACACACCGAAGTCAAGCTTGAACTCTTGACGGATATTAACATGTACAACTTTTTTGCTAAGGGGATAAGAGGAGGTTTGACACAGTGTAGCTTGCGACATTGTAAGGCAAATAATAAATATATGAATAATTATGATTTGAATAAACCTTCTGACTATATAATGTACTTGGATGCTAATAACCTATACGGTTGGGCTATGTCTGACTACCGTCCTCATTCAGACTTTAAATGGATTGAACCTCCAACTGATTTATCTGGCATTAAAGAATGGCTTGTTTCAAATAAAAACATTGGTTATGTATTAGAAGTTGATCTTGAATACCCCATAGAAATACATGATGATCATAATGATCTCCCATTCTGCCCTTCAAACATTTCATTACCTGGTAAATCACAGAAAAAATTAATTGCTGATTTAAAAAATAAAGAAGAATATATTATTCATTATAAAACTTTAATTCAATGTCTTGATAATGGTTTGGTCCTTAAGAAAATTCATAGAGTAATGCAATTCGCACAATCTCCATGGTTGAAAAAATATATTGATTTAAACAATGAACTGAGAACAAAAGCCACCACAAAGTTTGAAAAAGATCAGCGCAAGCTTTGCAATAACGCTGTATTTGGTAAAACTATGGAGAATGTTGATAAACGAAACGATGTTCGAATTGTGGACTCAATAGAAAGTAATGGAAGACATCTCGGTTGTCGCGCTCTTATAGCTAAACCTAATTTTCATAGCATTTTAGAATTTACCGAAACCATGGCTGCTGTTCAGTTGAACCGTATTCATACTGTGTATAATAAGCCTGTATACTTAGGCTTTTGCGTTTTAGAGATTTCAAAGTATAAAATGTATGACTTTCATTATGCTTACATGAAGCCTAAATTTACTGATAACCTTCAACTGGCTTACATGGACACTGATTCCTTTATATATCAAATAAGGACAGATGATTTTTATAATGATATAAAAAATGATATTGCAGATAAATTCGATACTTCTGACTACCCCCTCAATAACCCCTATGGTATTGCTCAGCTCAATATGAAAAAGTTGGGGTTTATGAAAGATGAAAATAATGGTAAAATAATGAAAGAGTTTATAGGCTTAAGAGCAAAAATGTATAGCATAGACATAGAAGATTCAGTTTTGATAAAAAAAGCGAAGGGCGTTAAATCAGCAGCTGTAAAAAAATTAACTCTAAAGAATTACAGAGATTGCTTACTACACAAACAAAATTTCTATAGTAAAATGTTGAATTTCAGATCTAGACAACATACTATATATACTGAATGCATAAACAAATTAAGTTTAAGTTGTTCCGATGATAAAAGGTTTATATATAATAATAATATTAATACACTTGCTTGGGGTCATTATCGGTTAGATCTTGAAAATGAAATGTAAACTTGATTTAATAAAAAGAAAAATGTATTTTATTTCTTAATGAAAAAATAAATCAAATGAAAAAAAAAAACAAAAAAAAAAAAAAAAAAACAAAAAATTAGAAAAAAAAGGATGTGTTTCTACTCAAATATTTCTTTCTCTCTTCAATCATATGAGGAGCTGTCTAGTTACATTCACATAATTTTTAAATTTTAAACATGAGTTCTTAAACGTAATAAACGTGATTTTTTGGGTTCTTAACGTGAACGTAATTAACGCAAATTTTTGGGTTTTTTTAGGTAAATTTCGTGTTTTTAACGTGATTTTTGTGTTTTTTTACGTACATTTTTGGGTTTTTGACATGAACGTAATTAACGCGAATTTTTATTTTAACTTCCAAATTGTCCAGACACCAAGTCGCTCAGCAGCTATCCACCAAATCAACAGGCCACCAAGCAACAAGCCATCAAGCAACAAGCCACCAAGCCGCTGAGCAACTTATTCGCTGCGCCACCAATGCCAATGGACCGCCACTGACTCGCATGGTGGTTGGGGCACATGGGGGCTAATTTGGGGTCGAGGTGGAACCGTGAATAGCCCCATGTGGACCCGCTATTCCCTACTACTCCTACAATCCATGCTTTTTCAATCCTAATAGACTCATGTTTCTTTGGGCATTCGCCTTTAAAAAAAAATAATTTTCTCAATTATTACAATTAACACAACTACAAATTACGCAATAAGAAATTGGCTGTTTGAATTTTATAAAATGTTTCACGTAAATCAGTTAATTATTATTATTTTTTTACATATAGAAGAAAGAATTTTAATCGTATTAAATATGACCATTTTTACAAATCACGCTACAGCCTAAACTACAAGTCTTAAAAATTCAAACTAAAATTTATGTGAAGGTAATTTTATGTAGGTGAGCACTAAGAACGGGTTTTTTGATATTCGCATATTTAATAGGGTAAACTAGGGTAAATGTAGGGGAAAGTCGGATTTCTAATTTCTAAACGCGACGTCGTAGGAACTTCATTTTTTCTTTATTTTAAAGATCTTTAAGAATTAGGAAAAAAACATGTTCCTTTTTTTTTTTTCAAAAATCGAAATCACCCAGATATACCCATTTTAAGACTGAAATAGGCACAAATATTCGTTACAAAAGTGCTTAAAAGTCGTATAACGGTACATTTTTTTGTTAATATTTTTATATATTTTCAAAGATAAAAAAATAAATTATCCCAGTTTAAGGAATACCCAAAATAATTTTGAAAGTATTTGTTTTTTATCTTTTTAATGCGTTGTTGGAAAAATCTCAAACCTTACTATGTTATAGAAGAATTTGATAGCAATTAAATGGTAAAAAATTTATCTTTCTAACTAATCATTTGAAAGATTTATTTAAGAAAGAGTAAAAATTTTGAAATTTGTTTTTTTGTTTTTTTATTAATATCTTTTTTAATTAAATGTCGTACCGGTTTGCAATGTACCAATGAAATATAGCTATATGTTCTAGGAATTTGTATAGGTAAAAATTATATTCCTATTGTACCGTTGAGCTGAGAAATTAACAATATAATATTGTTAATACATATTACTTAATAACATGTGAGTGTGTGCATTGATTGATTTTGTTTTTTCTTATATTTAATCTCAATGGAATACCCAATAATTTGGTACCTCATTTTTTAATCTAACTCTTATATTAGCGCCACAATTGATTTTTTAAAATTCATAAAAAATCGAATAAAATCTATAGAAGTGCTCCGTTTTGTTCATTGGCAAAATTCGTCAGCCACTACAAAGACCCGTTATCTCAAATTATTTTTTATTCGATTATTTTTAATATAAAAAATCATAACTTCCTTTCTACTCGGCTGATATTTAAAATTAAGATCTCAAAATTTAGCTATACGATGTGGCTAAATTTGTGTATAAAAATTATTGAGGGGGTGAAAAATTTCATACTAAATGGGTGCGTAAGTGACCCGTCAAATTTATATTACATATATTAAATTTAAAATTTGATGAAATTTTTTCGAAATTCAAAAAACTAATGATGCACAATTATAGCTGTAACATTCTTCTACAAATATGTGGATAGTTTTATATTTGTAAATCAAGCGGCAAAAAAGTAGGGGCAATTTAATAAATAAATCACAAAAAAACCTATATTTAGGCAACTTTAGAGGTTTCAAAATTGAGTAATACTTAATAGTTCATAATAAATGATACATGAAATTTAGGTAGACATTTATAACTTAAATTTGTGTGTAAAAATTATTGCAAAATATTAAAAAAATTTGTACTAAAAATGTGTTTTAATGAGTAATCAACACAATGATTCGTACTTTTAATTCAAAAGTTAATGAAAAATGTATATATTTCCAAAAAATAATGATGCACATTTATAGGTTTAACCTTTTTCTACAAATATGTGAGTAATTTTGTATTTGTAAATCTAATGGAAAAAAAAGTAGGGGCAATTTAATGCAATAAATCACAATAAAGCTGCATTAACCCAACTTTAGAGGCTTCAAACTTGAGTAAAACTTAACAGTTTATAACAAATGATATATGAATTTGAAGAAGAAATTTATAATCTAAATTCCTGTGTTAAAATGCTTGCAAAATCTTTAAAAAATCATACAAAAAATGTGATTTAGTGAAAAATCCATTCGATTTTTGGTATTTTAAATGCAAAAGTTAATCAAAAATTGATAAATTTTGAAAAACAAAACCAACACACTAATTGCTCTAATTCTCCTCTAAAATATTGCTAATCGGAAAGTAATTATCCGAATTTCAAAATTTAGATGTCTATGGAAAGGTCACTGTCCCACTATTTAAATACATACAAACCATTAGTAGATGTCCATACAATTTTAAAGACTAATACGCTTAAACAGATAAAATAGCATTGTTTTGACTAAATAGTGAATATTATAACTTTTTATGCAACCGATTATCAAAATTTAAATTTTGTAATAATTTATACCAATCAACAATTATTTTGGTATATAAAACATATTTCTACGATAACAGTAAGCTTTCATATGGATTTTTAAGCATAATTGAAAGAAAAATTTTGCAAAAATCCGGTCTATTGGTCGATATTTTTTTTTTTCGAAAAATATATGTAAAATACCTAAAATACCCATAACTTGGGCAATACTTTTTTGATACTTATAAATGAGGTATCAAATGAAAGGTTATAAGACAGAAAATTATAAAAAAATAAAAATTATTTAATTTGCATGACAAAATAAATTGTTAAAATAGAAAGAATTTTCCATAAAGCGAAAAATTCATACATTTTAAGTGTATTTACTTAGAAAATTGCTCAAAGTTAATAAAAAATGTATACATTTCGAAAAACTAATGATGCACATTTATATTCTTTTATTATATTTTATTCTCCTACAAATATTTGAGTGATTTTGTCTTTGTAAGTTTAACGGGGAAAAAAGTAGGGGCAATTTAATAAAATAAATCACAAAAAAGCTCAATTTAGCCAACCTAAGAGGTTTCAAACTTCAGTAATACTTATAAGTTCATAACAAATGATACATGAATTTGAGGTAGAAATTCATAATCTTAATTTCTGTGTGTCAAAAAATGTATACTAAAAATGTGGTTTACTGAAAAATCAATTTGATTTTTGGCACTTTAAATGCAAAAGTTAATAAAAAATTGATAAAATTTTTAAAAACAAACCCAACACACCAATTGCTCTAATCCTCTTCTAAAATATTGCAATTAAATGTTAATTGATTATTTCAACAAAAGCCACTCTAAAATTAGTTTTATTGATTTATTTACAAAAAAAAAAAGCTAAATCGATCATGCTTTTTCAACAACTTTTATTTTTATTTTTTCACCACGCCCATAAAATATTTTCAAATTTAAAAATGATAAACTTTGAAAGTCTAATAAACATTTTGAGATATTAAACATAGCTGTGCGTTGCTCACAAGCTTCACAAAATAATTTAAAATTTTACATTAGAAATATTTTGTACACATAAAATCCAGAAAAAAATTTAAAATTGTCAATTTGTCTGCATAAAATTGGCTATAAATCGGAAAGTACTTATCCGAATTTCAAAATTTAGATGTCTATGGAAAGGTCATTGCCTCACTATTTAATTAAAAAAGTAGGGGCAATTTAATAAAATAAATCACAAAAAAGCTCAATTTAGCCAACTTAAGAGGTTTCAAACTTCAGTAATACTTATAAGTTCATAACAAATGATACATGAATTTGAGGTAGAAATTCATAATCTAAATTTCTGTGTGTCAAAAAATGTATACTAAAAATGTGGTTTACTGAAAAATCAATTTGATTTTTGGCACTTTAAATGCAAAAGTTAATAAAAAATTGATAAATTTTTAAAAACAAACCCAACACACCAATTGCTCTAATCCACTTCTAAAATATTGCAATTAAATGTTAATTGATTATTTCAACAAAAGCCACTCTAAAATTAGTTTTATTGATTTATTTACAAAAAAAAAAAAGCTAAATCGATCATGCTTTTTCAACAACTTTTATTTTTATTTTTCACCACGCCCATAAAGTATTTTCAAATTTTAAAATGATAAACTTTGAAAGTCTAATAAACATTTTGAGATATTAAACATAGCTGTGCGTTGCTCACAAGCTTCACAAAATAATTTAAAATATTAAAATTTTACATTAGAAATATTTTTTACACATAAAATCCAGAAAAAAATTTAAAATTGTCAATTTGTCTGCATAAAATTGGCTATAAATCGGAAAGTACTTATCCGAATTTCAAAATTTAGATGTCTATGGAAAGGTCATTGCCTCACTATTTAAATACATACAAAACATTATTAGATGTCCGTACAATTTTAAAGACTAATACGCTTAAACATAAAATAGCATTATTTTGATTAAATAGTGAATATTATAACTTTTTATTTAACCGATTATCGAAATTTAAACTTTATAATAATAAAGACCAATCAACAAATAGTTTGGTATATAAAACATATTTCTACGATAACCACAAATTTTAATATGGATTTTTAAACATAATTGAAAGAAAAATTTTGCAAAAGTCCAGTCTATTGATCGGAGGTTAGCATTCTCCGTTTACGGAGGTTAGCATTCTCCGTAACTGAAATCAACCCGCTACCGAAACCAACACTACGCCTCGGATAATTAATGATAACTCGTTGACGACTTTTGGCTATTGTACCCGGACAAAGATTGGTTTCTGGAATGTGAAGACGCTTCTTGACAACGGAAAAGAAGGTCCTCAGAATGCCAGATTCCTGCAACTATAGAAGGAATTCATGCGGTATAGGATGGACATCTTAGGGATAAGTGAAGTTAGATGGCTGGGTTCGGGTAAGTTCAAGTCACCAACCCGTAACACTGTACTATTCTATTCCGGAAAAACACCTGGAAGCGCTCGGGAATCTGGCGTTGGATTGCTGCTTTCCAAAACAGCTCTCAAAAGCCTAATTTCCTGGGAGCCTTTAGGTGACAGGATCCTGAAAGCCAGGTTCCGGACTAGAGTACGTCGCGTCACCATCATACAGTGTTACGCCCCAACTTTGCTCTCTTCTGACGAGGAGAAGGAGGCCTTTTATAACCGGCTGAGTGCTGCTTATGATAGCGTTCCACGAGGTGATATAGTTATGGTGATGGGAGACTTAAATGCCAAGGTTGGCAATGACAACTCTGGGCTAAGGCATGTCATGGGAAAACATGGTGTTGGCAACCGAAACGACAATGGCGAACGATTTGTCGATTTCTGCAACGCCAACGGCCTTGTTATTGGAGGGACCATGTTCGAGCATAAGACGTGCCACAAAGTCAGTTGGGTGTCGACTGACAGACAAGCAACTTCCAACCAAATTGACCACTTCGCGATCAGCCGGCGTTTTAGAAGCAGTCTCCAGGACGTCCGTAACAGAAGAGGTGCTGACATGGGAATGGCCCGGGACCACCATCTGATGGTTGCTACCGTAAGATTGCGTACAGCTGCAGTTCGTAGATCCCAAGGAAACACTCGAATGCCCAAGTTTAATACAGATAGACTAAAGGATCCCGCAGTGCGCCAACAACTAGGGGACCACCTTTCACAAGGATTGAACGCAATCAGCAGCACGGAAACCACATCCATCGAAAATCATTGGTGTGCTGTGAAAAATGTGTTCATATCCGGTGCTGAAAGTATAGTCGGCCGGGCGCAAGGGAGAAATAGTGCTTGGCTTTCCGACGAAACTTGGGCAAGGATCGAAGAAAGGAAACACCTTAAAGCTCGCATCGCAGCTACCCCAGCAGCAGGGAGAAACGAGCTTGAGTCTACGTACCGCATGAAGATGAGGGAAGTTCACCGTAGTGTGCGACGTGATAAGCGTAACTACATCAACGCACTGGCTACAGAAGCAGAAGAAGCCGCTAGTAGGTGTGACAGTAGGACCGTCTACAGAATTACCAAAGAGCTCACTGGTGTCCAGAGCTCTAAACAACACCTGGTTAAAGACACAAACGGATCCCTGCTAATTTCGGATGAGGACCAGCTCATAAGGTGGAGGGAACACTTTTCTGCGGTTTTAAACCGCGTTTTCGCAAGTGAAGTGAACCCTATTCCCACTGAGCTACCCGAAGTAACAATTTCCCGAATACGCACCGTACCCCCCAGTAAAGAAGAAATTATCACCGCCATCAAAGCACTGAAGAACAACAAAGCGGTTGGACTTGATGGTATTCCTGCAGAGCTCTTAGGAGCAGCCCCAACGTCATCGAGCGAGCTACTGCACCCACTTATTAAGAGAGCTTGGGAAACAGAGAGCTTTCCTGAAGAGTGGAAAAAAGGAATGATTGTCAAGCTTCCAAAGAAAGGAGATCTCACACAGTGCGAAAACTGGAGAGGAATATGCGTTCTGCCTGCAGTAGCCAAGATAATAGCAAGGATAATATTGGACCGAATTAAAGACCACCTCGAAGACACACTCGACGCCGAACAAGCAGGTTTCCGCACTGGATCTTCCTGTGTGGATCACATCAACACCTTGCGGATCATCATCGAACAGTGCGTTGAATATCGATCACCACTTCACCTGCTGTTCATCGATTTTGAAAAGGCGTTCGACAGTGTCAATAGAGAATTTATTTGGCTTGCTTTGCACAGGAGGGGCATCCCAGATAAATTGATTGCTATTATCAAGGCTACATATGATGGATCCAGGTGTCACGTTTTGCACAAAGGTAGGCTGTCAGAGGAGTTTGAAATCCAAAGTGGAGTTAGGCAAGGCTGTATACTGTCACCAATACTGTTCCTGTTGGTGGTAAGTGACGTACTGCACGCAGCTTTGTCAAATGGAAATGGAGGAATTCAGTGGACTCTGCAATCTCACCTCAAACATCTGGACTACGCGGACGACGTATGCTTACTCTCTCATAGGATCATGGATTACCATCAAATGACAACAAGGGTGGAGAGAGAAGCAGAAATCGTAGGGCTTAAGATCAACTCGGCAAAAACTAAAAGGATCAGCCTTGGAACTTCCTCATCAATCCAAGTAAATATTTCTGGACAACCCGTAGAGATGGTACAGGATTTCCAATATCTTGGGAGTATTGTCTCTACGGGTGGCGGAACTGAACTGGACGTAAACAGCCGAATCAGAAAAGCAAAGGCTGCGTTCGGAATGCTGTCCAAAATATGGAGAAACAACTCTTTTAGCTTAAAGACCAAGCTACGACTGTTCCGCTCCAATGTTGAATCCGTTCTGCTTTACGGCTGCAGCACTTGGAAAGTCACTGAAACTGTCACTAGAAAGCTGCAAACCTTCGTTAATAGATGTCTACGAAACATCTTGAGGATTTTCTGGGCCAACCGTATCTCCAATGCCGAACTTCATGCGAGAACGGGTCAGGAGCCCATAGACTCCATTATACGAAGAAGAAAGTGGCAGTGGATTGGCCATACGCTTCGAAAAGGCGATCGGTGCATTGCATCTCAAGCAATGCAGTGGAACCCGCTCACACAGGAGGGAAGACAAGTGGGCCGGCCTAGAAGTACATGGCGAAGAACGGTCGAACAGGAATCGGCACGACTGGGGAAAAGTTGGAGAGAGCTGAAATACATTTCAAGAAATCGTACACGATGGCGCGTAGGTGTAGTGGAGGCCCTATGTCCCGTAAGGGAAACATCACGGACGTAATAGGTCCGAGGACCTAAGTAAGTAAGTAAGCAGTCTATTGATCGATAAAATTGTTTCTTTTTCGAAAAATATACGTAAAATATCTGTAAATAGCCATAATTAGGGCAATACTTTTTTGATATTTATAAATGAAAGGTTATAAGACATAGAAAATTATGATAAAAGAAATTACTCACTTTCATGAAAAAAATAAATTGTTAAAAGAGAAAGAATTTAGCAATAAAGACAAAGGGACAAACTCATAACTTTTGAGTGTATTTACTTTGAAAATTGGTAAAAAATAGTAAAAAATTTATAAATTTTAAAAAACTTATAATGATACACTATTAAAGGTGTAAATTTATTCTACAAATATTTGAGTAAAAATAATTGACAGGAAAATTTATCAAAAATCCACTCTATAGGTCGATCAAATTGTTTCTTTTTGAAAAAATAAACACGTTGTTGCTGACGCTGTTGGTCCTTCTACATATACCCCCATTGTGGGACAGATTAATGCTGGGCTTGGCGCTACCCATGTGCATTCGAACGGTTAAGAGCAATTGTGGGTTTGATCAGTACCCCGAATAACGAGAAGACATATTTTGGGCTAATATTCTTGCTACGTTAGCAGGTAAATGGCCATAGCTGGGCAATTATTTTTTGATAGATATTCATAAACGAGGTATCAGATGTAAGGCTATACAACATAGAAAATTATTTTATTAAAAACAAAAATAACCTGTGACTGGTCGCTAGGACGATTAGTTAGAAGCAAATACCAAAGTACCAAAGTAGAAAAATGTGTTGATTTTCAGAAATAGTTTTGTCGTGTCGTGTGGTATAATGATTGAAAGGTGGTACTCCCTACACACAGAGAAAAAACAAGGTAAAATCAACAAAAACAATAATAAATCAACATGTTTTGCCAATGTTTTTTCATTCGTATTATTTTAACATGATTTCTGTATAAGTAAATCAATATTAGATCATGTTAAAATGGCATCGTGTTTATAGTTGAATCAATATGTTTTCATTTTGAAATAATATGGAAAAAAAAGTGAAAATTAAATAGAAGCAATAGCAAATTAATGCTGAATCACTTTGATTTAATGTTAAATTACAACGATCATCATGTTGAATCACGATGATATTCATGTTGAATTACCATGGTCATTATATTAAATCACTTCAATCATCATGTTGAATCGCCATGGCCATCATGTTAAATCATTACTATCATCATGTTAAATTACCACGATCATCATGTTGAACCACGATGATCAACATATTAAATTACCATGATCATCATTTTGAATCACCATGGTCAGCATGTAAAATCACCATGATTATAATGTTGAATCACAGTGAGCATCAATATAAATTACCATGGTCATCATGTTGAATCAATGTGATCATCATATTAAAGCACAACGATCAGCATGTTGAATCACAATGCTCATCATATTGAATTACAATGATCATCACGTTCAATCATAGTGACCATCATTTTGAATTAACATGATCATCATGTTGAATCAATATGATCATAAAGCTAAAGCATGACGATCATCATGTTGAATCGACATGATCATCATGTTTAATCATTACTGTCATCATATTGAATCATGACTATCATCATGTTGAAGCACGATGGTCATCATGTTGAATCGACATGATCATAATTTTAAATCATTACTATCATCATGTTATTTTACTATTATTATCATGTTGAATCACGATGATCATCATGTTGAATCACCATGGTCAGCATGTTAAATCATCACGATCATCATGTTGAATCACGATGTTCATCGTATTGAATTACCACGATCATCATGTTGAATCACGATGATCATCATATAGAATTACCATGATCATCATATTGAATCACGATGATAATCTTTTTGAATCGCCATGATGATCACGTTAAATCTCGATGAGTATCATGTTGAATCGTCGTGATCATCATGTTTAATCATTACTTCTATCATGTTGAATCACGATGATCATCATTTGGATTCAACATGATCATCATGTTGAACCACGATGTTTTTCATGATGAATCATGTAAAAGTCCTGTTGAAACAAACTTTTTTTCGCTGTAAAAGAATCCATCCAATCAAAAAATCAATGTCGATGATAACACTGGTCCAAATCCTGCAAAAAAGTTAATTTCCTTGTCGAAAAAGAAAAAAATATAGAAATCAGTTTTTAAAAGTCAATGTTTTATTTCAATAAAAAAAATTTAAAAATACAAAACCGCTATGACCAAATATAAATAAATAATATGTAATTTATTTTCGTTTTACTTTTATTATTACTGTTTCTATTTTAATTAATTATTTCATATTTGAAGTTAAACTTCATAGCATGAAACATAATTTTAATAAAATCGAGCAAAATTGTTTTTATAAACAGTTTAAACAATTATTTGTCTATAGTTTAATAAAAAATTTGTATACTCTTTACCAAAAATAAAAATACATATTTTTCAAATTTATGTTTACACCAGCAAAACAACAATTATTTGTCTATAGTTTAATAAAAAATTTGTATACTCTTTACCACAAATAAAAATACATATTTTTCAAATTTATGTTTACATCAGCAAAATTATAAAAATGTTATTTTACTTGTCAACTTTTAAAATATCAGGAATGTGATGTTATCATTAAGGAGGAACATTGCAAACTTAACTCTGGCTTTTTTAATATTTTGGGGCCACAGAATTCCGTTTTAAACTTTATATCTTATTCAAAACATACAATCCTATAAAAAAAGATTATAATGATCAAAAATAAATAAACGAGTATTAATTAAAGGTATGTCTTTCAATATTTAAAGGTATTTGTTTCTTAAATATATTTTACCATTATAACTTGGAAAAAGATGTAAGGGTGTTTTTGTAAATTCAAAAAGTTCTTTCAAAAGTATTTGATTTTTTAATGTACCCACTTTATACGACACAAAATGATTATCAAACAGATTAAGTTCAACTTCATAGCATAAAATATACATTTTAGTACAATCGTAAGCAAAACAGGATATTTTAAAAAGTTTTTAAAATACTTTGACTATAGCTAAGTAATAATTTTTCTTATACTCACCACAAAAAAATATTGTATCGTAATAAACCATATTTTCCAAATTAATGTTTAATTCGGCTAAAATATTTTCAAAACAATCATCCCTTATCGTTTTATTTTCTTTATCAACTACGAATGAATCAGGAATGCCATGTTCATAATGAAGAAGGAACTTTGCACAACTTAGCCATGCTTTTGTACTAAGTGTTTAAGGTACGTTTAATCTATAGTTCATGTTAGAGCAGTACTTTTTTGTACCTTTATGCTTTGCTTTAATTCTCAAGCTCCTTGCCTATTTAAGGGGCCAAACCTTCTTATAAAACTTGCATAATGAACTAGAAAATGTGCTTTCGGTTTGAGGTATCCATAAAGATCAACATACATTTGGGTGTGCTCATTTACTAATGACTAAACTTTTAAAATCTGCATCAGTGTACTCATTTTTTAAAAGCATTTCTAATATTTTAACTAAAAGAATTAACATTTGCCAGTTAGTATTTGAAATTGGAACTAACTCCCCAATTATAAGAAGTATAAAATCAATCAAATTCTAAAGTTCCATAGCAGTCATTTTCAGGTTAATTTGTTTTTAGATTTTTCATTGACACATCTGGCCCAACGTTCCCAATCTCAACTTCCCCATATGGAAATAATCTTTTTCGATTGTTAAAACATCTAAAGAAAATAATATTTTGATTAGTAAGCGAAATTAGGGTGTATATAATAAAGTTGTATCAAAATAAACTTAAAACTCTATTAATTGATATAAATATTTAAACCTACAACAATTAAAAATGGTTGAATGGTCAAACCTTGGCTGAAGTATTTATTCCTTAGTTGATTGATAGTTCTCTCGTAATCATTTATTGTGGTAAGATGAACGATGAAACTTTCGTCGGCCTCAGGAATGCTGATTTTTTTGTTAGTTTTTCAGATTTATTCCTAAAGTGTGCTGTTGGTATAATTACTGCATTCAGCAGTGTTGTAAGTATGAAGTCTAGGGAATCTGAAAATATGTGTTGTTTGACAATGTATAGAGATAAGATATAAGAATAACTTACCTGCATGAGTTATTTCTTTCGAGTTTAAAAAAATGTCTCGCGATTTTTTATCATTTGTGTTGGAGTGGTGGTATCTTTGTTCTAAATTCTTGCCATTTACTCAAAAGCAAATTGCCTTTATTTGGATGCAGCAAGTCGAAGTCTATATTGACCTGAAGGAAAAAATGAATAACGTTTTAAAAAAAAAAAAGAAAAATGAAATTTTCAAAAAATACTATAGCTACTCAATTGAGTACAGTGACCGATAACGATTAATCGTTGTTTCAAATACTGTACAAAATTTATTACTTTAAGTTTTTCCTTTCTTAATAAAACTTTTGGTTATCATAATGTAAATAAAATGAAGTTAAAATAATTAAGTTTGTTGTCAGCGTTAATTTCTTTAAAATAAAAATAGTAAAACATTTTCCGTTCACGTACCAGTTGGCTACTTTTTGGATTTGAATACAAAGGCCATTCAGATAAAAAATCCAAATTCGTTGCTGATGATTTAAGTTTTTTTTTGTCTCAAACAAAATGTTCTCTGCCATTTGTCTTTTACTCCATCCCAATCTCTGTTGGAAGGGAAACTTTCAACGAAATTAAAATTGACTCATCAACTTCCGTGAGGGTACAAGTCTGAACATTAGAAGGATTCTTCGGGGTTGAAGATTCATCAGTTTTTACTTTGTCCAATTTGATGCACTTTGCTTTCTGGTTAACATACCGATCCCAAAGTTTCCCCCCGGGATTGTTGTTTGCCCCACGTGCACTGAAATAATATTCCTGAAAATTTAAGAAAATCAAATTAATTTATCAAACTTATATGCCTCAGGGCCAATTTTTCAATAGTCAGGTAAGCAGTCAGTTAGTATTTAATCCTCAGATAGAGCAGAAATCTATTTTTCAATGGGCAGATATAACTTACTCCTAGGAATAGGAACAGTAAATTTATCTGCTCGTTGAAAATTCAGATAAAGTTATTCTTAGGAATAAATATTTTCAAAGTCAAACATTACTGTTTGTCAACATAGCTTTGAAATAAACAGTAAATAAAATTAAAATTACTTTGAAAATGTTCGATATTCAAAAACAAAAGTATCAAAAACATATACAAACATAAATGAGAGTGACATTCAAATTATAATATTCTGTAGATTATTTTTTCTCAATTGAAAAATTCAATTTTGCTAAGAAGCTTATATTTAAAATAAATCTATATGGTACATATGTTTGTACATATGTATATTGAGCTGCAAATATTATGTTGAATTTGATGATATTTTCAGGACGGTTATTTGAAATCTGCAGAAAGGAATTCTGTGACTTTTTTTTGCGATCGGAACATTCGAAGTTTTGCTGTATGGCATTTTGTTGAGTTTGCCATATTTGCAGTACATTATTCGTACTTAATATCCTGTTACTTCGACACTTATCTGACTTTCGTCACTTATAAATAGTTAACACTCATATACATAGTCATATGTCATAAAATATGAACCAGAATAATGACTTGCTAACTTTAATTTGTCGAATTTTGTTGACCTCTCAATTTTTATCAGAAAATCGTCCTCAATTAAGGTTTTTTAGATTGGCAAAAAACTTTTGAATGGAAGCTGCTGTTACTTTAAGTTAAATTCTATTTTTTTATGTTAAAATAATTTAGGTTCGTAAGTTTTAGTGCTTATTAAGTACTTATTTATTAATATAACCTAGGTACATCAAAATTTCATAAAAAAAGAAAACATGGTTTTAAAAAATGCTTAAATTCAATTTTTTTTATGTTAAAATAATTTAGGTACGTAAGATTTAGTGCTTATTAAGTAATTATTTATTAATATAACCTACAGCAAAATTTTATAAAAAAAGAAAATATGAATTTAAAAATGCTTATTTTAGTTTCACTTAGAAAAAGCTCCGTTATTTCATCCAAAATCGGAGGAAAATATTTGGGCGCGAGTTTAGTGCCGTTAAATAAATTGTTATCCAAAATAATGTTAATCAAATCACTTCGGAACGATTCAATTAAGAACGCATTAGCCTCATAAAATTCCAATACCGCTTTCCCCTTCAGGATCTCTGATAAAGTTGACTTTAAGTTTCTAAGTTTGTAAATAAAACAAAACTGTAAGGAAAATAGTTAATCACATTTGTATACCTATGTTTACCTTAGACAGCTGTGAGCCCCTGACTTTCGGATTCCGTGTTAAAGTTGTTGTCGATGTTATACTGGATTGGCTTCCTAGCCAAGTAACAACTTTGGTGGCAATTGATTGTGTATCGTCGTCATCTCCGAACTTTAAGACAAATGAACCATAAATTACTATTATCATTAATAAAAAAAAGCGCAAGCATATTTCAGTTTTTCTCCAATGACAGTGTTTCCCGAAAATGAGCCCGCAATCCGATTGGTTTGATAACTTCTTATATATCTTCTTTCGACAAAAATCTCAAGCTTTCATAATCTAAATCAGCTTTTAACAAAAGAAAGTTGTTCGACATGATTATAAAGAATGCATAATTTACAAGGATCCAATCCAAACTGTATCCTTCCTTTTCCTTCCTTTTTTGAAAAAAAAAAAAAAAATATTTGATCTACCCCTGTCTACCAAACCACAAGGCTAATGGAAAAAAATGTTTCATATTGTGATTTGGTTGTTTATGCGCTAAAAACTTGCATTCCAGGTTTTTGATTCTAATGACAATTTGACAAAATGTGAGCAACATTTATTATATCAATTTTGTCAAATTTTTGTTCAGGGAGTTCTTCTAATACATTTTTTTTAATGCAAATTGTTAGTTCAAACAATTAAACAGAATATGTTCCATTTATTTCCGTAGGCAGTGTGGTTTGGTAGAGAGGGGCATATCAAATAATTTTTTTTTTAGAAATTGACCTTTTAACGAAAAATTCATTAAAGTGCTAAATTGATCTGTCCCTTTCTTCCAAGCCATAGGGCCTAGGGAGATAAATGTAACATATTATGATTTCGTTGCTTATGCACTAAAAACAAGGACAGATCAAATAATTTTATTATTTTTTTTTTTTTTTAATTCAAAAATGGACTTTTTAATGAAAATGTCATCAAAGTGCGAAATGGGTCTGCCCCTTTCTTCCAAACCATAAGTCCTGGGAGATAAATGTAACATATTATAATTTCGTTGTGTATGCACAAAACCATGCCTTCAAAGATTTTTATTAGGACCAGTACAACAAAGTTGACTCCTTTCCTTGAACCCATTACATGAAATTTGGTAAAATTGATATTACATTAAATATGAGTATTGTTCATATGAGCCAACTTTTGAAATTTTCATTGGAAATTAAAACTTTGAATGCAAGTTTTTAGTGCATAAACAACCAAATCACAATATGTAACATTTACTTCCATAAGTCCTGTGGTTTGGCAGATAGGGGCAGATCAAATAATTTTTATTTTCAAAAATTGACCTTTTAATGAAAAAGTCACCAAAGTGTGAAATGGAACTGCCGCTTTCCTCCAAACCTTAAGGCCTAAGGAGGTAAATGTTGCATATTCTGATTACTTTGTGTATGTACTAAAAGCTTGCATTCAAAGTTTTTTCAAAGTTAAGGGCAGTACAAAGAAATTTGACTCCTTTAAGTCCATAATGTAATTTGATAAAATTGTAAACTTTTGAAATTTTCATTGGAACCAAAAACTTGGATTACATTTTTTTAGTGCATAAACAACGAAATCAATTCATCTATTTATTTATGTCCGTACGCCTTACAGTTTGAAAGAAAGGGTTGGATCAATTTCGCAGTTTGATAACGGGAAGAATTTTGATTGGTTTTGGTTGGCGCGGTGGCGTGGCCAATGAATATACATATGTACATTTTCGTACTTACCAGTTAGAAATCTTTTTGCTTCCGTTAAATCAAATTTGTGTACAAAATTATGCAACTTTTGCGCGTTGTTTTCCGGAATATTTAGCATCGTCTTTATCGGTAGATCGCATTGCGTTTCACTTAAAACAAGTATGTATGTCCGACATAACTAATAAAAAACTATTTTTCACTTTACACAAAAGACAAAACTTATAAAACGATGCGTGGTGAATGGCGACCATAGAGAAAATGATTTTAATTTTTCCGAACAGAAATATTCATTGGCTTCGTTGCAAGTAATAACGGGATCTTTCAAGTTTTGTGGAATTCAACTATAAACAACTATATTTCTAAACGATTACGTCATCAATGATAGAGCTTTCATTTTGATTTGTGAGGAGTTCAAGTTGATTCAACATGATTCAGCTTTGATTCACAAACCCCAACACAGGGTGACATAACAAAAGCTAAAAAATTAAGTCGGAAACCTATATTTTAATAAAATGTTGGCTGTAATCACAAGCACTTTTATGGAAGTTTCCTTTGGAAAATTAATATCGTTTTCGATTGGAGGTTCAGAGTTACTCCTTTTTGACTCCTATTTCTTCAAAATACTTTGACTGGCTGTTCCGAGTAATGTTTTCGAAGTGTTTTTTTTCCGGATCTAAAGGAGTAGACCCGGAACACACATATACATTTTAAACTCTTCCGCCGGATTACTTGCCAAATTTAAGGTTAGACAGCACTCGACGGAACTGCACTGCAGCGGAACTGCGATTCACAAGAATTCGTATGAAATTGTATGAAGTTCAGTTGCCGCTTAGTGCAATAAAGCTCATACAATTTTGTACCAATAATGTTTTGCCGTCTTATAGTGTAGTTCCGCTGAAGTTTAGTTCGGTCTTACCTTTAACGCGAATGAACGTGCACACACTTCGCAAAATAGGCTTCGATTGGAATAAAAAAGGAGGAGTATGTACTCTTCAAAAATACAATCGAAAACGACATATTTTGGTAAAATATGAATATACAATACGCACATAATTTTGAGCTGAATGGAATAATATTATTTTTGTAGCTCATATATTTTTCCCAGTTTTTAAAAATTAAAATTCGTGTTTGGTTTTGTATATAAACATCAGAGTTTAATAAGCGATATTTCAGAAATATTCAACATTAAATTAGGCGAATTTAAATCTGTGTATTATTTAGCATGTCATGTGGTGAGTTATATATTTTTTTTTTGAAGGAGAGGTCAGAAACAGGGGCCGCAGTGGCGAGGTAAAGTAAGTATTTTTATTAGGGGTATTCATGCAACGGCCGGCGTAAGACCCAGATAAACCTGGTAAACCAGATAATTTTATATACAAATTTATATAAAATTGGTTTACCAGGTTTATCTGAGTTTTACGCCGTTTTTATTTCTTGTGTTTGTATTGCTTGTATTGTCTTACATGAACCATTAAAGCAAACAGATTTGGTAACGTGTACCCCGCTTTATCAAACCTGTCCTCGTTTGGGAATCCGAAAGATCAGAAATAGAGTACGTGAGAAGGAGGGCCTGTCGTTTTTTTAAAATGATTGTTGGAATGGATAATGCTAGGTTTCCACTTGTCATTGAAAGACGCAAATTGACACACTTTGACAAGACAGGGTGGCTAGTATCAACAACAAAAAAGCAACAAAAAAAGAAGAAGATTAGGTATAGCCCATCCTGTCTTGTCAAACTGTGGATTTCAATGACACGTGGAAACGAAGCATTATACAGGGTGTCCCAAAATTACCGCCGCAGAAGAAAACCATGGGTTCCTGAGGTCATTTTAAGTCGAAAAACTTAAGAGGTAATTTGCTCGTTCTCGCTCCGTTTTCGACTTATAACGGTTTTTATGGTTTGTATTGGTTTTCCCTTTGACTGGCTCTAACTCTAACTACAATACTGATTAAAAATTTATAAAGTGCATTCAAGTTGTCTTTATAAAGCAACTTAATAAGGAATAAACAACTTCAAGTAAGTCCTATCCATAAGAATCCCCTGAACTGCGAAAATAGCATAGAAAAATAGTTAACCTCAATAAATGAGCAAGCGAGGAATAGGAGAAATATCCCCCGAAAACCCCCAAAGTGAGAAACGCTACTCATCTTCAGCAAACACCGCTGACGAATCTGCTATGGGATCTCCAGTAGATGTTGAGTTGATTTTGAAGAAGTTGCTTAAGGAAAATAATGATGAGCTCTTTAAAAATTTAGCAACCAAAACCGATATGCAGCTCCTTCACGATCAGTTTGCTAACCTAAAAATACGTCACGAAGAAGTTTCGCAAAGGGTAGAGCAACTAGAGTCTCGTAACAAAATAGTGGAAGTCCAAATCGATAAGATCCTCCAGAAAAGCACGGAAGCAAACCTGGTGGTGCGACTACCGAAAAACAACCCAGATGCATGTGATAACGCTAAGTTTATCTGCGCTGGTCTTCTCAATAGAACCGATGCAGACTCGGTGGTCGAAACTGCTTACAGTATAGGTAGCCGCAACACAGTTGGAGCAACAATACTTGTGAAAATGAAGTCACGCGAAACAGCCTGGAATGTGCTAAAGAACTCTGGTACACTGAAAGGAAAAAAAATAAGCATCCACAAGGATATGCCCCCAAATGTGCGTCAAAAAAGTGCGAAGCTGTTGGGCATACGAAAAATGCTCTTGGAAAGGCACCCACATAAAAAAAAATTGCTGTTCGCGACGACAGAATGGTAATCGAGGACAAAGTTTTTACCTGGGAAACCACGATGGGATTGAAGTGTGGTGAAATTGATGGCCTTAACATGCTAAAATCCATTTTTGGAGTCATTTATTTTTTAAATTTATTAATCAATGAACTACTAAATAAAAACAATGAGTATAATACGTCAAATGCAAGAAATGTGATAGCTGTCAACACAAGTGACAGTCAGACACACAGGGTGACATCACCATTCGCAACATTGAATTTGGGTGCAAGCACAAGTGAAAGGTGTTTACACGAGGCATGAGAAGCTGCAGTCTACCAGAAAAAAGTTAATTGTTTAGTTGATATTAAAATTTTAAGTTATAATGTGTCAGGATTAAAAAATAAATTATTATTTGTAAACTTTTTTAATTATATAAAAAAAATTGATATTTTTATGCTTTTTGAAACGCATTTATTAGAAAATGAGTAAAATCAGTTTAAGAAAATATTTAGTAATTACGAATTAAGATGGATAAACGCAATCAAAACGGAAAACTATGTTCGAGGCAGCGGAGGTGTAATTTATGTTTACCGCAGAGATCTAGGTGAAATTAATGTGAGCTTCAGAAAGACAACTGATTCTTATGTGATGGACGTTAAACTTGGGAGTGACACGACGTGCATAGTTCCGATATATATAAATTGTAGTCATTGGCAATCCGACTTTGATATACTTAGTGAAATTTAGCAAGAGGTTGATTCGACGAATTTAATGCTTATTGGAGACTTCAATGGCAGGATTGGCTTGTCACAAAACAACTTTTTCTGCACGCAATGGCCTGTCTTCAGCCTCAATCGCAAATCAAAGGACGTAGTCTGTGATCGTAAAGGTGAAAAAATCTTAGAACTTTCCGATGCATACAATTGTCATGTATTGAATGGTTGTTGCACAGGAGATTCAGAGAGTGAACTGACATTTATAAGAGGTCAAGCTAGCTCTACAATTGACTACTGCTTTGTGTCTTTAAAAAGCTGTACTCCGAAGCAAATATTAATTTCAAAAGAATTTGTTTGGCAAAAAATCAGCTTTTGAGCAAGAGACAGAATAATTAATCGCACCCGTAGTTCTGCTGAATTCTGGAAGGCTGTTAAAATCTTAAATGGAACTACAAATATCATCGCTCTAGGATTACAAGCGCCTAGTCTAAAGGATCACTTCAAGAACCTTCTTAACGCAACGTTTAGCTCACCTTTAGTACAATACGAATCCCCGCTGGTAATGGATGACCTTCTAGATGCACCGTTTTCGATGTATGAAGTTAAAAAAGTTATTAAGAAGTCGAAAGTAAATAAGGCACCTGGAGATGACCGCATTCCTTTTGAGCACTATAAGTACGCGACTGATGAATTTGTTTTGCTGCTTACTAACGAATTCAACCGAATTTGCGAAGATGCGATGGTTCCAGAAAGTTTCAGAAAATCAATAATTTTCCCGCTGTTCAAAAAAGGAAACTATCATGAAGCATCTAATTATAGAGGGATCTCTTTTCTAAATACAAGTGCTAAGTTGTTCGCAGGGCTTATTGAAAATAGATTGACCGAATGGGTGAGGAGGAAAAGTATCCTATCAGAGTTTCAGGCCGGTTTTAGGAAGAACTATTCTACAACGGATCATATATTCTCACTGTACAACATTGCCGATTCTTATATCAGGAGAAAGAAAAAATGATATGTGTTCTTTGTTGACTTCCGTGCTGTTTTCGACTCTATCGTTTGTGAATCGCTTTTTTATAAGCTTTACACATTTGGGCTGTCAAGTAAAATAATAAACATTTTAAGAGCTTTGTACTCAGGGAACACAGCTTACGTATGGGACGGAACGTTTATCTCTGAAGAGTTTCACACAGAAATGGGTCTCAAACAAGGGTGTATTTTGAGTGCTTTGCTCTTTATACTGTTTATAAATGACATAACTGATGCAGTCAGAGGTGGAATTATGTTTCGAGGAGCTAAAATACCTGCTTTTATGTATGCAGACGACATAGTTTTCTTTGCAGAGACGGTTGATGGACTGCAGCTAATGATGAACAGGCTAAAGGACTATTGTGACCGCTGGAATCTCGTGGTTAATCTAGCAAAATCCAATATAATGGTATTCAGAGGGGGTGGCGGCAGGAATGCGAGAAATGACAAATGGACGTTTAAAGACGTGGCAGTCGAAATTGTACGAGAGTATAAATATCTAGGGGTCCTATTTACATCGAATCTTAATATGAAAAAACATCTGGAACGAAAATTAACGGAGTCAAAACGAGCAATTTCAACTGTGGGAACGCTGTTTCAAGAGCGACTCTATTAACCATAGTGCAAAACAAAAAATTTTCCGCTCTACAGCGTCGTCGATCTTACTATATGGAGCTCAGGTCTGGGGTTACTGTTCTTTCGAAGCAATTGAAAAGTTTCTCCGTTATTTTATCAAAAGAATCTTCCGTCTTCCAAAGAATACCCCAAATTACATGTTGTATCTAGAAACAGGACTGCCTCATATAATAATGGAAACTCTTAATATGCATTTCAACTATATTGTTAAAATTTTTCAAATGAATGATGAAAGAATACCCAAAATCGTACTGAGGAGTTCAATACAGATGACAGGTCACATGGTAGTGGAATGGGAAAATACTGCATACATGCAGTATGAATCTAATGGTCACACAAAATTAACAACCTGGAGTGTTGAGGACAAAGTTTAATAGTCTTTTAGAACAACTTGGTCATTTTTTGTACGACAAAAATGCATCTGAAGCTCGATCATCACTTTATAGATGTTATTATAACCCTCTAAACTTCTGTCTCGCTAACAAAGCATACCTAGTTAATTCCAACTCATTCCAACTCAAAATCAGCATAATATTCAAAACAAGAGGGGAACTACTTAATCTTAACTTCATGCCTCATCGATCGGATCTACCTTTACTTTGCAGCCTTTGTAATTTGAGTGTTCGTGAAGACATTCACCATTTAATTGCGATTTGTCCAGTCATGAAAGAATTCAGGATGATATATTTTGGAAAAAAAAAGCCTAAATGAAGTTGAGCTAATTGAAATACTAAATGAAAATGTTGGATGGGATGTCCTTTATAGATATATTGTCGCTGCACTTCGTTATAGGAGTTGTATAATAAATGAGGCTTTTTAAGAAATTATTTAATATCAATTTTCAAATTTGTTTTGTGCACTAATGTATTTAAATTCAAAATGTCAGTCTGGTAGACGGCCAAACCATAAAGACTTAAGCAAAATTATTTCATATTATATACATTGTCTATACAAAATTTGTTAAATCTGATAAAATAAAGAGTCAACTTAAACTAAACTAACGACTGATTTTAATTTTTTTTTTTTTTTATTTAATCAAAAACAGTTAGAAATTTGTATCTGTCATACAACTTTTTTCTGTGGGGATAACGGTTTTCCCACAATTTATTATCAAACACATTTTTTAAGCAATTTTAGGTTGGTTTTTTGACTTCCATATGATTTGTTTCACAAAAACACGGTATTAGGTATTATTTTTTTTTTTTATTATTATGAAAGCCCAATTTGTGTTCTTAAAAATACATAACAGTTTTTACCCAAAAATACATTTAAAATTATTAAAAAACTAAAAAAAAAAAACAAAAAATAAAGGCAACTCAAGAATATATGAATATTTGAATAATAACAAATTCCTTGATTCTTACAATAAGTGTTCAAATATTCCACCCTGCTGATCAATACACAACTGTGCTCGCCTCAAAATACTTGAGGTAGCCCTTTTTATCATATCAGGTGTCACTGTTCGATACGCCTCTTGAATACGGTGATCTAACTCTTCAATAGTGTTTATTTGGCACTTATGTACATTGTTTTTTAAGTGTCCCCACAAGAAATAATCCAATGGGTTCAGATCTGGTGACCTTGGTGGCCAACTAATTGGTCCCCCTCTGCCGATCCACCGATCCGGGAAATTCTCATTTAGAATGTTGCGCGAGATGAGAGCATAATGAGCTGGAGAACCATCGTGCATAAACCAAATAGTCCTGTGTTGCTCAGAAGTCAAGTCTTCGGTTAATTCTGGCAGATTATTTCTTTAAAAATCTGCATAATTTGCCCCATTAACTCTTGAGGGCATTTTCCAAGGTCCAATCGTAACCAAAACAAATTTTAGTTTTGAAGCACATTTTTCCTATATATTTTTCAAATATCTTCTAGTCTACAAAAAATTAAGAAGCCCAGACCACAAATTGAAGCTGAATTGTTGTTGGAATTGTGTAGCCCTTGTCACTTGAGGGTTTTCCTCAGCCCAGAAATGATAATTATGACAATTGATAAAACCTCCTCTTGTAAATATTGCTTCATCGGTCCAAATAATTTTGAAAATAAAATCAGGATTTCGGGAATTCATGTTCAGAATCCACTCGCAAAAAGCAACGCGTCGTTCCTGGTCACCGGGATGGAGATTTTGTACCTTTGTGTAATGGTACGGGTGAAAATTGTTCTTGTATAACGTACTCCAGATCGTGCTCCTCGGTATCGTTAGGATACAAGCTGCTCGTCGCGTGCTCGTACACGGTTTATTTCTGAAGAATTGAAGAACTCTGTCTTCGCGGTTTTGTACGTTATGCACGTATTGCAAGTTTTGCCCGCTATCTTGTCGCTGCGGTTGAAGTACACGTTCTCTGCGAATGCGATTTACTAGCCGATTAAAAACGTGGTCGTCAGGATAACGTCGGTTCGGAAAACGTATTGCATATTCTCGAGCTGCACTTCGAGCACATCGTCCCATTTCACCAAAAATAACGATCATTTCAAAATATTCCTCGTTAGTGTAATCCATTTTTAAATTCGAAAACAATTAAAAATTACACACTCTTGAATCACTTAAATCACGAATACAAAAGGTCAAAAGTCAAATAGACTTAAAGAGAAAATCAAATATGGCTCCAAAGCCAGATTCTTATCGAGATAAACATAGTCATAGATTTGTTAACGTTCTTACTCTTCACTGTTTCTAACATTCATTATTAAACAGCGTATAGTTTTTTATTCGTTTTAATTCGTTATTATTAACGTTTTAATTCGTTAAAAAACAAAAAATAAAGGAAAATCAAGATAATATGAATTATTTTCTTGATTTTCCTTTATTTTTTGTTTTTTTTTTTAGTTTTTTAATAATTTTAAATGTTTAAAATGCACAAATTGGGCTTTAATAATAATAAAAACAAAAAATACTTTATAACGTGTTTTTGTGAAAAAAATCATACCGAAGTCAAAAAACCAACCTAAAAATGCTTAAAAAATGTGTTTGATAATAAATTGTGGGAAAACCGTTATATAAACCGTTTGATAATAAATTGTGGGAAAACCGTTATCCCCACAGAAAAAAGTGGTATGACAGATATAAATTTCTAACTGTTCGAAATTAAATTAAACAAAAAAAATTTTAAATCAGAGCGAGTTAGAGCCAGTCAAAGGGAAAACCAATACAAACCATAAAAACTGTTATAAGTCGAAAACGGAGCGAGAACGAGCAAATTACCTCTTAAGTTTTTCGACTTAAAATGACCTCAGGAACCCATGGTTTTCTTCTGCGGCGGTGATTTCGGGACGCCCTGTATATTCTGGTATCGATTGTGGAAAAATTCCAGAAGAGAATTTCTGTTCTTTTAAGAAAAATTACTATCTTCGTATGGCTTCCAGATTGCGAAACTAAAACGAGAAGAGTATTTTTTTTTTTAGAAAAACGAAATATTCACATATCTTTACCAATAAAACTCCAATAGATGAGAAAATTTGATATTGATAAAAGACGTAGGTATACCAAAAAAAAACCGAGCGTGTGAAAGAGAACCATCAAATATATGAACAAGTTCGTATTCATGTCAACATTATGGCACTTCCTTTAATGTGCGTGAAATGAACATCTTCTGCATTTTGGTGTTCTCTCTCTATCCAACAAATGAAAGGATTATATTGATATTCCCCTTTTTTCGCAGGAGTCAGACTGATTTTAAAACACTTTATTCGTGTAAATCAAGCATAAATGCTTAGTCGATTTATTCTGAGCTCACTCTGAACATGCTCTGAGAATGTTCAGAACAAAAAAAAGTACACATTTTCTAAGCTCTGAGTGCTTTAAGCTAAAAAAGTATACCAGATTTATTTGACAACTCAGACTCTGCTTTGAACAAACAAAGTTAATCGCCGAAAGCCTGTTTTTAGGTGTATCCAACTTTGGCAAAAAGAAAAGAGAAGAAAAACAAAACAACAACAAAAGTGAAAGGTGAAACTAATCACTCTGAAGATAGATAGACTCTTGGAAAGTGGCATAAGAAAAGGTGTTAGAAGAGTACATATGTGTGTTTCTTTTTTCGCTCTGTGCACTCTAAGCCAGCCCTGTTCTGAGAAATCTCTACGCTCTTGCGCTCTATGCAGTAAAATAAGAGCACCTTTTAATAAAGATGAACATGATCGTTTTCTCTCTCTATCCAATGAATGTAAATTTTTCATTTTGCATCCCTTTTTTTCAGAAATCAGACAAAGATAAATGTTAATCCACCAAGAACCGTTGTATTAAGTTTTGAAACAACAAACACAAAAATCTATTTCTGTGTTACTTGTTACCTGCTTGTGTATTCACACACCTTATGTTCACAGATCATAAATACTATAAATTAAGGGTATTCATGCAACGATGTATTTTTTTGCTTTGCATAAAGATATAATTTTCAGCAAGATGTTTACCTGAACATGCCCTTAAAAATACATGCGTAATGGTGGGAGACAATCAAATTAAACGTCACAAATGACTTATCCCAGTGTATCAAATTTATTTATGGGCTTTCCGCATCAAATTCGAGATAAAGTTATCTGGTTTCCAAGGTTTATCTGGGTATAACGACGACGTTGAATGAATACCCTTATTGTTTACTTGTGAACAAGGACTAAGAAACAAGTTAATTTTTTTAGGTATCACCCTGTACTAACAAAAGTTTTATTTTACAGAATCCCTTAATGTCGTAATAGAAGCGTTGGAAAAGGCGTGTGGAAATCGAAAATGTATAGGTTTATTCCAAAATGATTTAATTAATAATCAACAATGATTAGTTTTAATCATATAGAAATCGGGTTATTTCAAAATGATTTCATCATGATTTCCACAAAATTTTCAATAAGTTCCGTTAGTTTTGGTTTTGTCTGTGTCCAAAATAAATTAAACAGGATTCATTACTGATATTAATTTAAAGTTGTTTCTCTAGCCTTCTTCATTAGAGATATTTTCTATCAGAATTCTCATCAATATCATGAAATGAAATATCAAATAAAGTTGGGTTGTTTTATATCGAGCTGAGATTAAAGAGGTCGATCTCCACAATTTTACTCTGACATCGATATCGGAGATTATTGAACGGGATCCAAAGGTATATATCGAATGACATATCACATGGGTATACCCACTCGAGACACAAAACGTTGTAGACGATAAATGTTGTTCAATTGTATGCCCTATTGTTTTTATATGAAAAATGCTTGATTTTAAAATGAAGTACTTTCAACTTGGAATTGATATGTAAATCATTTTATTTTGATACTATTTCAATATTAAAATAAGTACAGTTTTTTTTAACACGATATTAAACATGAATTTATATTTATAAACATATTGACAATTTAATACTATTTAATTAAGAACAAAAAACATGTTTAATAAAAATGAAAAAAGTTGTTCAAGTGCATTTTATGTTGTGAATAACAATTTCAATGTTAAAATAATTTCAATCATATTATTTCAACATGATCGCGCACATGAATTTATTTGTATGTGAAACCTTAATGATTTAATAATATTTTCCTTAGAACAAAAAACATGTTGATTCAAAATAAAAAACTATGTTCAAGTGCATTTCCTGTTGTTTTTACATGAAAAACGCTTGTTTTAACATGATGTACTTCTAACTAAGAATTAATATGTAAATCACTTTATTTTAATACTATTTCAATGTTAAAATAAATTCAATCATGATATTTCCACATGATCTCACATGTGAATGCATTTTTATATGAAACCTTAATGATTTAATAATATTTCCCTTAGAATAAAAAACATGTTGATTCAAAATAAAAAACGTTGCCGAAGTGTATTCCCTGTTGTTCTAACATGAAAAACGCTTGATTTAACATGATGTACTTTTAATTTAGAATTAATATGCAAATCATTTTATATTAATACTATTTCAATGTTAAAATAAATTCAATCATGTTATTTGCACATGCTCTCGTACACGAATTAATTTTTATATGAAACCTTAATGATTTAATAATATTTCCCTAAGAACAAAAAACATGTTGATTCAAAATGAAAAACGTTGTTCAATTGTATTTCCTATTGTTCTTACATGAAAAACGCTTGTTTTAACATGATGTACTTTTAACTAAGAATTAATATGTAAATCATTTTATTTTAATACTATTTCAATGTTAAAATAAATTCAATTATGTTATTTCAACATGATCACACACTCGAATTAATTTTTTTAACATGATGTACTTTTAACTAAGAATTAATATGTAAATCATTTTATTTTAATACTATTTCAATGTTAAAATAAATTCAATCATGTAATTTCAACATGATCACACACACGAATTATTTGTATGTGAACCCTTTATGATCTAATAATATTTCCCTTAGAACAAAAAACATGTTGATTCAAAATGGAAAACGTTGTTCAAGTGTATTTCCTGTTGTTCTTTCATAAAAAAACGCTTTTTTTTAACATGATGTACTTTTAACTAATAGTTAATATGTAAATCATTTTATTTTATTACTATTTCAATGTTAAAACAAATTCAATCATGTAATTTCAACATGATCACACACACGAATTATTTCTATGTGAACCCTTTATGATTTAATAATATTTCCCTTAGAACAAAAAACATGTTGATTCAAAATGAAAAACGTTGTTCATGTGTATTTCCTGTTGTTTTTACATGAAAAACGCGTGTTTTAACATGATATACTTTTAACTTATACTTAGTATGTAAATCATTTTATTTTAATACTATTTCAGTGTTAAAAAAAAGTTCAATCATGTTATTTCATCATGATCTCACACATGAATTAATTTTATAAGTTATCTTGATGATATATATAAATATTTCCGTGAAAAAAAAAATCATATTGAATCAAAATGAGGAAAGTTGTATAAGTCTACGACCTGTTGTGTTTACATGAAAAACGCTTGTTTTAATATGAAGTAATTTTAACTTGGAATTTATACAATAAATTTGTTAATTTAACAGGACTTTAAAGTTAAAACAAGGCGAAAACGGATTAGTTTAAAATTTAATTCCTGTTAACTTGTATTTCAATTTTAAATTAACAGGATTTAGTCTTATATTAATGATTTGAAATATTAAAATAAAACGAAAACTTGTTAAATCGAAATGAAATCCAATGAATGAAAAATTTATCTTCTTTATCGAAATCAATAATTTCGCATGTTGATTATACATTGCGTTTTTTTTCTGTGTGTAGATCAGGAATATGCCACTTTTAAGTCACTAGGACAAGTAGTTGTGCCGCAAATCGAATTTATAGTTAGAAAAAGTGTCAACTTTGAAACCTCTAGGACGTTTAGTTTAGCCGCAAATCGCGTTTAAAAATTAAAGATACTAGCATGCGATACATCGATGGAAAGGCAGCATTCACGAATATTACAGTTTTTTAATTCGCTAGGGCGATTAGTTAAGCCCCAATTGTAAATTTCATGTCAACTAAAATATCTACCTACCCTCAAAATCTTGCAAACAAATTTAATGTTTACATAAATGCATATACATATACAATATACAATACATGTATATATAGGTACAAATCACATTATTATTAAGTTAAACAAAGATCACAATAAGCTGAACTTTTACGTGAATAACTTACCAACAAGTAAGAACGCATTCGACAGAAATACTATACTATACTATATGCATATACTATTCAGATACAGAGTGTAATATGCCGTTTTCACTGGGCCAAATGAGGTAATTTCGTTGCAAATTTCCAAATGAGATCCAAATTACCTCATTTCCCATACAAAATCACATTTCGAAATGAGGTAATTTCAACCTCATTTGCACGAAATAAGGTTGGAAATAAGGTGAATGCATCCAGGAGTAATCAGTTTCAAAAGCTCTTAAAAGCTTTTGCATAAAAATATCAATACACTATACTGAACAACATAAAACAGAAAAAGAAAACAACAAAAATAAACGTCTAACTGCCATTTCAAATTCAAAATGAAATGAGATGTCAAATGAAATTATCAAATTTGATAATGAAAACACTTTTTTGCCAAATTTCGAAATTACCTCATTTCGGCTCTAATGAAAACGTCGTATAACACTGCGAAGTGACTGTTTGCCACGGGTGACTATTTTTTAGATATTGTTTGTAAGTCTGCGAAGCTACTTTTTCTGCGGGTGGCAAGTTAATTTATAAGATTACCACAAAAAAAAAAATAAATAATTGTTTTGTCTCTATATAACAGTTTTAGTACCATGCAGTCCCTCATAAATTGTCTTCCCATATATTCTTCTTTATGTCAGACGATACCAATGGGTTTGAACTTTGGCTTCCAACCAACAATTCACGCATCGATATTCTTGACACGTCGTCGTTTGGTAACTACCTTCAATACAGTAGTATTCTCTGTGAGAATACAATTCATTTGGACTCGCCTCAAGAACAAGGAAAACGAGAGGCCCAAAAATTAAATATGCTTTGTTGTTGCATTATTAAGGATAGTTTCTGGACTGGAGACTCAGCTGGAAATTTGCATGTTTATAGGTAAATAATAATAAAAATAATTTTTCATAGTTTTTTTTTTTTGAATTTTTAAATTAACTAACTCTCCACAGCACAACGAATTACACACATGTCTTTTCCTACATGTTTGATCCGTCAATAAAAAGTCCTATCATCAGTCTTGTCTACTTGAAGAACATTGAACGAGTTGCTGTAGGTTTACACAATGGCCGAGTATTTCTAGTTGATTCTACAAAAGTACCAACAAACTGTGCTTTTGCCGAAGGATCCTTTGTACTAACCGAAATTTGTTCAGGGCAAATTCTTCATAGTGCTGTTGCTGTTTTATTGGATGAGTGAGCACTTCTAATGGAATTTTGTAGACAGTTTTGTTATAATTCTATTTTTTAGTACCTATGAATTATGGTGCGGTGAAACAGGAGGCAAAATAAACATTTTTCCGCTTAGCAAATCAGGTGCTTCAGGTCATCAAGCAGTTTGTCATAGCGAGGAACCCAATATCATAAAAGATTTAAAAGTAGCTCGGTTGTGTTCCAACGAGCAATATGTTTACTCCTGTCTCTATCCTGGATTTATGGTCTACCAATGGAATATAAAAACAAAAGCTATCGAAAATAAACTAGATTGTTCCAAGTTGCTCCCTTGTTCTGAAAGCCTTAAAAGCATATCAATTGATGAGCATCTCAGTTTAATTAAATGTCAGGTAACAATTTAAACATATGTTCCACGGTATTTCATATTTTAACTTCTTTTCCTAAGATTTCAGCTTTAGCTGCGCATGTAAATGAACTGTACGTTGGTACGACTTGGGGATGCTTAATCATAGCTGAGGTGAATAGTCTACGGCCGATTACTGTGTTTCGCCCATATGAAAATGAGGTATCCAAAATTGATCTTGTTTCCTTATATTTATGTACATTCAAAATTGTCTTTTTATAAGATCAAAGCTATTGTCCCTGTGCCAAGTAAGACAACACCCCTTATTGCCACAATAGGGCGGCGATATAGATCACTGATATCACGTTATATGGACACTGTAGATAGCAGCCGGCAACCGAGCACATCACATTTTGTACATCACAAAATTCCAAAGATCTTGCCACCTGATGTAGAACACAATATTCACTGTTTGTTGTGGCGCGCCAAAAATTGGACATAACATTAACACTATTAACAGCACTTACGTAGCTTTTAAAATACGTCAACTATAGACCTAGAGTATTGAAATTGATGTTTTGACTCGAATAAAATTATTTCTTATTGTTTCTGAAAGCATTTGATGTTTTGCTTTTGTAAATAAAAAGAAAGTGCATTAAACTGCCGATCTGATAATAAGAGTGATTTCTGATAAAAGTAGTGTGGTGATGGATATAAAGAAGGTAAGAATAATATTCATGACAGGTTTATCGCTGCAATTTTGATTACAGCCATTTTATAACATAAAACAAAATGAACATTTTAAATTAAATTAATTATTGAAGTGAAACTTCTTCGCGCACGTTGGGAGTGAAATTTCAAGGTTAAATTTTTGTGAATCGAAAAAATGTAAAGCTGGCTTAAGACTTTCGTTCTTCATTCGGTGTCCGTTGTTCGATGTTCGTTCTTCTCTCAACAACGAACAACGAAGAAAGCATTTACATTAGAAAGTTAAACTCTATTTACAAAATTGAATATTTATTTAACTAGGCTTCTTGTGCTATTCTGGAATTAAAAAAACTTCGAAAACGTTCCTACAAGTTGCACGACACTCCAAAACAATGTTGATTTACATTGTTTAGGAGTGTCCTGTTGATTTACATTGTTTTGGAGTGTCGTGCAACTTGTAGTAACGTTTTCGAAGTTTTTTTTTAATTCCTGAATGGCACAAGAAGCCTAGTTAAATAAATAAACAATTTTTTAAACAGAGTTTAACTTTCTAATGTAAATGCTTTCTTCGTTCGTTGTTGAGAGAAGAACGAACACCGAACAACGGACACCGAATGAAGAACGAAAGTCTAACTGGCTGAACACATTGACGACGGCGACGTAGCTGCATTTGCAATCCGTGCTGCAGTATTTGTCAAAATATTGAATACACACAAATTCAATGTTGCGAACACAATGCGACGCAGCTGCTATCGCATCATCGCACCGTATTGCACAAGTTGGTCAACTTTTAACTTTTGCTGCACGCTTTCACATTCTCAATAGAAAAAAAAAGAATCTACCGCGAGGAAAAAAATTATTTCTGTTTTCAGCGTTTTTGTGTTGTATTTGGCTATAAAAACAGTGAATGAATGTGAAACAATTATTTAGTAATAAATAAGAGGCATATATTTTGGAATTTAGTAACAAAAATGATCAAGCTGTACTGCTGCATTGTGAGCACATAGAAAATAGAGCATACGATATTTTTTTTACTTGCAGCTGCAATTCTTGTTGCGGCACTCTATTGTGTTCAGCCAGTAAGGCCATCTTAACTGGCAATAGAGTGCCGCAACAAGAACTGCAGTCGCAAGTAGACCAGTCGTCAAAAAATATCTTACGCACTATTTTCTATGTGCCCACAATGGAGCTGTACAGCTTGATAATGGGCCCTATTGCGGTTGTCGATCAGCGATCGCACTTTCAACGATCATCACCATCGACTGATTTCTCAATCGGTATTGCGTAACTTGATCGATTAGTATATGAGTTATTGTGAATGAAGAAGTATAAATTGTGAATTATTCATACTTTGACGTTTGACAGATCGATTTTTTCAGACTGGATTGTTTATTTATTTATCTCGTTTTGTGAAGTTTGCAATAAAAATAGTTTATTTTTATAAAAATAAACTTAAAATAAGAAATGGATGAATCAAAGCGTTAAGTGAAAAAGATTCAGAAGAATATACAATAAATAGAATTTTAGAGGCCATCAGAAAACGGCGCAATATAAGAAATTCATCCAACCCCTTGGAGTTGACAAATTGTACATTTTACTTGATTTTGTAGTTGTTTTTTTTTTTCATTTCATTTATTTGTCTTTTATAGCTTTGTTAACTATTTTTGATAATCCAAGCTAGCCTTTATGGATTTAATTTCTGAAAACTTATGCTGGGAATAAGAAAATCATCGAATCCCAACATCCTTAAATTGTGTACCGCGTTACGATTCTGTGCCCAAGCATTATATCAACTAATGTCGAATTCCTTACAACCATTTGAAGTCGATTTCATTTCATTCATTTGTGAGTGTGTGAGTGCAATTTGACAGGAATTTTGTTGTCACACAAAAACTAATGTCGAATTCCTTACAACCATTTGAAGTCGATTTCATTAAAATTTTTTTCTTTTTGTAAGGAATTCATAAAAAAGTCGATTTTTTTTTGTGATTGTGTGAGTGCAATTTGACAGGAATTTTGTTGTCGCACAAAAACTAAGAAGTAGTGCGCGCAAAGCAAATATTAAAGTGTATTTTATTTTCGCGTTGTTTTGATAATTTAAAAACAAATATATTTCGTCTGATAATTGAAAAACATCAAAAACAATTGTGCGCGTAATCAAGTAAAAAAATTACAATCCAAAATTAATCCACACACAGCAGCGAGGACCTATTCTGAATATTTCACTAGAGGACGAAGAAAAATAATTTTGCAACGTGATTTCCTCGCGAATTGTATGTTATTTTAATGGGATTTTTTGTTTCTTGGAGATACGCACAATTATCTTTACTTTTTTTCATCAATCACTGAAATATTAAACAATTAAGAACACTTAAACATTTGTTTTCTTTTTTAACTTCGTCACAAAATTGTAATGAGAACATTTAATTCCATCTTGATGCATGAGAAATGTCAAATCTTGATAGTGTGTGTGCGATTTGATGTGAAATCTAGCTAAAAACGCAAGATTTGTTTGACAGCATAAAAGTCGATTTTGTTTAGAAAAAATTCGATTTGTTCAGAAAAATTCGAATTTTTTTGACTGTAAGGAATTCGACATAAGTGTGGGAAATGATTTGTTCATTAGGTTGGCTCAATCCACTCTATTCTTAAAAGAGGTGCTAAGTGTAAAAGAAACTCACATATGTATATCCAAAATAAATGAAAGTGAAATACGCCAAACAAAAATGTACTTCCTTGAAAAATTCGGATTCTCAAGAGTTATTGGTCACCCAATGGCTTTTATCTGTTTTTTTGTTAAAACTTGTTTCGCCCTGCATTAAGAATAATAATTAAATATACCTATTTCACTTATAAACAAACATTTTTTAAATAAAAACACTCACATTTTGTTCTCTACAAAATTTTTTACTTGTTGAATAGACTCAGTCGATCACAAAAATGCGGTTGGCAACGAGTGATCGGATTTTCGATATTTGTCGAACGCAATCGACAACCACAATACCGATTTCTCAATTTGTCGATCGTTGATCGCTCGTTAGCGATTTAGCGACAACCGCAATAGGACCCAATTTCTATTCATAAATTCCAAAATATATCCCTCTTATTTACTTCATAATAATTGTTTCACATTCATTCACTATTTTTTTTTGTAAAAAAAAAACTATTTTAATCAAACATAATACAAAAACTTGTTTTTTTTTGTATTGAGAATGTGCGAAAGCATGCAGCAAAAGTTAAAAGTTGACCAACTTGTGCGATACGGTGCGATGATGCGATAGCAGCTGCGTCGCATTGTGTTCGCAACATTGAATTTGTGTGTATTCAATATTTTGACAAATACTGCAGCACGGATAGCAAATGCAGCTACGTTGTCATTGTGTTCAGCCAGTAACGCCACATGCGAAA
The DNA here is from genome assembly GCA_949320155.1 of Melangyna quadrimaculata. Lineage (NCBI taxonomy): Eukaryota > Metazoa > Arthropoda > Insecta > Diptera > Syrphidae > Melangyna > Melangyna quadrimaculata. The sequence goes on along the minus strand of OX439483.1, from coordinate 347,411,410 downwards.
CGCTGTGATCATTGATTAGCTAAAGCCCGTATGATACTACATTTTTTGAACTAGCGTAGTTCAAAACATTTATAATTGAAAATACCGACATGAGTGAGCGCGTGCACAATAACAATAACCACATTAATTTAAAAAAGTCACAAAAAAATTATTAAAAATGAACATATTTCAGATTGTGTCAGCTTTTTTTGACTTTTCAGAAATTGAAAATTATAAATTATTTCAAAGTACGCTGTGACTACAAAAAAGAAAAAAAGTATACACTAGATTCATGAGAACACTAGTTTTTGGTGTATATTTACTTTTGTGGGACATTGTAATTGTCAAAACATATGTCTTTCTTTTCATAAAAATACTGATATCTCGTTTTCTCTCGGCTGACACTTATGTCGTTTTCGGTTGGAGGTTCGGAGTTTCTCCTTTTTGACTCCGCTTAAAGGCCTTCCACACAAGCTCACTGTGTATTAATACATGTCAAAAAAGTGGGAACAAATCATGTAGAATAGTGTGGAAACAAAATATGAAAGCCCAGCCTACACAACCCGACATTCTATCCCACACGATTTGACATGTATTAATACATGAATAATTGTAGGAATGGTTCTATTTCTATCCCACATTCTATCACATTTTTTTTAGGTTAAGGTAATGTATTAATACAAGCAAGTGTGGAAACAAAATAAAAGTCATTTCTTTCACACAAATTTGGCAGTCGCGTGAAATTCTTTCCCACTTTCAATTACATGTATTAATACACAGTGGGGTAGTGTGGAAGGGCTATTGTTTTCGGAGTATTTTTTCGGAATTAATAAAGGAGTAGAACACACATACATAATACACTCCCTGTCACTTGTTTGAGGCCACTATTTTCATAAAAGTTTTTTCTCGATAAATACATGTAGGTAAGCAATATTTTTCCTAGAAATTTTTTGATACGTGTGAATAGGTATATAAATTTTGCAATAAAAAAGGATAAAGTTAAATAGTTAACTCGGAAAATTCATAGAAATTTCCCAAAATTTGTGAATGGACTGCAAAAAATGGATATAAAAAGTTGTGTCACTTGACACCCAAAAATTGAGTGGCAAAAGTTAACATCGCCGATTTTTTTCAAACAAAAGTCTGAAATATTTAAGAAAGGATAGAAAACTATATTTAATATTAAATTTCAGGTTTAAATGGGCTCTGGAAACACGTCGACAATAGCAGAAATAGGGTCAATAGGTGCTTTAAAGGAATTGGGATTCTCACGCCGAGAAAAAGCTAGGAGACCGAACACAAGTAAGACCGTTGTCAACAACAATCTGGCAGACACTGAACACTATGGAAAAAAAAACAAAAATGACGCACAGCTCAAGCAACAACAATCCGATAAAAGCGACTCATTCCACACTATCAGAGCCTAAAATAAGGTCAAAAAGTGGGGTATCAGACAGTATTTCGACGGTTTTAAGGATAATTAAAACCAGTGCTACATCAAGATTACCGGTTCTACGGCAGCTACATAAGGAACTACGGATGAATTTCGCCAACGAGCATGTTGCCTCTAGAAACGCATGGAAAAAGTTTGTCTTTTCAAGTGAAAAAAAGTTTAATATTGACGGACCTGATGGTTACAACTTTTATTTTCACGATTAAGAAAAGAAGAACTTATTTTGTCAAGACATCACAGTCATACATCAGGTGTTATGGTGTGGGGAGCTATCACCATTTATGGAACATTTGAATTAGAATTTATAACTACAACAATGAACGGAAATAGTTACAAATGCCTGCTGTAGTGCATTCTGGAACCTCTACCTTGAATATTCAAACAAGACAACGCCCCTGTCCATACTTCTAGTGAAGCTAGAAGCTGGATTCAGTCGGAAAACGTTGAACTTTTACCATGACCACCCTATTCACCGGACTCAAACATCATCGAAAATGTTTGGGGTATGGCTATCTCGAAAAGTTTCTGGTGCTGGTAGACAGTTTGGAGATAAGGACGTCTCGGTCGAAGATAACTGCGATGCCTGGAGCCAGATTTCACTGGATTATTCCAAAAAATAGCGGAAGTACTCATTATTAATTGACGAAAACATAATACATTAATCCAAAGGTGTTTTCTCGTGATAACACTTGCAGTTAGGCTGCTCAGCTTTCGCTCCGTCATACTATACATTGAAGGTTTTGAATGAACAACAACCACTTGTGTTGGCTACCACCGAGTATTACATTTGGCTGGAATTATTGCAATTTCATGGCTGCCACACCAATCATGAGATTCCATTTAGGGGTGCTTAGTCTATAGTTCCAATTTTAATTTATAAATTGTTTTGCCGTCAACTGGATTCGAACCTAGACCAAGCTACCTCAGAGGCCGTTGCACTACGCATTGCACCACCGAGGTCACCTGATCGTGCCCATCCAAATGAAGGTTTTTCTAATTTACAATTGCATTTGGACAACTAGCATTTTTACAAGCCACACACAAGCGAAAGCTGTGCAGCCTAACTGCAAGTGTTATCACGAGAAAACACCTTTGAATGAAATTTAATTCTTGACCAGTGTCAAATCTTTCATACAATTTCCCTCCTTACACATATGCAACGAATTGTTGCGATGATAACGGAGAGGAGAAAAATAAAGAACCCGAATGAATAACATCCAACTTGTGTGTGGCTTGTAAAAATGCTAGTTGTCCAAATGCAATTGTAAATTAGAAAAACCTTCATTTGGATGGGCACGATCAGGTGACCTCGGTGGTGCAATGCGTAGTGCAACGGCCTCTGAGGTAGCTTGATCTATAAAACATTAATGTTTAAAAACAAAAAAAAAGTAAACATTTTTATAGTTTTGTTAATTTTTTATAAGATTTTTCAAGTGGCCTCAATCAAGTTACGTAAAATAGTGGCCTTAAACAAGTGACAGGGAGTGTAAAAACCCTTTTATCGGATTATTTGTAAATTAAAATTTTTTTTCGACTGAACGTGCAAAATATACATAAATATGAGACAATTTACACACACACACACATAAATATTTCACAAAGTAGTCTCAGAACAATAGAAAATAATTCGATTGGAATCAAAAAGGAGTAGTACTGTTCCGAAATCCAATCGAAAACGACAGGCGCGAACGCAGGAACAAATGTCGGAGGGAGGGGGGGGAGAGTTTGAAAATGTAAGACGTTTTTAAATATTATGTTTTATCGTGAAAAGTCGAAATCTTGACTTGAAGGTTGAAGGACAGTAATGTTTCAACTCCGACTAAAATGAAAACTATTATTTTTAAAATTACGAAAAGTTATTTAAAAAAAAAAAACATTTTCTCTGATTTAAAACATGACTCGCCATCCTGAGACAGCACAAGATTTTGTAGTTTTTTTTTTAATGGACAAAAAACTAATTATTTCATAATCATTTGCATACAAATCTCAGTCAGTTTATTATTAAGAAAGTCAAAATTAAAATAAAACACTCAACTGTTAGAAGGTTCCTGCTTTCATAATAAGAAGATGAAGAAATTTAAATATTAAAATATTGAAATCACTTCTGTTTTAAGTGGAGTGAATGTATAAAACAAAATTTGTGTCTTAGTAGGGTATAACAGACTGACTGAAGAGCCCACTGTTATACCTTGGGCGAAACACAATTATTTCTGGAGTTGAGTTCCTGCTTTCATTTAATCTTTCACCGAGAATTAGGGTGACATTTTTCGACTGATTGCGGGTGGCAATGGCACAGTGTTTGACTGCTAGCCTGGACGTGTGGGTTCGAGGCAAGTCTATGCAACATTCTTTTCTATATTCCCCAGTTTCAGTTTGGATGCCACCCGTGGAAATTCATGAGATAATTAAAACCTTAAGTCTCAATCCACTGTGCCAACAAAAATCTTTCCTCTCCTTCTATTCCTTCTAACTAGTGCCGTGCATTGCATTTAAAAGACCTTATGGCTAAAACAGATGTGCAGCGAGTCTGCACGCATCTCTGCATGCAGAGCTGCACACGAAACACATGTGCATAGTTTCTCACATTCATGATGCATAGTTTTGTCAAACAAATACATGAAAGCGTTGCTGATGTCACACAATAGTGTTGGAATGAGATTTTCTTCGTTGGACGATGGTAGGGTGGCAACGCCGGCTTCATGGATTCTTAAACAAAAATCACCACCACAAACAAATTTTTTGAAAGAATGGCAGGTGATGTCAATATGAGTAATGCCAAATAGCAATTATTTAGAAATTTTCGTTTTTCAGTTGTGGCTGCAATGAAACTAGGCAGCAAATTTAGAAATAGAGACATCGTGCAGCGCTGCGCTGCATGCAGACTTTGAGTGAATCGGCTCCCATAAGAACCTGTGTAATTTAATTTTTCTGCATGGAAAAAGCTGCACATCTGTTTTAGGCATTACAGGCATATGGCATACAGTTAAATTATTATTATTATTTAAAAAAACACAGTTCCATAGAATGTATACCGTAAAAAAACAGTTCTTTGGAAAATTACATGCAAGCCTGGGTCGCATTTCAGACATAAGAAAGTATAAAATTATCATAATAATGTAATTGTATTTGAATTTGAACACCCAAACGCGAACGCAGGGGGAGGGCCCTGCGTTCGCGTCTGGAAAACTACATTAGACATGATTTAATGAATTAAAAATGACAAAAAATGTAGTATCATACGGGCTTAAGTAGTGTTGGGAGGTAGAGTAAAAGTAAACATTTTTATTGATAGGCTAATATATTTTATAGTGGAAATAGTTTGGATTTTTTGATGATCTATATTATTGTACCAGATAAAAGGGAAAATGTCCTTTCATGTCTGTAGTATTGTACTGTTGTTTATATATTTGATATACTTTGTATTTTATGAAGTTCATTATGAATGAATATTCAGGAGAGAGTTTTATTAAAATATCATTCAATGTATAGTAGTCAACTGGAAAAGCTGTTTGACTAATATTTAACGATACTATATTAGTGACGAGGAACTAAAAAAACAGGGGAAATACATTAAAGATTATTTTCAAAGAAGTTGGAAGAAATTAAGAAGGAGCGAATTCGTAATCGTCTGACTAACGGTCTGCAAAATTTGTGTTCGTAAACAAAAATTGAAATCTGACTTCAGCAGGCCTGCAAAACAAATTACGTTCGTAAACATCAAAAGTACGCAGAAATCAAATCGGCGTCGGGCAGTTTGTGCAGAAAAAAAAAACATTCTGCTGAAAAAAAGTAATTTCTGCTGAAAAAAAAGAATACAATTAAAACAGGAAAACATGTAAAGTCTGGGCCATCTAGGTGTTTATTTTTTAATCATAAGTTATTTTTACACTGACAGCTGTTTCCCAATCGAAATCTTGACGGGGTCAGTATTATACCTCCAAGTCGCTTCACGCTTGACAAAATTGGGAAATATTGAAAACTTATTTCCAAAGTGAGTGCCGTCTTTTCTGACGAGGCACATTTTCATCTCGGCGGCTTCGTTACCCGCACACGTTATTGTCAAGAACCCAAAGCATCCATAGAGAGTGAAAACGAGGCTGAGAACAACGTTTCGGTCAACAATGGTCGTTACAGAGTCATGTTGACTGACTTTTTTTTACTAACATTATATACATGCATTTGGACAACCTTTGGTTCATGCAGGATATGGTGCGCCATGCAAAACAGCCCAATCGATCTTTTGCGCACCAAATTCCAAAATCGTGTTATCAGCCGTCTTTCCGGTGTCAATTGGCCGCATCGGAGCTGCGATTTGACCCCATTGCACTTATTTTTTGTTGGGAAACGTAAAGGACCGATGTTATGCTAGCAATCCGGAATTGATTTATGCACTTAAGGCCAATATCATCCAATCAATCCGTGAGCTACAGCCCGAACCATCAACAATATTTTGGAAAATTGGAGTGGCCGAATTCGCTGCTGCGAAGCCAACCGAGGCAGCCTCTTGAACGACGTTGGGTTCCATAATTAATGGGAATGTTTCTTGTTTGTAATAAAGCCATAGTACATGGACAAAATTAAATTTTGTTCACTTTAATGTATTTTTAAAAAGAAACTTGTGATTGACCTACCCTGTAAATGAAATGTCTTCGAAGTACATAAATCATCAGGATATTTGTCTATCAACGAATATTTCTTTCCAAATGTCACCCAAAAGCCCTCGTATCGCCTTTTTTTAATAATCGGATTATTTATAAATAATTTTCTGCGCTGGGATGTTTACAAACACAAATTTATTAAAAAACTGCCGCCTGCTTGCTTTCTGCGGGCAGAAAATAAAAAAAATCGATACGCAAAAGCTAAGCAGGCATTTGGCACAGTACACATATCTAAGGTATTATCAGGCGAACCTTTCCAAATTTCAAGATGGCTGCCCTTTGTGTAAGTACACAGTAAAAAAAAAACAAATTTTTTGTGATTGTTTGAAATTCAATTTTTTTACTATTGATTTTGAGAACATGCGCAGAACTGAACAAAAATGAACATGCTAATGATATTACCTGTAATATATGTATCTTGGGCATGCGGCAGATCTGCCGCATATTTCTGCGATTACGAACTCGCCCAAGCTCGTTTAGAAGAAATTAAGAAGCTCTTTTTGATTTTACGAAGAATTTAACGATACTACTATTTTCTAATTTCGTTAATTTGAATGCCAAATGTTTGGTGAATAAATAATGAAATTCTAAGAATCTTTACTAGTTTAAGTTTTTTATCTATCTCATATTGGTATGGAGACATAAATTATTTTAAACATATTCAGCCGTATTTATTAGAATCCGCTGAACAGATGAATAGTTATGCACTGCATAAGGATTTATGTAGCCACTATACAACGTTGCATAAATTGTTATGCATAAAATATTTTTCAACCCATTATAGTTATAATGAGCTTGTGTCAAAATTAGTACCATAAAGGAGGAATCTATTACGTTTTACTTTCAAAACTGACAATGGAGACCCAGCTGTGTGTGTGCTGTGTGAAAAATCAATAAAAGTAATTCTGCTGGCGATTGGATTCTTTTTTGTTTTTTTGTTAATTTCTTTTAATATTATTATAATTATCCAGTTACTTTGCTGGTGTTTTGTGTTCTTTAATAAAATTAAAATATTTGATTTATTTCATGAATTGTTCCATTCACTCACATCGTGATGTTTTTGTTAAGGAGAAAAAAAGGGTGGTGCTTATTTTGTAATGCTTAAAATTTATTTGTATTTTCTCATGAAAGTGATGAAGGTGATTCTTTGTATAATTTTATTTAAACCACGCATGCCGTTGAGCATTTGCAAAAGTTGTAAGATTTGATAGAAAATCTTTAAATTTTGCACATTTATTAAGCAGCTTCTATAAAATAAAGTGTACAAAAAACATTCTTTATTTTTTTAAACAATACCCCACTAAAAATGTACAGTAAATTAACAAAACCAACACTATTAATTGTTGAATTAAATTTTATAAAATATTTTGAAAGTGAGATTTCAACACCTCAAAGATTGAAAAAATAAGCGCCCCCCTAATATCTATCTACATTATTGTTATGTGTGAGTCAAAGTGACATTCCGATACTAAACAACCCTTATGTTGGCTCTATACAACCTCTAAACGCTTTAAGCTTATGTTGCTTCTATTCAACGTTGCATAAGTTTATGAATAAGGTTTTTGCGTTCAGATGCATTATAAATATAGTGACCAGATTTATTTGAAGCAAAAGCGGGACACATTTTTAAAACTTCACAGGGAGAAGAAATTATAATCTTTTAAAGTAAAAATTTAAAATAGTACGCAACATAAACGACAAATGACATATTAAAAAAAAAGAACAGACTTCATAACAATTTTTAGTTTTGATAACAAAAAAGGGTCAGTAAAAATTAATTACAAATTTAAAATTAATTCTTCTATTTGGATGCAGAAGGAATTTCTTTAAGAATTTCATTATTATTTTTAATTTTTTCATAAAAATTATCACAGTTATCAGGAATGGATATTTTTTTGTTTAATCTTCCGAGAATATAAGTAAATAAAAGATGTTTTGTCTTTCTTGTTGAGTTTATGACTGATTAATTTTATTCAATGATTTGAACTTAATTCTATTTTCCCTTGCAAAGCAAATAATTGATTTGCTTGCATATTTATAATTGAACAATTTTAACTTAATGCTATATTTGCTTGGAAAGCAAATAATGGATTTGTTGGAAGGTTATACAAATTACTAGCTTAATAATATTATGCTGACTTATTATAAAAGGAAGTGTGCAGGAAATAGAGTGTAAGGTGCTGGGTATAGGAATGTGGTGGTTTAGGAATATGAATGTGGGAATGGGAAATTAGGTATGAGGATAGCTAATATAATTGTTATTAACTCCTCTCATCCTTAAGACTGGACGTCCTCGTTCATAATGTTCATAACTCGCAGTTTTAAAACGTCTTTATCTAACGTTGATAAACCATTATCTGCTTTTGTTGTGATTTTTAAAGAAGCACAAGAATCACAAGTGCCAGTATACCTATGGTGCCATACAACATCCATCTGCTTGTCTCGAGCGTAATTGAAAATTCTTTTATTTTCTGATTGTTGATGATGTGCAGCTTGCGTAAGTGTGGCAGCGTAATTTTTTCATTGAAGGCGACTTCATTTAAAATGGTTCGTTTTGGTGCTGGTAGGTGATTTACTTCGATAGGCTTCTCTGTGATAAATTCTCTACCATTGATTTTGATTTTAGCATCGTATGTTATAAGGAAGGTTCCATTCAGAACAATACGCTGGCCGTTTTCTTCTATAGTTATGTTTTCGTCCCTCGCGACGATTAGTCCGCTTTTAACGACTTCAATCTTTTTTATGTCATTAGCATGAGTTGTTGGGCAGTGTGCCGTGTTATTGTTAAGGAGTTGGAAAAGGCAGGAGTTTTGGGAATCTATTTCACAATAAGAATATAAGGGAGCTTTCTTGCAAGTATTTAAGGGATAATGAATTCTTTTACAAATTGCTAAAATGTTGGATCTTAAATCTATAATTTTGTTGTCATGAATTACAGGAATAATTTGAAAAAGTTTACAGATTTCTTGAACTTTTGGAATCTTAATTAAGTATACTAAAGAATTATATTGGTAATACATTTTTACATCGGCAATATTTAACAAATCGCTTAAGTCAGTTAAAACATTTTCTTTTATCATAATCATTTCTTTTTCTTCTGTGCTAAGAATTAATGGATTTACAATATTATTTTTAGCAAGAATGAGATAATAAATGTTATTGCTTAAATTATTTATTATTATCCTATTTCTTTTTGACATAATTGCACTAAGTTTTTCAAAGTTATCAGTCCGTTGGAGTTTGTCAATTTCATTTATATTTATTTTATTTATTATGTCAGTTATTTGGTTTTTTTTTTCCTGGAATTGCGTCTTTATTTCAATTTGTCTGTTGTTAGCCCTAGTTAGTTCGTTTTCTTGAGTTTTTAACAGTTGTGCCTACATCTGCCTGAATAGTTTTTTGATTATATAGTTTAGATAATTTATTTCCAATTCTCATATTAGTTTTTAAATAAACATTTTCACCTGGCCTGAATTCTATGGGCCTGGTATTATTATTGTGAAATTCAAGTTCTTTATTTTGTTTTGTTTTGAGTTTCGAAGTTCATCTGTCATTGCCTTAGATATATCGTGAAAAATTTCTGCGGGCTTACTGTTACTGAGTGTATTGAGTTATTATATTTGTAGGTTGATAGTAGCATTAATTCAACAATATCTGCTGTACTATCTTTTGTACATCTTGCTATTTCAGCAAGAGTCGAATGAAATCGTTCGACCTGTCCATTTCTTTGACTGTGGAGTGCTGGTACAGAATGTGTAGAAATGTTATATTCATTTTTTAATAATGCTTGTGTTGCAATCGATGTAAATGCACCTTCATTATCTATAACTATTATTTTTGTGTTTCGAAATTGGGAGATAATTTCAATCAATGGGTTTTTTATGTCAACAGAGTTTCTAGAGGGAATATGTTTTATAGTGGCGAATTTGGAAAATTTGTCTATACATGTTATGAAATATTTTTGACCAGTATTGTAAATATCTAAGTGCAGAATCTCTCCTACAAATGTGGGAATTGGTGTTGCACCGATTGGATGTTGCGCTGGTCTACGCATACGAATGTTATCATATGTCTAACCTGTTTTTGGAAAATAATTTTAACTTTCTTGCTTTTCTCAGAACCTTGATTAATGAAGATTTGATTTTTGAAGCAATTTATGGGATTTTCTACAGAAGGTATTACTTTCGTTAAGGATTCCTCGCTATGAACGGTTTCTCCGGAGGTAGAGTGGGTGTTAATATGCTGACGAGATAATGCGTCTGCTACTTTGTTTTCTTTACCAGGTTTATAATGAAAGGTTGGAGAATATTCCTCAATAAATGCTCTCCATCTTTTAAGTTTTGTATTAGGATTTTTTTCGGAAATTGCAAACGTGAGTGGTTGGTGATCTGTCCAATAAACTTCTGATATAGATATAGATATATATTTATTCAACAAAATAATATTTACAATTTGGCTGATAATAACTAGTTAGATACGATGATATTATACATTTATTAGCACATAGGGGGCCTAATCTTATACTTTGTCTTGAATGTAAAGTATTATAAAATATAAAATACATATCAAAAAATTAAATCTAAAAGTCGGCTGACTTTATTGTCCTCGGGGTGTTCCGTCCCGGTTTTGGTGGGGGGATGGGTTGGCCTTTCCCCGCAGTGATATGCTAACCCTGTGTCAGCGTAGAACGAAACTGCTGGCTCGTTGTCCGTGGTGATGTTGTCAACCAGGATTTCCATCGTACTGAGGTATCTCGGCTCAGGGTGTCGCTGCTGAGTGGCCATTCTTCTCACCAGTTGATTTGGGTGCCTGTTAGTGAGTTCTACAAGCTTCTTTGCTTGAAGCAGTAGGTACCTGTCCAGGGGGATGATGCTAGCTTCTGTGTAAAGACGCTCGTTGCTGTCCAATTAACTTCACTTCACAGCAAACTGTTTTGTTTTCGTTTTAATGATGACAGACTACAAGATAAACTGACAATTATTCATTTAACATGGAATATACATGGGCATGAGACCTCAAAAACGGGACTGTCCCGCTGAAATCGGGACGTATGGTCACTATAATTATAAACAGTGCATAGCGCTATGCACTCGCTATAATTCGTTTATGCATAAGGCTGATTATGTATTACCTCAAAATAGGCTGATTTCGAAAAATTGAATTAAATTTGAATTACATATACCTAGATGGTTGAAAAATAAATCAAACCAAAGTTTAGTTGTCGTATATACAAATTTTTGGTTTTGGAGAGATTTTGAGTGTAGGAATTTTTGGAAATACAACATTTTTAAAAAGTAATTTTTAGTACATTTTCATTTTTATACAATCAAGGAATTGGTTAAAATATCTGAAAATTACAAAAGGTATTACTATTTATATTTCTGATTTTCGATACCAATATTGTTTTTGTATTGTACCGTTAACTGGAGAAAATAGGCTTTTACAAAACAGCTAATAACTTTTTTCGTTATGAATCCTTATCTTTGATTTTTTCTTTTATCGCATCAAAATATAACTGCGTCAAATATTTTCCCTCAATTCCACAAACCAAACAAGGAACAATGAACAAACCGTATATACTTGATGGTCGTTTGCCACCACCATACATAAACAATATAAAGATACAAATCTTTCGTACGTTTTACCCCCCAAAACCCATTTGTTTACATTGTTGTTCTTGTAATTTAATTTTGTGTCCATGAATAAATGTGAAATCCAACAACAAAGTTACGCGGTGAAATTTGTTTTGTTATAAGTTTGACTTTTTTTTTTATTAAATTCCTGTGGTGAGCAATAGTTTCTTGTTTTATTTTCGGTGCTTGTGTGATTTTTATCAAAAAATTAAGTTTTTATTAAATAAAAGTAAAATAAATATAGATTGCGTTCTTGTGTGAACGCTAAAGAAAACATATTTTGTAATAACTTCATTGAAAAGTAAAAAAAAATCGAGTTATCTATTGAAAGTGAAAAAAAATAAGATTAAAAAAGTCTCACTCGCCTTTGCTGTACTTTGAGATAAATTCAACGCAAATATTAATATAATATGATTTCTATTTTCAGCTCAAAGAACTTCTTTGCCATTTAATCGACACTTCTTCAAATTGGAAAAGATCCTAGGGCTATAAGCAGATCCGTTCAAGTTAAAATCTTAAATGGAGATTCCATCGACATGGTCACATAAAATATTTTGTTATACAGATATTTAGTTTAATGAACTTATTTTATATATTTGAATAGGTCTTACCTAATTAAGTACATCTTGAAGAAGCCCATTCGCCTTTCATTGCTTACGTCGATCATGAAAAATCTCACACGCTCGATTCTTTGGTCTTCAACGCTAGAATTATTGCCGGAGCCAAAGCTGGTGAAACTCTTTTCACCGAAACCCGTAAGGGCAAGCACTAAAGATGCATCACCATCATCCTCTTTGAAGTGAAAACGTCTTCAACGGTAAGACCAAGAAATGGTTCAAAAGGAAGCTGACAACAAGCGTTTCTTCTACATGTACATCCTATTTACTCCATTTACAGGTCTTCGATGCTACCATGAACACAGAAGGAAGAAATTCCAACTCTTTTGGAAAATATTGGAGTTAAATTTAAGCACAAAGATAAGGAAAGTGAAGGCAAAAAACTCTTGAAGAATGTCATGCGCACATGATTGCCAGCTGGAGAGTCCCTGTTGCCAATGATATCCATTCATTTACCATCACTGGTTATTACCCAATGATACTGTAAGAAGATGTTGTACGAGGGTCCATTAGATGATGAAGCTGCTGTTGCTGACAAGAACTGTGATCCAAATTGTCCACTTATGATGTACATTTCCAAGGCGGTAAACACGACCGATAAGAGTCGTTTCTACGCTTTCGGTCGTGTATTCTCCTGTAAGGTCACTACAAGAAAGAACGTATCATAAGACCCAACTACGTTCCCGGCAAGTAGAAAGATTTGTACGAAAAGGCCATCCCACATACCATATTGATGTTCAAAAAGGTAGTTATGTGCATTCAAGAGGACACAAGCGTCCACAGGTTTTTCTCAAAACCCACCTCTGTCTACCAACTCCTACTCTCACCTCCTAGTGGTGAACATCGGGTGTCTAGTACCTCAGCTGGTGACGGGGTTTGAATCCCCGTGGAAAGTTGTTGGGGACAGCCAACGAGAGAGGGGGGGAGGAGTGTTCCCAATAAGGCACTTTTCCTTTCATCGAGGCGGTAGCGGATGAATTCTCACGCCCCCCATGAAAGGAGAGAGGACTCAACCAAAGAAGCATTCTACGATCTCCTGGAGACAACGTATGATATGTGCCCGAAGTACGACGTGAAGATCATTCTTGGTGACTTCAACGCAAGATTCGGAAAGGAGGGCATCTTTGGTTCGATAGTCGGAGGACACAGCCTACACGACGAAACTTCCGGCAACGGACACAGGCTGGCAGACTTTGCGGCGGGGCGAAATGTCATCATCTCAAGCACCTACTTCCCACACCTCAATATACACAAGGGGACTTGGCGGTCGCGTGATCAACTAACCGTCAACCAAATCGACCACGTTGCGATAGACGCGAGACATGCTTCCAGTATCTTGGACGTCCGAACGTTCCGAGGGGCCAACATTGACTCGGATCTCTACCTGGTGCTAGCTAGACTACGTATGCGGATATCCATGACGCGACAACGCAGAGCAGATGCTGTGAAAAGATTCGATGTCGAGAAGCTTAAATCGCAAGAGACCGCCAGAACTTTTGCAGACCACGTAACTCTTAATCCTTCAGGAGGTCCGCCACCAGCATCAAGTGCAGAGGACCAGTGTGAACACTGTCAACAAGCCATCAGAAGTGCCGCCTCTGATGTGCTGGGTTTCACTAGGCGAATACAACGAAACCCCTGGTTCGATGAAGAGTGCCGGCTAGCGCATGCACCTAAGGACGAGGCCTACCAGGCAATGCTGCAGACTCGAACAAGAGCTGCTCTACGGGCTGAAACGAAAAGAGGAACGCCGACTTCTCAGGAGGAAAAAGAGAGAGCACGAGAAGCGGGCGGTAGAGTCTATTGAGGGTTGTAGCGGTAGGGGAGATGTTCGAAAATTTTATCAGAGGGTGAAGCGATCCACCCAAGGATTCAAGGCTAGAACGGAAGCCTGCCGAGATGAGAGTGGGAATATGGTATTAGACACACAGTCAGTGCTGAGGATCTGGAAAGAACACTTCTTTAGACTGCTTAATGGCGAAGACAGCCAAGATGCCGCTAATAGGCAGAACGCTCCATTCAATTTGGACGATGATGGCCAAGAGTTCCGTCCACCCGACCTAACCGAAGTGCGGATGGCTTACAAGCCGAACTATTTAAATTAGCGGGAGATGAATTGTCTAGGAGCATACACCAGCTCATCTGCAAAATTTGGTCGGAGGAAAGTATGCCCGATGAATGGAACCTCGGTATAGTGTGCCGCATCCATAAAAAGGGAGATGTTCTGAAATGTACCAACTACAGAGGAATTAGTCTCCTAAACGTCGCTTATAAAATCTTGTCGGCCATCCTGTGTGACCGCTTAAAACCTTTTGTCAACGATCTGATCGGCCCCTATCAGTGCGGTCTTAGGCCAGGCAAGTCAACCGTCGATCAAATGTTCACACTCCGACAGATTTTAGAAAAATCCCGGGAATTCCAGATCGATACACACCACCTTTTTATCGATTTTAAAGTGGCGTATGTGAAAAGGGACGAATTATACAGAGCCGTGTCGAGTCTCGGCATTCCTGCCAAACTCGTCCGCCTGTGCAGGATGACGATGGAGAAATCTCGCTGCTCCGTCAAAATTGGTAAGAACACCACCGATTCCTTTGATGTTGAGAAAGGATTGATGCAAGGCGACGCGTTATCATGCAACCTATTCAACATCGTTCTTGAAGCCATTGTACACAACGTACATGTCAACACCAGCGGTACAATCTATCAAAAGTCCGTTCAATTGCTTGCATATGCGAATGACATAGACATTGTCGGCAGAACGAAGCGAGCTGTGGCAGGGGCATTTGCGAGCTTTGAATTGGAGGCGGCTAGAATGGGATTGGCGGTTAATGAGGACAAGACGAAGTATATGCTGTCACCGAGAGAGGAATCTCAACATCGTCGACTCGAGCAAAATATCACGATGGACAGATATAACTTCGAAGTTGTCAACGACTTTGTCTACCTGGGCTCCACTATTACATCGCAGAATGACATCAGTGCAGAGATCAAACGAAGAATTACTCTTGCCAACCGCTGTTTCTTCGGTCTAAGAAGGCATTTAAGTAGTAAGGCCCTCTCTCAGAGAACCAAGGAGACTTTATACAAAACCCTTTTCATCCCCGTCCTGCTTTATGGGTCAGAAGCATGGACACTGAAAGATTCGGATAAAAATCTGCTAGGGTGCTTTGAGAGGAAGATTCTTCGTGTGATTTTCGGTCCGGTGTGTATCGAAGGAGTATGGAGGAGAAGATTCAACGACGAGCTGTACGGGCTATACTGCGACGTTGACCTGGTCAAAAAGCTGAAAATACAGCGGCTGAGATGGATGGGGCACGTGGAGCGTATGGACAGCAACGCACCTGCCCGACGAGTCTTCGAATCCAACTCCGATGGGGTACGCAGCAGAGGAAGAAGCCGTAACAGGTGGCGCAATCAAGTGAATGACGACATCAAAGCACTCGGTGTGCGCAACTGAAAGCGGCTAGCTAGGGACAGAGCTGGCTGGAGGGGCTAGTTAGTTGAAGCCGAAGCCCATCCTGGGCTGTGAGCGCCATCAAAAGTAAAGTAAGTAAGTACATATACCATATTGATGATGGGTCGTTATGTTGAAGTCATCGAAAATGTTCCATCTAGAACCACTTGCATTTATTGCATTTATTTTATAGTAGTTCGTAATTTTATGTTTCAAAATTGTATGAGCCGTTTTTGAAATAAATCAATTTTTGCATATTGGTTGTATAGCAGTTACCATTATTTTTTGAGCTAAAAAAAATCAATTTCCCCTCTAGGAATTTACCTGAGAACCTTAAGTCCAAAGTTTGAAGAAAATCTTTTCAGCTGTTTAGTCGAGGTACAGACAGACAGACATAATTACGAGACCCAATTTTTTCGCGCTCTCTATTATCTTATTGTTATAGGACGGGAGGCGACCATAGGTTCATCATGATGCCAATTCATAGCTTTAGTCTTAACATTAACAAAACCGCTAGTCGGAAAAGGTTTTTCAGGTGCCAATGGGTAGAAAACGCACTTTTTTGGTTCCATTTTTGGCTTAGGGAATCTAAACCATGATGGATTTTTATAAAAGTGGTATCAAATGATAGCTTAGACTGTCTTCTTTACAAAACCAGTGGTCGGACAAACTTTTGTTGGTTGTTGCGGCGAGTCCGACCACTTTTGTAAAAAGAGCTATTTTTTTAACCTTTGCATTTAAAATGCATTTAAGTGGTAAAAGCATTTTTCTATGCTATAGGAAATAGTTTTGCATAGTTGTCCACCTGTTAGACGCAATGGATACAAAAATAGCTGTTTTTACAAAAGTCTATCCGACCACTGGTTTTATATGGAAAGCAGTCTAAGCTTTCATTTGATACCCCATTTATTAAAATCCATCATGGTTTAGGTATCCTAAGCCAAAAATGCAACCGAAAAAGTGCGTTTTCTACCCATTGGCACCTGCAACAACCTTGTCCGACCAGCGGTTTTGTTAATGTTAAGACTAAGGCTATGAATTGGTATCATTCTTTTCTGAAGCCGCGATGAGATAGGTAAACCTACGGTCGCCTCCCGTACTATTAGGGAAAATGATTTATCTCGAGTTCAATTTTTTGCACGAATCCTAAACTTGCCCTATACTTATGGTGACCATATTTCGTAAAAATATATATAAAACGTAAAAAAAATATTATGTAGTCTTTTCATTAATCTTTATTTTTATACATTAAGCACATAACAAGAGATACAAAATAACAGAAAAAAAAACTAAAAGAAACTCGTTAAATGAGAGGAACAATAAAATAAATTTAAATGTCTTCAAAACATAAAAAAACTTAAAACTAAGAAAAAGACAATACAGAACCTATTTTTTTTAAAAATTCCCTTTTCCCTACTCTTATTCTAAACCATAATTTCCCGTGAATTTTGTTCTCTTATTTCCTTATTCCAAGCAAACTGCGAATATGAGAAATAATACTACGAGAAAAGAGATGGCATTCTAAATGTCCACTAAATGGAGAATGTAAATATATTTGATGTGACGAGCATTTTAATTTTGGGGGAACAAATCTCCCGGGGAATATTAAGAATTGGGCTTATTATGTAAAACTACAAAAAAAAAAAAACAAAACTTTTTTACTACTGCGTTGTTAAATACATTTGTATATGTTTCTGTTTCCTGACCATAGTAGTTGGTTTAAGGGCGTTCTAGAACAGTGGCTAAGTGGCTAACAGGTGTGCACAGGTGAGAACAGGTGTGCACAGGTGAGACAGGTGCGACAGGTGAGACAGATGCGACAGGTGCGACAGGTGCAAAAGGTGAGCCAGGTGAACAGGT
The DNA here is from genome assembly GCA_949320155.1 of Melangyna quadrimaculata. Classification (NCBI taxonomy): domain Eukaryota; kingdom Metazoa; phylum Arthropoda; class Insecta; order Diptera; family Syrphidae; genus Melangyna; species Melangyna quadrimaculata. The sequence goes on along the minus strand of OX439483.1, from coordinate 347,393,753 downwards.
GTGCCCAGGTGAGGCAGGTGAGGGTGAAAAAGGTAGGTCGATAGGTAAGTGGGTGGTGGCTAAGTGGGTGGTGGCTAAGTGTGCGGTGGCAAGTGTGTGGTGGATAATCGGGCGGTGGTTCAGTGCGATACGGATCATGCAGGTTTCTGACCTAGGTGGTGGTGTTGTAGGTAGGTGGCCTAGTTTTTTCAAGAACGTTTAAGTAGAGGAGATAAAGGCATTAATGAACTAGATGAGGCGTGCCGCCTGCATGATATAGCATATTCAAAAAGTAGTTCACTATCGGATCGTCACGTAGCAGATAAAAATTCTGACAGAACAAGCTTGGAAAAGATTTAAAGCAAAGGACTCATCAGTTCCTGAAAAGTTAAGCAGCCTTTTTGTCACCAACATGATGAAAGCTAAGACAAAATTGGGATCTAAGGGGCTAAGACAAAATTTGTTAGAAGAATCGTTCAAATCAATAAATCCGCCAAAATTCATCACCAAATACGTTGATGACATATTTGCGATAGTGGAAAAGGGAGAGATTAAAAAAGTGTTCGAATGTCTTAATGCATTCAACCCCAAAATCCAATTTACGGTGGAGAGCGAAGAAAATAGGACGATTGCATTTTTTGACGTGAAAATACACCGTGAGAGAAATCATCTTTCCTTTGGCTGGCATCAAAAAGAGACGGCATCCGGCAGAATTGTCAATTTCCGTTCAAATCAAGCTAAACACATTATAGTGAATACGGCTTCTAACCTTGTCAATAAAGTTTTCACAATCAGTGACAAAAAATTCCATCCCGCCAATAAAGATAAAGTCACCAAGATTCTGATGGATAATGGATATCCACCAAATATGATCCGAGAATTCTTTGAACAACACCATACTTATCACCAACAAAACAATAACGAGAGAACAGGCTTCTTTAAAAGTTTGGTTTACGTGCCGAAGCTTGCTGAAAGTTTTAAGAAAACCATCGGTGATAAAGCTAAAGATGTCAACATTGCTTTTAAATCCAACCAAACACTCAACACTCTGTTCACGAAACTGACCAAAAAAAGTGAAAAGGATCAATGCACAGACGTCGTTTATAAGATCGATTGTCTAGGTAACGAAACAGAAAACTGTGGGCTTTGTTATATTGGCACAACAAAACAACTTTTAAAACAGAGGATCTCAAATCACAAATCGGATATAAAATCGAAAAATTCCCAAAAAACAGCTCTTGCCAGTCATAGTATAGAAAAAAACCATGCTCCAGATTTTAAAAATACACAAATACTTCAAACTGAAAAACAAACATCAAAACGATACACTTTAGAAACATTACACATTTTAAATAACAAAAATAATATGAACAGGAAGCATGACACACAATGTATTTCATCGGTTTATTGTTCTCTAGTCTCTACATAACCACTATAAATTTACACATACATACTAAAATAATTTTCTTCTTTTCCGTGTATATCTTTCTTTTATCTTTAAATAATAAGCAGTTGTGTTGACTAAACTTCTTACTAAGAAGTGGTAATCGTACCTACTTAAACAATTTTGTTTTTTCAATTTTTAAATTTTTTTTTTTTTTTTAATTTTTTATTTAAATGTAAAAATTAAAAATAATTTTGTTGATAATACCTGTAAGTGAAAAACCATAATAACCAAATGTATACATACAAATGTTTTATCTTATTTTTAATTTCATTGTTTAATAAAGTGCCCCTGAAAAAGACTGAAAACTCAGTCGAAACGTTGGGAAATCTAATGAACATCTTTCATTAATTAACTATAATGACCAAAAAAGCCGAAGAAGTGAAAACTTCAAATTTTTAAATTTTAAAAATTGGGAATGGGTATTAAAAAGAATAAAAAAAAAAAAACAAAAAGTAAGTGAGAAGAAAATCTGTAACAAAAATTTGTCTAAGAAAGCTAAAAATGAAGCAAGAAATGCTATAAGAAGCAATATTAACTGTTGTGGTACAACATCTATTGCTAGTTTTGCTTAAAGGCAGCCAAAAATGTTATTAAAAACAAGAAAAAAAGTAACATTAAAACATTAAGAATAATTCCAATTCCAAAAACAGGGGGCTTTCTTCCATTTGTAGCTCCTCTTCTTGCAGGCTTATCGGCTATAGGAACTCTTACGGGAGGAGCAGCTGGTGTTGTAAAAACCCTTAATGCTGCAAGCGCTGCTAAAAAACAGTTGGAAGAAAACATTAGACACAACAAGGCTGTGGAAGCCGTTGCAATCAAAGGAAACGGCTTATATTTACAGCCCTATAAAAATGGGCTTGGTCTTTTTATAAACAACACCAACACAAAAAACTAATAGATCTGCTACCCAACCAACCTTTAACAAACTTTGACATACAACGGTTTGCGGTGAAGCATATACCACACTTTAGAGGAGTCTTTATGCGAAACTCATTACCAAAAAAATGTGTGAGTACCGGGACTCAAGGGGATGATGTGTAAACATCAGTGTAGTATATAGTTTATACAATAGCTTACCGTATATAGTAAACTCAGCGGTTGCCAAAGGCGCCCGTCGAACATGTTATGTTATTTCATGTGATTCAGCGCTGAGCGTAAATATGTATTTAATTTTGTTTCTAACCTCACCCTCCACTTTCAAAAAAGATACAACTCTTAAAATCATACCCAATTTAGACCTTAAAATCATAACAGTTGCACCATGCCTTAAAAAACTGCATTTTGCACAATGATAATTTTTGGTGTCGTTGGTTTATTACTATACCCAACCACATTACCGACATTTATCACGTTAACTCCATTTACTCTATTCAATGCACGAACTATTCGCTTACTTTAGTTAAAAATCTAAATAAACAAGATGGTGGCGTATCCGTAATTTTGTCTTTCCTCTTTCAAGCTTACCCATACCGAGAGTTTGTTTTTTTCTAAATACCTAGCGCTAAGATGTTTACACATGAAAATGTTATCTAGCTGAAAGCCATAGCAGCTACAGGTACAATGTATTTTATTTATTATTAATAAATTTATAATAATATAAAGAATAATCAGGTATAAATGATGACTTTTATTCTATTCTATTCTATTAAGGCAATGCAAATGGTAGCTGAAGTATGACACATATATCTCTGATTTTAATGATATAAACCGTGAAAAGACAGTTGTTGAAGAGTTTGTCGTGGGAGTACTTCTACTTGTGTTTAATTTCAAATTAAACTCTTGGTCCAAAAATAAAATAAATGCTTCTGCTTCGTCCGACAAAAAGTTCATGTTGAAATCGCCTCCCAACATCATGGGCACATCTTTGTATTCAGCAGACCGGATAGAAAATGGCAAGAGGACGAAGTGCACAAACTTCATTATGTCGTTTACGGTTTTGTTGGGGGAAATATAAATAACAACAAAAAGTATTTTTTTCCCATTTTAGAAAACACATTCTGCTCCGCATATATCCCCGATTGGTTTTGACATCAGCGTGTAGTTTGTTGTTTGACGATTTGTTAACATTATGTTAGGTGTGACTGAAGGCGCTGTAATGTTTTTTTTTTTTGTACAAAGCCACACCTCACACACAGCCACACAGAAAAGAGCATTCTTGGGTTATGACATCCGTAAGGTGCCAGTTATAGCTTTCATTGAAAACCATCATTGAAAAAGTTAGCTGTTGATTTTGAGAACCTTCGAAAGTTTAATCATTGAATATTTTAATGCTGAAATATAGCTTAGGACTTCAGAATTATTTCTTGTCTATACAAAATTCATTTTGACCCATATCTTCCCCATAACGTAACTTTAAATTTTTTCAATGATCATTGGTAAGGTAGTTCATCATTGAAAAATTAAAAGTTACGTTATGGGGAAGATATGGGTCAAAATGAATTTTTTTTGAAGGTGAAATAATTTAAAAGTCGTAAGCTATATTTCTGCATTAAAATATTCACTGATTAAACTTTCGAAAGGTCTCAAAATCAACAGTTAACTTTTTCAATGATGGTTTTCAATGATAGCTATAACTGGCCCCTAAGATCGTCCGCATGTGCTTTGAGGCTCTGGCAATTAAATATTAGAACCGATATGGACGCTTTTTTACGCATGAATTCCAGAAGCTCGTCTTGACGTGTTAGCAACGAATTATGCGCAAGTCTTGCAAACTCTGTTCGAAGTGGAAGTAAAGAATTTGCCGTTCTTCTTCCGTGGTGAAAATTTCGATCGTTGATTGGTGCGACAATGAAACGCCCTTCAAGACTTGTCACCCTGGAAAGAGCTACATACACCAGCTGCTGATCATGACTTTTGTTATATGCATAGACAATTTGATCAAAAGTTCCACCTTGGGACTTATGAATTGTCATGCTACAGGCTGGGATAAGAGAAAAATGATTTCTTTTGGCACTGATTGTTCGGTTGTTGTTTAAATAAATGGTGGCATTTTTTTGTGAAATAGGAACTAAATCACTTGCAATACTATTTGCTTGAGCGAATTGAGCAGATTTCCTTATAATTTTTCGACCGATTTTACAATTTGTGGGAAAACGTAACCACAAGCGCCTTATTAAAATTTCGTCATCTTCTGATTGTGTATGATTCTCATCATGCTCCACGAATTCGAAGGATCCTATAGCTCCATTTGCTAACCCATCTGATACGTCTATATTTGAAGTTATCATATAAGGACGACCTATGACAAGTGTGAGGTCATAAGGTAAGCCTCCTCTATCTAAAACGGCCATTTTGTGTAGATTTTGCCTTATGTATGCCAGTTGTTGAGTGCTGTGATATCTTTTTGAATTGAAAATATGTATTTATTTAGCAAAAATGTTTTTTATGGTTTTAGTAAAATATTGCAATAAATAAAAATATGAACTATTTTAGTGGTACTTTTGAATGATCGGTAGTTTTCTCAAACATATACAAGCTCTAATTACATTTTCTTTGATTTTCTAACATGATGATTTGAATGCGTGAACTTTGAAAAATAATTTTGAATTTTGAAGGCATGGGCAAAATTAATATATATTTGCTAAATAATAAAGTTATAAACTTTTTTTTGGCCTTAAGGTTAGACCGCACTAGGCGGAACTGCACTGCAGCGGAACTGCGATTCAAAATAATTTGTATGAATTTCAGTTGCCGCTTAGTGCGATATAGCTCATACAATTTCATACAAACAATGTTTTGCCGCGTCGTGAAGCGCTGTTCCGCTGCCGTTGAGTGCGGTCTAACCTTTAAGCTCCCTACACACGATCATGTAACATTACAGTATGACTTGACGAGTCTCGATTCAGGTAACATTGATGGTTTGAAGGTTCATCAATGTTTGTGTCAGGTAAAATTGATACATTGATCCAACGCAAACTAATTTTGCATTGGAACAATGTTTGGTTATGTTTCAACTAATTTCCTTACAACATTGTCAATGTTACCTGATACGTGTGGAGGCATTTTTTAAACAGTGTTACCTGACGAAAAATCTGTCAATAATACTTAACAGATAACATTGATGGGTGTGTAGGGCCCTTTAAATGATGATACGTCTATATTTGAAGTAGGGCGGGTATGGGTCTGCTAGTAATAAAGATAAAATAAAGATAATAATGTATTAAATTGTTTTTATTTACCTATGAAAGTGTCTTTGGCTATTGACAACTCTTTTTCTGGGGCGGCGTCAAGTATTTGTTTATTATATTGATGAACGTCATCATTTGTGAAAAATAGTCTTATACCATTTGAACATTGAGTATTAGCTTCTTCTTCGGTGAAGAACCGGGATTCTATCAAGGACATTTGAACTTCATCCAATGTTTCACCATTTCCTACTTTTGTCAGTAAACTCGAGAATTGAATATCTGACTGGCGCATAACTTCATCGAGTCGTAGAATCTTAGACCTCGCCACAAAGTTGGTCCCACGATACTATTTTTAGTTTGTTTATAAATAGGAGTCGCTCGAACAGCTGGAAGTTGCCGCAAATCGCCGATGAAAAACATGTCTTTTCCACCATAAGAGGAATTAATCATTGTGATCCGTTTCAAACGAGAATCTATTTTTTCATTTAATTCGGCTGATACCATGCTGATCTCATCTATGAAAATTGATTGAACATATTTGAAAAGACTTCGATATTGCTGAGCAGTTTCGAAAGGCAGTGGCTTTGTTTGTCCTACGGAAATTCTAAATGCTGTATGAACAGTTGTACCATCAATTGCAACAGCTGCTTTCCCTGTTGATGCACAAGCGATATACGCATTGCAATAACTGTCAGTGTGGCTGAATCGGTTATATATTTCTTGCAGTAACTTGATACTAAAAGTTTTTCCGCAACCAGCAGGACCAGTAAGAAAGATTTGCAAAGGCTCTTGAGATTCTTCCTTTAAAAAATGCCAAATAGCATGCAGCATTAAATCTTTCTGGTGAAAATTCGCTGTCTTCATAAGACCATTGAAACAATTCTTTTCCATAATATTGTCACGTTTTTACGTCTGCATTAGCATCTGAGTGAGCGTTAGCTAAAAAATCTGCAAAAGGATCTGTTTCTTGTTCTAATATTGATAAGCGATTAATATCATTGGTCGTTTCTTCATGGTCATCTCCGGCTTCAATGCATAAATCTCGACAAATTTGTATTGTTTTAGCTATATCTAAGTTTGATTCAAACTCCAATCTTCTTTCCATTATAAACACTGTATTGTTATCATAAAGCTGAACGTATTTTCTCTCGGCAGATATTTCATTCTCTTCATCTCGAAAAGGCAAACGTAGTTACAATTTTTTGCACCACCCTAGCTTAAAAATATTTTTTTCTTCCATAATTGTGTGTCGGCTATAACATATTTCAATTTTATCGAAATCGATTCAAGAACAACGGAGTTGAAATTTTTTGCACCACCCTAACTTAAAAATATTTTTTTCTTCCATAATTGTGTGTCAGATATAACATATTTCACTTTTATCGAAATCGGTCCAAGAACAACGAAGTTGAAATTTTTTTGCACCACCCTTACTTAAAAATATTTTTTTCTTCCATAATTGTGTGTTAGCTATAACATATTTCACTTTTATCGAAATCGGTCCAAGAACAACGTAGTTACAATTTTTTGCACCACCCTTACTTTAAAATATTTTTTTCTTCCATAATTGTGTGTCAGCTATAACATATTTCAATTTTATCCAAATCGGTCCAAGAACTACGAAATTGAAATTTTTTGCACCACCCTATCTTAAAAATATTTATTTTCTTCCATAATTGTGTGTCACCTATAACATATTTCAATTTTATCCAAATCGGTCCAAGAACAACGAAGTCGAAATTTTTTTGCACCACCCTAACTTAAAAATATTTTTTTCTTCCATAATTGTGTGTCAGCTATAACATATTTCAATTTTATTGAAATCGGTCCAAGAACAACGAAGTTACATTTTTTTGCACCACCCTAACTTAAAATTATTTTTTTCTTCCATAATTGTGTGTCAGCTATAACATATTTCACTTTTATCGAAATCGGTCCAAGAACAACGAAGTTACATTTTTTTTTGCACCACCCTAACTTAAAAATATTTTTTTCTTCCATAATTGTGTGTCAGCTATAACATATTTCACTTTTATCGAAATCGGTCCAAGAACAACGAAGTTACATTTTGTTTGCACCACCCTAACATAAAAATATTTTTTCTTTCATAATTGTGTGTCAGCTATAACATATTTCAATTTTATTGAAATCGGTCCAAGAACAACGAAGTTACATTTTTTTGCACCACCCTAACTTAAAAAATATTTTTTTCTTCCATAATTGTGTGTCAGCTATAACATATTTCAATTTTATCGAAATCGGTCCACGAACTACGAAGTTGAAATTTTTTGCACCACCCTATCTTAAAAATATTTTTTTCTTCCATAATTGTGTGTCAGCTATAACATATTTCAAATCTATCTAAATCGGTCCAAAAACAACGAAGTTGAAATTTGTTTGCACCACCCTGACTTGAAAATATTTTTTTCTTCCATAATTGTGTGTCAGCTATAACATATTTCAATTTTATCGAAATCGATCCAAGAACAACGAAGTTGAAATTTTTTTGCATCACCCTAACTTAAAAATATTTTTTTCTTCCATAATTGTGTGTCAGCTATAACATATTTCAATTTTATCGAAATCGGTCCAAGAACAACGAAGTTACTTTTTTTTTGCACCACCCTAACTTAAAAATATTTTTTTCTTCCAAAATTGTGTGTCAGCTATAACATATTTCACTTTTATCGAAATCGGTCGAAGAACAACGTAGTTACAATTTTTTGCACCACCCTAACTTAAAAATATTTTTTTCTTTCATAATTGTGTGTCAGCTATAACATATTTCAATTTTATCGAAATCGGTCCAAGAACAACGAAGTTGTTTTACACCACCCTATCTTAAAAATATTTTTTTCTTCCATAATTGTGTGTCAGCTATAACATATTTCAATTCTATCGAAATCGGTCCAAGAACAACGAAGTTGAAATTTGTTTGCACCACCCTAACTTAAAAATATTTTTTTCTTCCATAATTGTGTGTCAGCTATAACATATTTCAATTTTATCGAAATCGGTGAAAGAACAACGAAGTTGAAATAATTTTTGCACCACCCTATTTTAAAAATATTTTTTTCTTCCATAATTGTGTGTCAGCTATAACATATTTCAATTCTATCGAAATCAGTCCAAGAACAACCAAGTTGAAATTTGTTTGCACCACCCTAACTTAAAAATAATTTTTTCTTCCATAATTGTGTGTGATCTACATATTTCAATTTTATCGAAATCGGTCAAAGAACAACGAAGTTGAAATAATTTTTGCACCACCCTAACTTAAAAATATTTTTTTCTTCCATAATTGTGTCAGCTATAACATATTTCAATTTTATCGAAATCAGTCAAAGAACAACGAAGTTGAAATAATTTTTGCACCACCCTATCTTAAAAATATTTTTTTCTTCCATAATTTTGTGTCAGCTATAACATATTTCAATTCTATCGAAATCGGTCCAAGAACAACGAAGTTGAAATTTGTTTGCACCACCCTAACTTAAAAATATTTTGTTCTTCCATAATTGTGTGTCAGCTATAACATATTTCAATTTTATCGAAATCGGTCCTAGAACAACGAAGTTGAAATTTTTTTGCACCACCCTCACTTATAAATATTTTTTTCTTCCATAATTGTGTGTCAGCTATAACATATTTCAATTTTATCGAAATCGGTCCAAGAACAACGAAGTCGAAATTTTTTTGCACCACCCTTACTTAAAAATATTTTTTTCTTCCATATTTGTGTGTCAGCTATATTATATTTCACCTTTATCGAAATCGGTCCAAGAACAACGAAGTTACTTTTTTTTGCACCACCCCAACTTAAAAATATTTTTTTCTTCCATAATTGTGTGTCAGCTATAACATATTTCACTTTTATCGAAATCGGTCCAAGAACAACGTAGTTACAATTTTTTGCACGACCCTAACTTAAAAATATTTTTTTCTTCCATAATTGTGTGTCAGCTATAACATATTTCAATTTTATCGAAATCGGTCCAAGAACAACGAAGTTGAAATTTTTTTGCACCATCCTAACTTAAAAATATTTTTTTCTTCCATAATTGTGTGTCAGCTATAACATATTTCAATTTTATCGAAATCAGTACAACAACAACGAAGTTGAAATTTTTTTGCACCACCCTAACTTAAAAATATTTTTTTCTTCCATAATTGTGGTGCAGCTATAACATATATCAATTTTATCGAAATCGATCCTAGAACAACGAAGTTGAAATTTGTTTGCACCACCCTCACTTAAAATTATTTTTTTCTTCCAAAATTGTGTGTTTGCTATAACATATTTCAATTTTATCGAAATCGGTCCAAGAACAACGAAGTTGAAATTTTTTTGCACCATCCTAACTTAAAAATAATTTTTTCTTCCATAATTGTGTGTCAGCTATAACATATTTCAATTTTATCGAAATCGGTACAACAACAACGAAGTTGAAATTTTTTTGCACCACCCTAACTTAAAAATATTTTTTTCTTTCATAATTGTGTGTCAGCTATAACATATATCAATTTTATCGAAATCGGTCCAAGAACAACGAAGTTACATTTTTTTTGCACCACCCTAAATTAAAAATATTTTTTTCTTTCATAATTGTGTGTCAGCTATAACATATTTCAATTTTATTGAAATGGGTCCAAGAACAACGAAGTTACATTTTTTTGCACCACCCTAACTTAAAAATATTTTTTTCTTTCATAATTGTGTGTCAGTTATAACATATTTCAATTTTATTGAAATCGGTCCAAGAACAACGAAGTTACATTTTTTTGCAACACCCTAACTTAAAAATATTTTTTTCTTCCATAATTGTGTATCAGCCTTGTATATACAATCCATAGCGACCCACTGCCTGTGGTGGCGCCACTTTAGCTCGCGGAGAAATCCATTTTTGGGAGACAATTTTCGGCGGAGACTTCCATTTTTGGGAGACTTGCATTTATCGGAGAATCGAGACTTATGTAGTTAGAGCAAGAGAAGTGTATTTTTTTCGATTCTAATAAGAATCAAATGGAGTAAGCGAGATTACCAATTGAAGGTTTTTTTAAAAACGTCTATGATGAGAAAAAGGTGAAGAGAATGACAAAAAAATGTTCGTATCCTCCACTGATATGATATATGCAAGAAGAACAAGAGAAGTAGAGAGTAGACATACATTATGTTAGTCGTTCTCGTTTGCGTCGTCGTTGGCGTCGTCGTCATCAACCTTGAAGCAGGGAATATAGTTTTTTTTTTTGTGGGAAAGAATAATGCGTATAGGAATACCTATATTCGTATATTATCAAGGGTAGGTTGATTAATGCGGGAAAGAAAAATATGGTCATATTGTGTAAGTATATTTATATATTTGTATATGCCATCGTAAAGGTATTATTGAGGGTAGTTTTTATATTAAATTGTCTGGCAAAGATTTCTTATTTGCCGTGAAATTTGTTGCAAGTGCAAGATTTTGAGCATATTTTTTTGCGGGAATGGAAAATATAACTAAATAGGTAGATATATTCGTATAAGTAATGAATGGTAGGTTTTATAAATATCTAAATTGTTGGATGATTTTGAGTTTGACCTGAAATTTTTCACAAGAAATTTACAATTTGTTATGCCGAGGAATACCTATATAAGTAAATGACAAAAGTGAGAATTTGTATGCAAGTTGAGGTAGGTAGGTTCTTTGTGGTAGGTAGATTGTATACCTAGGTACAGAAAATAAAAACAAATTTCCTGTTTTTGGCTTGAAATTTGTTTGTTTGATTTTCAGGGTAGGTAGGTTTATTTGGTTTGACTTTGCATTCACAATTTATCATACGAGTAGGAATGTAGGTAGGTATCAAGGTACCTACCTAGGTAACTTTTAATTGTTTGACACTAGAGTCTGTCAATGTGGTGGTTGAATTTCAGCCAGTGGGCGATATCATAGTGGGTAGGTAGGTTTTATAAGTTTTAAAATATATACCTAGCTACGCCTATGTACCTACAACATTGTTCGTTTAATTAAAACTACCTATAGGTATATGTATACTACATAGGTATGTTGCTAACATTTTTATTTTTCAAATCAACCAGAAGGCGATAATGAATGTTAATTGCAAGTCGGATAGTGCACTGAAAATTGAATTATACACAGCTACAGGTAGGTATGCACATACTTATATGTATACAGGGTGTCCGGTAATTCATAACCCATACTTTGGCATGTTGTTTTTGGTCATATTCTAAGACAAAAATTGTTTTATAGTAAAGTCTTATTTTCAACTTTGACATCATTTTCTGAGGATTTAAAAAAAGGCAAACTTTGGTGTACCCTGACCCCTGTTAAAGTTAATTTCTCTGTCAGTGCTAATGGTAGAGACCTCATTTTGGACTTTTTTTAGTTAAAAATAACTAGCCTTTAAAACTATTTTTAAGTTAAGTCGATATGTGTTTAGGGTTACTAGATATTTAATTTTGAATGGTGTTCAATTTTTCTTGCCCGAGCAAAATTTTGACTTTGAGGTCAATTTTGTATTCAAAAAATGCCTAATAACATAAAGTTTTATTACTTTTACCTGATGAACAAAACAATAACAAAAAAACTCATTAATAAGTGCACCCAAAAACCCATACATTTTATGATTCTTGGGAAAATCTAAACCAGGTAAAAAATCGAAGTTTGGGTTTTGTACATACTTTTATTGCAGCACCTGTTTATTTGGGTTCAAACGGTTATAACTGTCTATTTAAACATAGCTTTGGCAAGTTTTATACCTTTTTAAGAACAACAGAAAAATAGGCAATTTTTAAAATATAAAACCTGTATTGAGCCATATGAATTTTGTTCAGGGAGCTCTTCAGAAGATTGAGGTCAAAATTTATTTTGGCAAAGTTCAATATTAACTATTGAATTTTAGGCAAATGGTGATGCCAATGAAAAATATTTTACTCAGTAAAGTTAGTGGAACTATAAGTCAATGTTTTAATGCAAAATTTGTAAAAAAAAAAAAACAAAAATCAATTGTGAACAGGGTGAGCAAAAAACTGGTTCAAAGTAAGATTTTTTTTTCAAATTTCAAAAAATAGCCGTTACTGGAAAAGTATGGTATGCCCTGGCCTTTCACCAGTTCTTGGCTTAGACCATTTTTAATGGGACACCCTGTATATGTACCTAGGTAGGTACATATACAGATCAGACTTGATCTCAATTTATTTTTAAATTTTGGAACACGAATTTGATTTCGGTATATTTGTGTTTACCGAGTCTTTTCTTTGGTACGCGGTACACAGCGTTAATTTCGTTTTGGTACAGGACCTTAGGTATATTTATACTTTTAAAAACTAAAAATCTTAAAACAATTTTTCTGAAAAACAATTTCGAAAAGTGAGAACGCCGGGATGAAACGCCAATTTTGATGGACTAAAGGCCGTTAAAGGCTATATTGAATCAATAATTCAACAAGTCCAATTAAATAATGCTAAGTCTTCTACTTGGCTGATGTATTTCAATAGCATATAGAATTTGTATTATAAAAAAAAAACTCATATGCAAACAATGCTAGGCCACGGGTACCAAAAATTTCCAACAATTCTTGATTAGAAATTCTAATTGGGTTGGATATAGTTTACAATTGATTTTCGCTGTAAAGTTGATGTAAGCTGGACTGAACTTAATAAAAATTGTCTCTTGACAAGGCCCTCACTGTCAACTGAAGATATCAAGTGAGAACGTCGGGACGAAATGCCAATTTTTACGGACTAAAGGCCGTTAAAAGCTATATTGAATCAATTTTAAAAATATTTACGTGATGTTTCATTAGTCGACGATTTTTGTTTGATCAAAATCAGCAAAATACCATGGTTGTTGACCTTTGATCCCCTCTTTTTAATAGACGTGGAGCTAGGATCGATGGGGACTTCTACTCAAAAATTCATAACACCATAAAAAAGCTGATTCAAAAACAAAAACCCTGTATATAGTTTTTGTATTTTACAAGCCTTCATTTGTACTTCATTTATAAATATCAAAAAATAATTGCCCAAGTTATTGCCATTTACGAGTATTTTATGTATAGGTATATAATTGTGTATCACTAGTTTTTTTTTATTTTTTTAAAGCGATAAAAATCAAATTTTTTTTATATTATTTTTTTTTATTTTTTTTATTCAAACGCCCCCAATTTGTTCCAGTTAGATTAACAAATAGAAAATTATTTACATACTTACTAGAAGGTAGCAAGTCGCCAAAGGCGCTAAGTTATTTAATGTGAGTCAGGGCTGAGCGTAAATACCTATATATGTAAATAAATTAGTTGACTACTTCACGCTTCGTTTAAGAAAAGAAGTTATTTTAAAGATGTGGCAACCTTTAAAATGTTACTCAATTTAGGCTTATTAAAGTTAGTTTTTTTTTGTAAAAAGTTAATTTTTTCCTTGTACAAAATTTAACTATTTTAATAACGTTAATACTTTTTTTTTTGTAAAAAAAATAATTTTTTTTGTAAAAAAGTTAATTTTTTTTTGTACAAAATTAATTTTTTTTCCCCAATTAATTTTAAACAAAAATGTTGGCACTTTAAATGTGCCTTATTTGGCTTATTTTAATGGGTATCTTAATTTGAAAATTCTTAGGATTTTTTAAAACTCCAATTAGAATATTGGTAGGCGATTGTCGACCATGAACCAAACAGAGAATTTCAAATAACATGGTCACATAGTGGTAAGTTATAAGTTTAAATTTCTCACTGAAAATCCTAAATAATGGTAGCCATCATTCCTATTAATTTCAAATTTCTAAACTAACACCTTAAAAAGACAAAAATCAGCAAAAAATAATCATAAACATTCACTTAAAATTTGGGTAGGTCTAACTACCTACCCACCTACAGGTTCCTACCTAGATATTAATACAAATTATATACAACCATACCTACTATTCTAGGTTAAAATGAAAAAGCGACATACATAGCTAACTACCTACCACGAGCCATACTCATCAAAAAACATCATCGTCACCAAACCCATAAATTATTGCATCACTCATATTCTTACCAACAGACCTAAATATCTAGAAAGCAAAAAAAAAAAAACAATCTACCTACCTATTATGCCTTGACCTTCACGCGCCGCGCGTCGCTCCGCCTTCACCGTTGTCTTCTTGCACACAAGACACTCAAAGCTGTAAAAAAAAAACACCCCTTCCTCTTTAACCGCACAAAACCCAACAAACCAAGGAGATTTCCCAGAATTTTATTTCACACTTTTTAATTCTCTGCACCTTTGCATAGAAAAGTAACCGACAAAAAAATGTAAACCAACAAAAAACATCCCTTCTACCTATTTCACTCTAACTGTTATCAATTAGGCTATTCCTTCCCTATTCTTGCAAATAATTCTCCACAAAATTTAAATGTCTCCGTGAGATAGGTTGTGGAATAAAATATATATTTTAAAATTCTTTTGCCCACTGAAGGAAGATGTCAGTCCATTCGACATTCACCATGATAGTACTATGGATTTATATTCAAGGGTGTCAGCTATAACATATTTCAATTTTATTGAAATCGGTCCAAGAACAACGAAGTAACATTTTTTTTGCACCACCCCAACTTAAAAATATTTTTTTCTTCCATAATTGTGTGTCAGCTATAACATATTTCACTTTTATCGAAATCGTTCCAAGAAAGGGGACTAGCAAACCCTTAACAGTTCTACTCATCTTTTATCTCACGCAGGTGGCGCACTTGTCGTCTAAAACCTATCTCTTTCCAATTTCAGAACCCCCTTTCGTTAAGTTCAATTTACTCTATGCACGAACCATTCGCAGCCATTAGTTAAAAAAACAAGATGGTGCGTATCCGTAATTCTTTCTTTCCTCTTTCAAGTTTACCCATACCGAGAGTTTGCTTTTTTCTTAATACCTAGCGCTAAGATGTTTACACATCAAATGTCATTTAACCAGGAGTGTGGCGTTATCAATTTGGATGATGAATCTGGTAGAGGTACATATTGGGTGGCATATATAAAAAATAAAAACAATTTTGTAAAGTATTTTGACAGTTTTGGTAATTTAAGACCTCCAATTGAAATAATAAGATTCAAATATAGAATTTTAATACGTTTATATGTGGTCATTTATGTTTAAAGTATTTATTAGATCTATCTCAAAAGGTTTTCAAAAATAAAAATGAATAAAGTGAATGAAATAAAAAAAAATATATCATTCGTCTTTTAACCAACATGTCGGTAACATTAACTATTAGCGGAAACGACTCATCTCTTACAGCGGAATATTTCCCACCAATTGTATTAAGGTCCAACTATGTCTGCGGCATCATAGATTTTCAATCATATAACTCTATACCAAATGTGGATGATTTTAATAACTTGTTGCACGTAGGTGAAAATGTTATTTCGTTTCCTATTGGATCATATGAGATTGGAGACATAAATAATATTATACAAAAGAAAATTAGTGAAATTAATAAAAAGAAAAAGAATTTAAATAGAAAAAGTGAAATTAAAATCATAGCCAACAGCAATTCTCTGAAATGTGAAATTTATAGTTCAGAAGCAATAGATTTCTCTAAACAAAATTCTATTGGTTCGCTTTTAGGATTCAGTAAGAAACTGTTGGAGCCTAATATATTACATGAATCAGATCTTTACGTTGACATAAACAAAGTAAATGCAATACGTGTTGAGTCTAATATTATAGATGGAACGTATATTAATAACCAGTTGGCGCATATTTTACATGAATTTTCTATAACCGTTAGCCCAGGCTATAAAATCATTGAGGTTCCTAGAAATGTTATTTATTTACCTGTGAACGTCAAACGAATAACATAAAAAAATAAAAACCTAGGAATTATCATGTTTAACATTTTTCAAGATTCACAATGAATCTATATCTAAATATGAGTACCACACTTACTCACCTTATCAAAACAATTTTGTTCGGAATGACATCATTCAGATTTGTATACAACATCAAAATCTTAATGTTTTACCTTCGGAAAGTTTTGTATGCATTGAAGGATCACTTAAACAACGGGAAGGAAAAGATATTCTGAGTACGAAACTGGTAAACAACTTAATTGCTTTTCTTTTTGATGAAATACGTTATGAATTGAATGGAAGAGAAATTGACTGTAATAGGAATGTTGGAATTACTTCAACGATAAAAAACTACCTTTCCTTAACAAAAACGAGAGCGATATGCTTTTAAATGCTTCGTGGTCTCCTGAGGCAAGTATTTCTTTAAAGTCATTTAACTTTAACTACTGTATCCCACTGAATAAGCTTTTGGGATTTGACGAAGATTACAAAAAAATTATACCTAACGCCCGACATGATCTAATTCTTACCCGTGCCAGAAAAGATGAAAATGCATTAATTTCAACAGTTGATGAAAAAGTTGAGGTTCAACTTCATAAGGTTCAATGGAAAGTACCACATGTAACTTTATCCGATTCAGTCAAGTTGGATTTATACAAATCTATAAATAAGAATAATTCAATTAAAATTGCTTTCCGAAACTGGGATCTGTATGAATATCCTACGTTGCCATTCTCCGATCATAATATTTGGAACATCGAAACAACAACACAAATTGAAAAACCTCGATACATTATTGTTGCACTACAAACAGAAAAAAATAAAAAACTAACGGAGGATATAACCAGATGTATACCCTCAGGAAGACCTAAACATTTTTTTCGATCAAAACAGATATAGTTGGCTATACAAAATGTATACTGATTTTCAAAAAACCTACTACAACAAAACAATGGCTGAGCCTCTTCTTTCTTGTGATCAATATCAATCGCACGCTCCAATTTTTGTTATAGATTGCAGACATCAGAACGAATCCCTAAAAACAGGACCTATCGATATTCGCTTGGAAATGAGATCATCAATGAAAATTCCTTTAAACACTTCAGCTTACTGTCTTATGCTGCATGATCGCATTATTGAATATAACCCACTTAGCCAAGTAGTCACCAGAATTGTTTAAAACATAAAACATAAAACCTCAAAATAAAAAATATTAAATAAAAAAAATAAACTAAAAAAGTCTTTCTTATTTTAAATCTTGGGTTGATTTTTGTTTTTTTTTTTTCACTTTTACGAACGTGTATCTATTATCTTTCTTTAGCTAAGGGGAGTTTTCTTCAAATTTTTCTTAGAATTGAATGATATTAAATGTAGGTACCTATGCATTGCACATTCTGATTAAATAACCGTCATAATTCACACAAAATAAAATAAAAAACGCATTATCACTGTTAGAATGCTACTGATATGTGTCGCATATTTCCGGATAGTCAATGCATTTTAATTCCTGTACACTCATGCGTATAAAATTATCGCTAGGCTTGCTCGGTTATCAATTTTTTTCCAAAAATAAATTATTTATCACTATTAAAATGCTAGCAGACATTATGTGTTACACGACGTAAAAGGGCTTCCATCACATACATATATATATTTTTGCAAGCACACAATATGATGGGTACAGAACCCAACGTATCGAACAAAACACGTATGTGTTATTAACACCTGCAGCTCAACTAACACGATCACTATTACACCGAGCCATCGCCCCACTTAGCCACCACCGACTTACCGATCCAACAACTAGGCCATCTACCTACAATCCACCACCCACTTAGCGATGCAACAACTAGGCCATCTACCTATAACAGCCACCACCCACTGACCCATCCACCAACTAGGCTACAAGCCTATACGATCCATTTTGCACTGAAACACCGCCCACTTAGCCACCACCCACTTAGCGATCCAAAAACCTAGGCCACCTACCTACAACACCACCACCTAGGTCAGAAACCTGCATGATCCGTATAACACTGAACCACCGCCCGATTATCCACCACACACTTGCCACCGCACACTTCGCCACCACCCACTTAGCCACCACTTACCTATCGACCTACCTTTTTCACCCTCACCTGCCGCACGTGTCTCACCTGTTCTCACCTGTGCACACCTGTCAGCCACTTAGCCACTGTTCTAGAACGCCCTTAAACCAACTACTGACCATCTAAAGTAAAAACTGCTTCTTGCTGTTTGAGATCCAGTAAACATCCTAAAATGAAACCATGTTGCCACGCTAGAAGATTATGCAATACTGATTGGGCATTAAGACAAATCAATTTTCTACATCCATCAACTGCAATTGAGTATTGTGGAAGAACGCCCTTAAAGTTTTCCCGGATTATCGAAGGAAACAGATCTTCGAAAACAACACCACCTACTTGACAGTTCATCAACCAACCACAGATATATAGCCGTCCTTCATTCCTCGCCGTAGTTTGTACTCCTCACACCGGACATCATGTTTTCGCCATTTTAATTTATCTTCTTCATGTCGATTTCATTTCATTTTACATTTTGTCTTTGTGTCGATCGGTCGAGGAGTGCAAACTGCGGTGAGTTATACTTTGATGCCATTTGTAAAATATATACTTATAAATTTGTACTTTCAGAAATAAAATATATTCATGTACACATGTTCATTTATGCGTTTTGTCTTGCAATTTAGAATATTATTTTCGAGCTCCTCGCCTGTTCACAAACGACAGTTTTTTATTTCGCAATTGCCAGTCCCATGCCGTGGTGTTCTTGTGAAAGAAATGCAGCGCACACCAACAAGAAGAAACCCTCGCCTGAACCCCGAGGATCAATTTATTGTTTCCCCGAGTAAATTCTGCATACTTGGAGTAATGGAGTTCCACCAGCCAATGAACCAGCGCCAGCGCTCCATGCCAATGCTGCCGCATCGAATGAGGCTCCATTTGCCGATGCCCATGCCGCCGCATCGAATGATGAGATTCCATTTGCCGATGCACATGCCGCCGCATTGAATGAAGGTGTTCCAATTTTCGATGCCAATGCATCGATAGCTAACCTTTCACAAAGGGTTGCGTTAGTTGATGCCAATGTCGCCGCGTCTATAGCTAGCCCTTCAGTAGGGGTTTCATTGGCTGATGTGGTCAATATGAATGCTTACTCGTCACCTGCCGGTCCTTCACGAAGAGTATCAGTTGGGAATGCCAAAACCAATGCATTATCAACTGAACTGTGGAAGGGTATTCCAACCTCAGAAGTTGCCGCATCAGCAGCTAAACCATCAAACAACGCTGCAATAGTGCCACATATTCTTTAGCCAGAAGTCAAACCTTTCCCACAGAAAATCTGCTCGAAGGGCTACGGAGAAGGCTCTTAGCAATCGAGACTGAGTTGAGAAGTACCCAGGTAAAATTGGGTGAAAAAAATTCACAGTTCCAGTCTTTAAAAGAGGTGCTGCAGATGCAAAATAGAGTAGTGCTGGCCATTACGTCGACAGTTTGTCAGCTTAGTAAACAGGCGGTTTCCAGTACCGTAACACATGGTTCACTTCCAACGGTACCGCTGCCTAATCCGCTATCAAGTGTATACTGTTCTCAGCCAGGAGGTACAGTAACTAATAACGTTACCTTCGCCAGTGTTCCATACAATTTTAGTGCGCAACCATCACCACACATATGGTCATCTGCAGATCATCCCATAGCACATACCACTCCGACTTATTCTGGAAGCCACAGTGGTGCATCTCAGCAACAGTTGACTGTGTCTCGGAAGCTTCAAGATTTGCCTCAATTTAGTGGTGATCCAGAAGACTGGCCTATGTTTTCGAGTGCATATGCTGAGTCAACAGCAATATACAACTACAGTAATTTGGAGAATAGTATGCGTCTACAAAAATCTTTAAAGGGACAAGCACGTGATGTGGTGAAGTGCATGATGATTCACGCCGGCAATGTGAATATGGTCATGGAACAGTTACGTGCTAGTTTTAGTCGCCCTGAACAGCTAATAGAAAGCCAGCTTCGCCAAGTAAAACAAATTGCTCCGATCTCCGAGACGTCAATGGAGAAGTTTATCCCGTTTGCAGTGAAGGCAAAGAATCTTGCAGTGTTTTTGTCTTCAATCAATGGCCAACATCATTTAGCTAACCCAACTCTGCTAAAGGAACTCATTCATGTAGCTCAGATTCAGCCGTATCCAACGATCGTCGACTTCAGCAACTGGTTGAGTGGAGTTGCAAGTTTGGTTTCCGTGGTACAAGACAGCAAGAGTACAGGAATTCGAACAGTACCAGAGCCAAAACGTCGTTCAGTTCTCCATGGAACTGAAGGTAAGTCAGTGAATGTGTCCAAGCTTCCCATATGTCAATGCAATCACAAAACGCCTGAATGCAAACAATTTTTGGAACACAGTGTGAGTGAGAGGTGGACTCAGGCCAAAAGATGTCGATTGTGCTTCACATGTCTGGAAGTGGGACATGCTATAAGGAACTGCAGCCGCCGACGAAGACCTTGTGTTGTAGATAGGTGTCAAAAGAGTCACCATCAGTTGTTGCACGAACCAAGCAAACACCCCGTCTCTGAAAGTGAACATTTGCCGCGTACACAGCAACATCATGACGTCAATAAAACGAAGGAAGCAGTTCTCAGTTGTAAAGGCAGCCCAGACAAAAATACCAAGTTACTGTTCCGTGTGCTACCTGTCATCCTATATGGGCACTTGAAGCGAGTCGACACCTATGCTCTCATGGACGAAGGTTCTTCAATTACGATGATGGATAGCAGCCTGATAGAGGAGCTAGATCTTGATGGCGATAAACGCAGGCTAGATCTGCAATGGTTTGGAGGTAGAGCCGCTCAAGAACCTGCAACTGTGGTCAACGTTCAGATTATTGGAGCAAGTATCAACAAGAAGCACTTACTTCGAAACGTTTATGGTGTTTCTAACCTTCGTTTACCAATGCAAAGCCTGAGTAAGAATGATCTACACAATGGCTCTGGTTGGTTTGACCAGTTGCCAGTTCTTCCATATGATGACATCACACCGAAGATTCTGATTGGTTTGGACCACTGTCACCTGGGTCTCCCAAGTGAGACAATTCAACTTCGAGATGGAGGGCAATATGCTGCCCACAAAGAAATAGGCTGGGTAGTATTTGGTCCAACCAAGACAGCCTCACCACTGAAGATGTCATGCCTGCTGCTCAAGCCAAGTGAAGATGCCCTCCACGAGCTGGTAACAGATTACTTCGACACCGAAAGTTTTAGAGTAAGACCAGCACCATTGATAGAAAACGTGGAAGACGTACGTTCTCGTAGTATTCTAAAGTCAACCACAGTCAAGATCGAAGGAAGGTTCCAAACTGGACTACTTTGGAAACATGATGACATTGAGCTTCCGGATTCTTATGCCATGGCAAAAAAGAGGCTCATTAGTATTGAACGTAATATGAAGAGGGATGATGCGTTTGCTGCCGCCTACAACGATATCATCGGATCTTACGTAACAAAAGGGTATGCTCATAAGCTGCAGCCAGCAGAAGCAGCCAAGATTGGTCCTAGGACGTGGTACCTTCCACACTTTGCCGTAGTGAATCCCAATAAGCCAGGCAAATCTCGCTTGGTGTTTGATGCCGCCGCCACAGTGATTGGGATATCACTTAACTCTTGTTTGCTGAAAGGACCCAGGAGTACCAACCAATGCCATCAGTCCTGTTAAACTTTCGAGTGGGTGCCCTTGCAGTGTGTGGAGACATCCGTGAAATGTTTCACCAAGTGCTAGTTCGGCCAGAGGATAGAGACTAACAAAGATTTCTCTGGCGCTTTGGGGAAGAACAACGAAGTTGAAATTTTTTTGGACCACCCTAACTTAAAAATATTTTTTTCTTCCATAATTGTGTGTCAGCTATAACATTTATCAATTTTATCGAAATCGGTCCAGGAACAACGAAGTTACATTTTTTTTGCACTACCCCAACTTAAAAATATTTTTTTCTTCCATAATTGTGTGTCAGGTATAACATATTTCACTTTTATCGAAATCGGTCCAAGAACAACGAAGTAACAATCTCCGGCAACTGGTTTCCCTGTGTGAAAGGGGACTAGCAAACCCTTAACAAAAATTACCTACTGGCAGTTCTACTCATCTTCTATCTCACGCAGAAGCAGCCAAGATTGGTCCTAGGACGTGGTACCTTCCACACTTTGCCGTAGTGAATCCCAATAAGCCAGGCAAATTTCGCTTGGTGTTTGATGCCTTCGCCACAGTGAGTGGGATATCACTTAAATCTTGTTTTCTGAAAGGACCACAGGAGTACCAATGAATGCCATCAGTCCTGTTCAACTTTCGAGTGGGTGCCATTGCAGTGTGTGGAGACATCCGTGAAATGTTTCACCAAGTGCTAGTTCGGCCAGAGGATAGAGACTCACAAAGATTTCTCTGGCGCTTTGGGGACGCTGAAGTTGACCCACCTGATGTCTATGAGATGCGAGTAATGACGTTCAGTGCTGCTTGTTCGCCTTGTGCTGCCCAGCATGTCAAATTCACGAATGCAGCAGAACATTTAGAAACCAAAGCCAGAGCTGTGAAGTCTATCATGCAGCAACATTACGTTGATGACTTTGTCGATAGTTTTGGGTCAATTCACGAAGCCATTACCATCTCCAAACAAGTTCGTGAAATACATAAGTGCGCCGGATTTTATTATTACAGGATGGCGAAGCTTTAGTTCGAATTCCCTAGAAGCGTGGAGTGCCCTACAAGATGAAGCAGGACCAAACATCACTGCAGTGACGAAACACTGCCCGACCGACGGAAGCTTGCATACAGAGAAGGTGCTTGTTAAGTTTTGGCAGCCTTTAAGTGACACCTTTAGATATGAGCTGAGGTTCCATCGAGTAGCTCCTGACATAATCGCCGGAAAAAGATGCCCAAGTAAAAGAGAGCTGCTTAGTGTCATTATGTCAGTCTTTGACCCCCTTGGATTTTTGGCAAACCTTTTGATCTGTGCCAAACTACTCATGCGTGAAGTCTGGAGGTACAAGCTACTTTGGGATGAAGCACTGCCTAGCAATATCAATGCAGCCTGGAAAAATTGGTGGGAGAATTTGAACAAAGTTGTCGATATTCAAATTCCACGGTACTACTTTCTCAACGCCTTGCCAAAGCAGCTCCAGATACACGTCTTTGTTGATGCTAGCGAGGAGGCATTCGCCGCCGTAGCATACTGGAGATCTGAGACGCCTGATGAAGAAGCCGCTGTCGCATTTGTTTGTGCTAAAACGAAGTGCGCGCCTTTGAAACCGATGACTATTTCACGACTTGAGCTCCAAGTTGCAGTTTTGGGAACTCGTTTGACGCAGACAGTCACAGAAGACCACAAAACACTTCCAGTCAGCCGTTGTGTTCTTTGGACTGATTCCAAGACGGTCATAAAGTGGATTGGCTCACAGAACTGCCGCTACAAGCCATTCGTAGCCCACAGGGTAGCCGAAATTCTTGCCGCAACTGAGGTGTCCAATTGGAGATGGCTTCCTACACAGGACAACGTAGCTGATGAAGCAACTCGAACAAATTGCCAGATTGACTTTAGCGCTTCATCGAGATGATTGACTGGACCAAGTTTCCTGGAACAAAAAAAAGCCTTGTGGCCTGCTGACTTTGCCAATGTTAGCCACCACGAAGAAAACGAAGATGAGGAACTCCCATCAAAGTTCGCTCTTCTTGTTGTAAGTAAAATTTTCATTAAATTTTCCAAAATTTCTTCTCTTTTAAAGATCAAAAGAACGGTCGCCTATGTCATACGATACGTTCGTTCACTGCGTCAGTATGTTGCCAACATCAAACAAGCAAAGGAAAATCAATGCCTTTCCAGAAGACATATTACAATGCCGCTTGCACAAGAGTTCACTCAACTGGTCGTGGATTACATAAGGCCAGCCAATAGCTTGACAGTAGGCGAACTCAATGCAGCTGAACGTGTGCTCTGTCGCCAAGCACAATCTGAAGTCTATACTGCCAATATCAACCGAGTCAAAAATGGACAATGCCTGACCGCAGATAGTCCCTTGCACAACCTGACGCCGTTCGTTGATGAGGATGACATCTTGCGCGTTAGCGGTCGAATTGATGCTGCAAGCTGGCTTCCATATTCTGCCAGAAGACCTATTATTTTGCCACCAGAACATAAGTTCACTAAACTAGTCGTGGATCATTACCATTGTAAGATGAAACATATGAACGTTGAAGCCACTATCTGTGAAGTCCGCCGCCAATATTGGGTTCCACGTCTTAGGCAAGTTTTGCGAAAGGTAATCTCCGAATGTGAAGCTTGTAAGCTAGAACATGTCAAGCCTGTTTCGCTGATGATGGGGCCCCTGCCAGTGGATCGTTTGACGCCGTTCGTGAGACCATTTATTTACACTGGCGGTGAGAGGTGAGTCTCTTTTCGATTATATTCTTACTACTAACCTCCTTCTAAGTAATGTTGGAAACGTACCAACTTTTGTAACTAGAAATAGACAATGTCTTAGATATCACTCTTGTCTCAGATATGGTTCATCAATCGATATTGGATTGGAAAGTATCTTCTGAGCACTCGTTCTCAGACCATAGATACATTCAATTCAGTCTAAATGATGAAACTGAAAAGCCTCCTATCTTCCGGAACTACCGGAAAACAAATTGGCTCCTTTATAGGGAAACTCTTAAAAAGTTAATCAAACCTGACCTTTTCAATCCTCCCTTGAACAAAACTGATCTCGATAGTAAAGTCCAAGATCTAACAAATGCACTCAACAAATCAATGATCACTTCCTGTCCTCCTACTAAAATTAGGGGCAAAAAGAAACCTCATAGGTGAAAGCCAGGGCTCGAACCGCTCAGAAAAGAATGTAGGAAACTTTTTAAAAGAGCTAAATACACCAGAGAAAGTTTAGATTAGGATATATATAAGAACTCGTTGAAAGTGTATAAAAAACAAATGAGGATAACTAAAAGAACTTCTTGGAGGAACTTCTGTGACAAAATAGAAGATTCTGCAGAAGCATCCAGACTTAGGAAAGTCCTCTCTACCAATCCAGGGATGCCAAGCTCTCTTAAAACAGCAGATGGCTCCTGGACCAAATCCTGTGAGGAATCCCTAAATTTTCTACTTGATACTGACTTCCCAGGTAGCTCACAAATTGTCTCAAATACTAAATTCACTCAGTCACATGACTTGGTCAATCAAATACCAGGTCTGATTACAAGGGACAAGTTCCAATGGGCTATAGACAACTTCCAACCTTATAAATCCGCGGGACCAGACGGCATTATACCAGCTGAACTTCAGAGATCCTAAGATATCATAATTCCTATACTGGAAACTATACTGAATGGTTGTCTGAATTTCATTCATATTCCTTCATTATGGAGAGAAGCGAAAGTTGTCTTCATACCCAAAGCTGGAAAATACTCCCAAATTAATCCAAAGACCTGAGACCAATTAGCTTATCATCATTCATTCTTAAAACTTTCGAACGTCTGATTGATATCCACCTGCGTGACACTATAGAGCTTAACCTTATCTCTAAAGCACAACACGCTTACTGTAAGGGAAAATCGGTGGAAACTGCTCTTCACACCTTAGTAAGATCTATCGAATACTCCCTGCATCATAAAGAGTACACGCTTGCGGCTTTCCTTGATATAGAAGGCGCCTTTAACAACGTCAGCGGCCGTGCAATAGTAGGAGCACTGGAAAGTTTGAAGGTGGACGGCCTACTGATTAAGTTGATAGACCATATGTTGGGAAGTAGGGTCATCAACTCAGCATTGGGAGGCTATTCCACTAGAAGATCTGTCACTAGAGACACACCACAAGGTGGGGTCCTTTCATCACTTCTATGGAACTTGGTCATAAATGACTTACTGACTGTCCTGGAGGGTGAGGGATTCAAAGTGATTGCGTATGCCGATGATGTTGCTATAGCTATATCAGGGAAACACCCCCAGGTACTTACAGAACTTCTTCAAACCGCTCTTAACAAGCTAATAAAATGGGCAGACCGTTGTGGGCTAGGTGTAAACCCCCGCAAAACAGAACTTGTCCTCTTCACAAGGAAATATAAAATTCCACAGATAAATCCTCCAACAATTAATGGTGTTCCACTTTCCTTTTCAGATGAAGCCAAATATTTAGGTCTCATACTGGATAAAAAACTAAGTTGGAAACCTAATATTCAAGAGAAAATTAAAAAAGCCACTGTTGCTTTATTCTCCTGTAAAAAAGCTATAGGTACTAAATAGGGTCTATCCCCTGCCATAACTCACTGGCTCTACACTGCGGTCGTAAGACCGATTCTCACTTATGGGGTAACAATTTGGTGGACTGCTCTAGATAAAGTTACGTACTGTGACCAGCTGAGCAAGGTCCAGAGATAAGCAAGTATGTCCATAAGTGGAGCTCTCCGCTCGACACCATCAGCTGCACTAGACATACTCCTCAGCCTCACACCCCTCGATATATATGGCAAGCAAATGGCTGCGAACACAGCCGTCTGCCTTAAAGCCATTTCTCAATGGACCAACAACTCTATCGGTCATACTAAAATTCTAGACTTCTATGAATCTATTCCTTGTCATTCCGATTACACCACATCCAAACTAAATTTCGACAAATGTTTCCAGATCACTATACCCTCAAGAGAATCTTGGGACGTTGGGGACCCTCTCAAAGGTGATTCAGCTCATTTTTATACTGGTCGGTCGAAAACTGAGGAAGGAGTGGGTGGCGGAGTGTACTCAGACAGACTTAATTTAAGTCTCTCCTTCCGGCTCCCTAATCACTGTAGCGTATTCCAAGCGGAAATCCTGGCAATTAAAGAAGCTCTGTCTTGGCTGAGAGAAAACGTGATATCAACATCGGATATACGCATCTTCTCAGATAGTCAAGCAGCACTTAAATCTCTCAACTCTGTCTCTACCAACTCCGTTACGGCCCAAAACTGTCGATCGTCTCTTGAACAGATGGCGGAACAGTTTAATATTCACCTTCTTTGGGTGCCGGGCCATAGAGATATTCCGAGAAATTGTAAAGCCGATGAACTTGCCAGAAATGGAACTCTAATGTCCGTTTTGCCTAACAGGTGGAACACAGGTATACCGATCGCTACGTGTAAACTTTTGCTAAAACAAAACTCTGCAAGGAAAGCAAACTCTAGATGGACAAACCTTACTACATGTCTGGCCACAAAAGAAATCTGGCCATCGCTAGACCCTAGGCGCTCTAAAAGTTTACTATCACTTAGCAGATCACAAATTAGCTCCGTAATAGGTGTCATAACAGGACACTGCCTTATAGAAAAACACTCCAAAAGACTTGGCGTTTTCTCAAATGACTTCTGTAGAAGTTGCATGGACAGGAGGAAACAATTCCTCACCTCCTCTGCACATGTCCTGCTCTTTCACAGAGGCGCAGACTCCATCTGGGGGACTACTTTTTCAATGATCCAAGCGATCTGGCCAATACAGACATACACTGACTCTCTCGCTTCATAAAAAGCTCCGAATTGTTTTCGTAATGAGGATAATCTCCTCATTCCTATCATGTGGTATCACCACGGACCTAATTATGGTCTAAGTGTGTCAGCCGTTTTCCTGACAGCCACTTTAACCTAACCTAACCTACACCGGCCTCGATTATTTTGGACCACTCACAGTAACTATTGGACGCCGTGTCGAGAAGAGATGGGTGGCATTATTTACGTGCCTTGTTGTCCGAGCTGTCCATCTAGAGGTTGCCTTTGATCTTTCAACGGATGCGTGTATTCTAACTATCCGGAATTTCATTAATCGTCGAGGAGTGCCTGTACGGATACGTAGCGACAATGGAAAGAATTTTGTGGGAGCAGATCAACAGGCGAAACGTTTCAGCGAGGTGTTTGACTGCGACCGTATTCAAGATGAGCTGTCAACTAAGGGCGTTGATTGGGTTTTCAACTGCCCTAGTAACCCATCTGAAGGAGATTGGAAACGCATGGTCCAGTGCGTGAAGAAGGTACTTCGACACACACTGAAGAAGGTATCACCACACGAGTACACACTGAAATGTCTGATGATTGAAGCCGAAAATGTGGTCAACTCGAGGCCTTTGACTCATTTGCCAATTTTCGTGGATCAGGAATCACGCTGAATCACTTCCTACTAGGAACAGCTAACACGCTAGACGCCAAGTGAAAGTGAGCCATTTGAAAAGCTGTGTACTCTTCGGAAACAATGGCGAAATGCCCGTCAGCTCAAAGACAGATTTTGGAAGCGCTGGGTCTCTGAGTACTTGCCGACAGATTTGGGAGATTTGGTATTCATTTGTCACAGAGACATGCCCAGAAGACAATGGTGCCGAGGAAGAGTGGAACGTGTTTATGAAGGTGCAGATGGAATTGTGAGACGAGCCGATGTTCCCACCAAATCTGGAGTTCTACGTCGTCCCGTTTCTAAGTTGGCCGTTCTCAAGGTAGATAGTGAATCGGATTGATTCACGAGGGTGGGGATGTGGAAGAACGCCCTTAAACTTTCCCCGGATTATCGAAGGAAACAGATCTTCGAAAACAACACCACCTACTTGACAGTTCATCAACCAACCACAGATATATAGCCGTCCTTCATTCCTTGCCGTAGTTTGTACTCCTCACACCGGACATCATGTTTTCGCCATTTTAATTTATCTTCTTTATGTCGATGTCATTTCATTTTACATTTTGTCTTTGTGTCGATCGGTCGAGGAGTGCAAACTACGGTGAGTTATACTTTGATGCCATTTGTAAAATATATACTTACTTATAAATTTGTACTTTCAGAAATAAAATATATTCATGTACACATGTTCATTTATGCGTTTTGTCATGCAATTTAGAATATTATTTTCGAGCTCCTCGCCTGTTCACAAACGACAAGTATTTATCACCGATGCCATAGCCATCGTCACTTAGGAAATTAGAGTCCTTAGTCGACCATCCGATTTGCATTACACCCACTTCGTAATATCAGCAATCAACGGCAGTCTGAAATTCATTGAAATATCAGTGTAAAGAGCATAGAAGGGAAAATTTGAAAAGATTAAAAATTTATTGAATATATTAATAAATACATTTTTTTTTTGGAATACTTTAAATAAATTAAAGAAACATCATCCCGAACCAGCCTAATCACCCATATTCTGAAACTCGTATTTATGACTCGTATTCGACTACAGTCGTATGTTGGTATTCCAAAAGTCGTATATGCGACTTCACTTCTACAAATATTGAGAAACGGAAAACATCGCATACGACTGTTCATATTTTATCATTATTCTGAGTCTTGTATTGATTCCAACTAGTATCGGCCAGTGGCCGAAAATTCGGCCAATAAAAAGTACTTAACACACTTTTTGGAGAAGTAAGAGAAATCAAAAATAACCAATAATTTGGATTTTTTTTTATTGTTAGGGCTTAACTACAATACTACAAAGATCTTCTTCTAGCAAAAAGTACAAAAGTGAGAAAAACAGGTAAATAAACATGATGGACATGTATTCTACAGAAAACTACTTCCCAACAAACATACGAAAATTATTCTGACAGATAAATTTAACCACCATACATAATTTTTAATTGTTTGTTGTCATCAGCAAAGATATTCGTTTCTTACTTTTGTAATTTTTGCAAAAAAATAGGTCAATGTCGTTAAGCCTTTACTATACAGAATTCATAAATTTTTTATTTGAACAATACCAGATTCTTTTAATTTAATTTTATCTGTGACTTAACCTCTGCACCTTTGAAAAAAATATGAAAATATTTTGCCGCTCAGTTAGAAAAATAAAATATTTCCTTTTCAACAACATACAATAAATCAACCAAAAATTACCCTTCCTCAGTTAAAACAAACTTTACCCTACTAAAATTATACATTACTTTGTGGATACAACAGTTTCTTTTCTAAACCTAAAACCGCCAATTTGTTTGATTTTTGCGTTGTTTCACTATGCCAATATACATAACTCAAGATATTCACCCCTATTTTGATTGTCAATTTATTAGTTGATAAGTATTCATATTTTAGATTTTTAAACGTATCCGTAATTCTTTCTTTCCTCTTTCAAGTTTACCCATACCGAGAGTTTGTTTTTTTCTTAATACCTAGCGCTAAGATGTTTACACATCAAAAGTCATCGTTATCAATTTGGATGATGAATCTGGTAGAGGTACACATTGGGTGGCATATATAAAAAATAAAAACAATTTTGTAAAGTATTTTGACAGTTTTGGTAATTTAAGACCTCCAATTGAAATAATAAGATACCTAGGAAATCAGCCTCACACCCCTCGATATATATGGCAAGCAAATGGCTGCGAACACAGCCGTCTGCCTTAAAGCCATTTCTCAATGGACCAACAACTCTATCGGTCATACTAAAATTCTAGACTTCTATGAATCTATTCCTTGTCATTCCGATTACACCACATCCAAACTAAATTTCGACAAATGTTTCCAGATCACTATACCCTCAAGAGAATCTTGGGACGTTGGGGACCCTCTCAAAGGTGATTCAGCTCATTTTTATACTGGTCGGTCGAAAACTGAGGAAGGAGTGGGTGGCGGAGTGTACTCAGACAGACTTAATTTAAGTCTCTCCTTCCGGCTCCCTAATCACTGTAGCGTATTCCAAGCGGAAATCCTGGCAATTAAAGAAGCTCTGTCTTGGCTGAGAGAAAACGTGATATCAACATCGGATATACGCATCTTCTCAGATAGTCAAGCAGCACTTAAATCTCTCAACTCTGTCTCTACCAACTCCGTTACGGCCCAAAACTGTCGATCGTCTCTTGAACAGATGGCGGAACAGTTTAATATTCACCTTCTTTGGGTGCCGGGCCATAGAGATATTCCGAGAAATTGTAAAGCCGATGAACTTGCCAGAAATGGAACCTGTTTTGCCTAACAGGTGGAACACAGGTATACCGATCGCTACGTGTAAACTTTTGCTAAAACAAAACTCTGCAAGGAAAGCAAACTCTAGATGGACAAACCTTACTACATGTCTGGCCACAAAAGAAATCTGGCCATCGCTAGACCCTAGGCGCTCTAAAAGTTTACTATCACTTAGCAGATCACAAATTAGCTCCGTAATAGGTGTCATAACAGGACACTGCCTTATAGAAAAACACTCCAAAAGACTTGGCGTTTTCTCAAATGACTTCTGTAGAAGTTGCATGGACAGGAGGAAACAATTCCTCACCTCCTCTGCACATGTCCTGCTCTTTCACAGAGGCGCAGACTCCATCTGGGGGACTACTTTTTCAATGATCCAAGCGATCTGGCCAATACAGACATACACTGTCTCTCTCGCTTCATAAAAAGCTCCGAATTGTTTTCGTAATGAGGATAATCTCCTCATTCCTATCATGTGGTATCACCACGGACCTAATTATGGTCTAAGTGTGTCAGCCGTTTTCCTGACAGCCACTTTAACCTAACCTAACCTACACCGGCCTCGATTATTTTGGACCACTCACAGTAACTATTGGACGCCGTGTCGAGAAGAGATGGGTGGCATTATTTACGTGCCTTGTTGTCCGAGCTGTCCATCTAGAGGTTGCCTTTGATCTTTCAACGGATGCGTGTATTCTAACTATCCGGAATTTCATTAATCGTCGAGGAGTGCCTGTACGGATACGTAGCGACAATGGAAAGAATTTTGTGGGAGCAGATCAACAGGCGAAACGTTTCAGCGAGGTGTTTGACTGCGACCGTATTCAAGATGAGCTGTCAACTAAGGGCGTTGATTGGGTTTTCAACTGCCCTAGTAACCCATCTGAAGGAGATTGGAAACGCATGGTCCAGTGCGTGAAGAAGGTACTTCGACACACACTGAAGAAGGTATCACCACACGAGTACACACTGAAATGTCTGATGATTGAAGCCGAAAATGTGGTCAACTCGAGGCCTTTGACTCATTTGCCAATTTTCGTGGATCAGGAATCACGCTGAATCACTTCCTACTAGGAACAGCTAACACGCTAGACGCCAAGTGAAAGTGAGCCATTTGAAAAGCTGTGTACTCTTCGGAAACAATGGCGAAATGCCCGTCAGCTCAGAGACAGATTTTGGAAGCGCTGGGTCTCTGAGTACTTGCCGACAGATTTGGGAGATTTGGTATTCATTTGTCACAGAGACATGCCCAGAAGACAATGGTGCCGAGGAAGAGTGGAACGTGTTTATGAAGGTGCAGATGGAATTGTGAGACGAGCCGATGTTCCCACCAAATCTGGAGTTCTACGTCGTCCCGTTTCTAAGTTGGCCGTTCTCAAGGTAGATAGTGAATCGGATTGATTCACGAGGGTGGGGATGTGGAAGAACGCCCTTAAACTTTCCCCGGATTATCGAAGGAAACAGATCTTCGAAAACAACACCACCTACTTGACAGTTCATCAACCAACCACAGATATATAGCCGTCCTTCATTCCTTGCCGTAGTTTGTACTCCTCACACCGGACATCATGTTTTCGCCATTTTAATTTATCTTCTTTATGTCGATGTCATTTCATTTTACATTTTGTCTTTGTGTCGATCGGTCGAGGAGTGCAAACTACGGTGAGTTATACTTTGATGCCATTTGTAAAATATATACTTACTTATAAATTTGTACTTTCAGAAATAAAATATATTCATGTACACATGTTCATTTATGCGTTTTGTCATGCAATTTAGAATATTATTTTCGAGCTCCTCGCCTGTTCACAAACGACAAGTATTTATCACCGATGCCATAGCCATCGTCACTTAGGAAATTAGAGTCCTTAGTCGACCATCCGATTTGCATTACACCCACTTCGTAATATCAGCAATCAACGGCAGTCTGAAATTCATTGAAATATCAGTGTAAAGAGCATAGAAGGGAAAATTTGAAAAGATTAAAAATTTATTGAATATATTAATAAATACATTTTTTTTTGGAATACTTTAAATAAATTAAAGAAACATCATCCCGAACCAGCCTAATAATCACCCATATTCTGAAACTCGTATTTATGACTCGTATTCGACTACAGTCGTATGTTGGTATTCCAAAAGTCGTATATGCGACTTCACTTCTACAAATATTGAGAAACGGAAAACATCGCATACGACTGTTCATATTTTATCATTATTCTGAGTCTTGTATTGATTCCAACTAGTATCGGCCAGTGGCCGAAAATTCGGCCAATAAAAAGTACTTAACACACTTTTTGGAGAAGTAAGAGAAATCAAAAATAACCAATAATTTGGATTTTTTTTTATTGTTAGGGCTTAACTACAATACTACAAAGATCTTCTTTTAGCAAAAAGTACAAAAGTGAGAAAAACAGGTAAATAAACATGATGGACATGTATTCTACAGAAAACTACTTCCCAACAAACATACGAAAATTATTCTGACAGATAAATTTAACCACCATACATAATTTTTAATTGTTTGTTGTCATCAGCAAAGATATTCGTTTCTTACTTTTGTAATTTTTGCAAAAAAATAGGTCAATGTCGTTAAGCCTTTACTATACAGAATTCATAAATTTTTTATTTGAACAATACCAGATTCTTTTAATTTAAATTTATCTGTGACTTAACCTCTGCACCTTTGAAAAAAATATGAAAATATTTTGCCGCTCAGTTAGAAAAATAAAATATTTCCTTTTCAACAACATACAATAAATCAACCAAAAATTACCCTTCCTCAGTTAAAACAAACTTTACCCTACTAAAATTATACATTACTTTGTGGATACAACAGTTTCTTTTCTAAACCTAAAACCGCCAATTTGTTTGATTTTTGCGTTGTTTCACTATGCCAATATACATAACTCAAGATATTCACCCCTATTTTGATTGTCAATTTATTAGTTGATAAGTATTCATATTTTAGATTTTTAAACGTATCCGTAATTCTTTCTTTCCTCTTTCAAGTTTACCCATACCGAGAGTTTGTTTTTTTCTTAATACCTAGCGCTAAGATGTTTACACATCAAAAGTCATCGTTATCAATTTGGATGATGAATCTGGTAGAGGTACACATTGGGTGGCATATATAAAAAATAAAAACAATTTTGTAAAGTATTTTGACAGTTTTGGTAATTTAAGACCTCCAATTGAAATAATAAGATACCTAGGAAATCAGATAAATTATAATTATATTCAAATACAGAATTTTAATACGTTTATATGTGGTCATTTATGTTTAAAGTATTTATTAGATCAATCCCAAAAGGTTTTCAAAAATAAAAATGAATAAAGTGAATGAAATAAAAAAAAATATATCATTCGTCTTTTAACCAACATGTCGGTAACATTAACTCTTAGCGGAAACGACTCATCTCTTACAGCGGAATATTTCCCACCATTTGTATTAAGGTCCAACTATGTCTGCGGCCTCATAGATTTTCAATCATATAACTCTATACAAAATGTGGATGATTTTAATAACTTGTTGCACGTAGGTGAAAATGTTATTTCGTTTCCTATTGGCTCATATGAGTTTGGAGACATAAATAATATTATACAAAAGAAAATTAGTGAAATTAATAAAAAGAAAAAGAATTTAAATACAAAAAGTGAAATTAAAATCATAGCCAACAGCAATTCTCTGAAATGTGAAATTTATAGTTCAGAAGCAATAGATTTCTCTAAACAAAATTCTATTGGTTCGCTTTTAGGATTCAGTAAGAAACTGTTGGAGCCTAATATATTACATGAATCAGATCTTTACGTTGACATAAACAAAGTAAATGCAATACGTGTTGAGTCTAATATTATAGATGGAACGTATATTAATAACCAGTTGGCGCATATTTTACATGAATTTTCTATAACCGTTAGCCCAGGCTATAAAATCATTGAGGTTCCTAGAAATGTTATTTATTTACCTGTGAACGTCAAACGAATAACATAAAAAAAATAAAAACCTAGGAAATATCATGTTAAACATTTTTCAAGATTCACAATGAATCTATATCTAAATATGAGTACCACACTTACTCACCTTATCAAAACAATTTTGTTCGGAATGACATCATTCAGATTTGTATACAACATCAAAATCTTAATGTTTTACCTTCGGAAAGTTTTGTATGCATTGAAGGATCGGGAAGGAAAAGATATTCTGAGTACGAAACTGGTAAACAACTTAATTGCTTTTCTTTTTGATGAAATACGTTATGAATTGAATGGAAGAGAAATTGACTGTAATAGGAATGTTGGAATTACTTCAACGATAAAAAACTACCTTTCCTTAACAAAAACGAGAGCGATATGCTTTTAAATGCTTCGTGGTCTCCTGAGGCAAGTATTTCTTTAAAGTCATTTAACTTTAACTACTGTATCCCACTGAATAAGCTTTTGGGATTTGACGAAGATTACAAAAAAATTATACCTAACGCCCGACATGATCTAATTCTTACCCGTGCCAGAAAAGATGAAAATGCATTAATTTCAACAGTTGATGAAAAAGTTGAGGTTCAACTTCATAAGGTTCAATGGAAAGTACCACATGTAACTTTATCCGATTCAGTCAAGTTGGATTTATACAAATCTATAAATAAGAATAATTCAATTAAAATTGCTTTCCGAAACTGGGATCTGTATGAATATCCTACGTTGCCATTCTCCGATCATAATATTTGGAACATCGAAACAACAACACAAATTGAAAAACCTCGATACATTATTGTTGCACTACAAACAGAAAAAAATAAAAAACTAACGGAGGATATAACCAGATGTATACCCTCAGGAAGACCTAAACATTTTTTTCGATCAAAACAGATATAGTTGGCTATACAAAATGTATACTGATTTTCAAAAAACCTACTACAACAAAACAATGGCTGAGCCTCTTCTTTCTTGTGATCAATATCAATCGCACGCTCCAATTTTTGTTATAGATTGCAGACATCAGAACGAATCCCTAAAAACAGGACCTATCGATATTCGCTTGGAAATGAGATCATCAATGAAAATTCCTTTAAACACTTCAGCTTACTGTCTTATGCTGCATGATCGCATTATTGAATATAACCCACTTAGCCAAGTAGTCACCAGAATTGTTTAAAACATAAAACATAAAACCTCAAAATAAAAAATATTAAATAAAAAAAATAAACTAAAAAAGTCTTTCTTATTTTAAATCTTGGGTTGATTTTTGTTTTTTTTTTTTCACTTTTACGAACGTGTATCTATTATCTTTCTTTAGCTAAGGGGAGTTTTCTTCAAATTTTTCTTAGAATTGAATGATATTAAATGTAGGTACCTATGCATTGCACATTCTGATTAAATAACCGTCATAATTCACACAAAATAAAATAAAAAACGCATTATCACTGTTAGAATGCTACTGATATGTGTCGCATATTTCCGGATAGTCAATGCATTTTAATTCCTGTACACTCATGCGTATAAAATTATCGCTAGGCTTGCTCGGTTATCAATTTTTTTCCAAAAATAAATTATTTATCACTATTAAAATGCTAGCAGACATTATGTGTTACACGACGTAAAAGGGCTTCCATCACATACATATAACGGGTGATTTTTTTGAGGTTAGGATTTTCATGCATTAGTATTTGACAGATCACGCGGGATTTCAGACATGGTGTCAAAGAGAAAGATGCTCAGTATGCTTTGACATTTCATCATGAATAGACTTACTAACGAGCAACGCTTGCAAATCATTGAATTTTATTACCAAAATCAGTGTTCGGTTCGAAATGTGTTTCGCGCTTTACGTCCGATTTATGGTCTACATAATCGACCAAGTGAGGTGAATGGCGATCGCTATCGTTCAATGCTAACAAACTTTTTGTTGCCAAAAATGGAAGAACTGAACTTGGTTGACATGTGGTTTCAACAAGATGGCGCTACATGCCACACAGCTCGCGATTCTATGGCCATTTTGAGGGAAAACTTCGGAGAACAATTCATCTCAAGGAATGGACCGGTAAGTTGGCCACCAAGATCATGCGATTTGACGCCTTTAGACTATTTTTTGTGGGGCTACGTCAAGTCTAAAGTCTACACAAATAAGCCAGCAACTATTCCAGCTTTGGAAGACAACATTTCCGAAGAAATTCGGGCTATTCCGGCCGAAATGCCGACCATAAATCGGACGTAAAGCGCGAAACACATTTCGAACCGAACACTGATTTTGGTAATAAAATTCAATGATTTGCAAGCGTTGCTCGTTAGTAAGTCTATTCATGATGAAATGTCAAAGCATACTGAGCATCTTTCTCTTTGACACCATGTCTGAAATCCCGCGTGATCTGTCAAATACTAATGCATGAAAATCCTAACCTCAAAAAAATCACCCGTTATATATTTTTGCAAGCACACAATATGATGGGTACAGAACCCAACGTATCGAACAAAACACGTATGTGTTATTAACACCTGCAGCTCAACTAACACGATCACTATTACACCGAGCCATCGCCCCACTTAGCCACCACCGACTTACCGATCCAACAACTAGGCCATCTACCTACAATCCACCACCCACTTAGCGATGCAACAACTAGGCCATCTACCTATAACAGCCACCACCCACTGACCCATCCACCAACTAGGCTACAAGCCTATACGATCCATTTTGCACTGAAACACCGCCCACTTAGCCACCACCCACTTAGCGATCCAAAAACCTAGGCCACCTACCTACAACACCACCACCTAGGTCAGAAACCTGCATGATCCGTATAACACTGAACCACCGCCCGATTATC
Organism: Melangyna quadrimaculata; assembly: GCA_949320155.1. Taxonomy (NCBI): domain Eukaryota; kingdom Metazoa; phylum Arthropoda; class Insecta; order Diptera; family Syrphidae; genus Melangyna; species Melangyna quadrimaculata. The sequence continues at coordinate 347,355,569 of OX439483.1, read as the reverse complement.
CACCACACACTTGCCACCGCACACTTCGCCACCACCCACTTAGCCACCACTTACCTATCGACCTACCTTTTTCACCCTCACCTGCCGCACGTGTCTCACCTGTTCTCACCTGTGCACACCTGTCAGCCACTTAGCCACTGTTCTAGAACGCCCTTAAACCAACTACTGACCATCTAAAGTAAAAACTGCTTCTTGCTGTTTGAGATCCAGTAAACATCCTAAAATGAAACCATGTTGCCACGCTAGAAGATTATGCAATACTGATTGGGCATTAAGACAAATCAATTTTCTACATCCATCAACTGCAATTGAGTATTGTGGAAGAACGCCCTTAAAGTTTTCCCGGATTATCGAAGGAAACAGATCTTCGAAAACAACACCACCTACTTGACAGTTCATCAACCAACCACAGATATATAGCCGTCCTTCATTCCTCGCCGTAGTTTGTACTCCTCAGACCGGACATCATGTTTTCGCCATTTTAATTTATCTTCTTCATGTCGATTTCATTTCATTTTACATTTTGTCTTTGTGTCGATCGGTCGAGGAGTGCAAACTGCGGTGAGTTATACTTTGATGCCATTTGTAAAATATATACTTATAAATTTGTACTTTCAGAAATAAAATATATTCATGTACACATGTTCATTTATGCGTTTTGTCTTGCAATTTAGAATATTATTTTCGAGCTCCTCGCCTGTTCACAAACGACAGTTTTTTATTTCGCAATTGCCAGTCCCATGCCGTGGTGTTCTTGTGAAAGAAATGCAGCGCACACCAACAAGAAGAAACCCTCGCCTGAACCCCGAGGATCAATTTATTGTTTCCCCGAGTAAATTCTGCATACTTGGAGTAATGGAGTTCCACCAGCCAATGAACCAGCGCCAGCGCTCCATGCCAATGCTGCCGCATCGAATGAGGCTCCATTTGCCGATGCCCATGCCGCCGCATCGAATGATGAGATTCCATTTGCCGATGCACATGCCGCCGCATTGAATGAAGGTGTTCCAATTTTCGATGCCAATGCATCGATAGCTAACCTTTCACAAAGGGTTGCGTTAGTTGATGCCAATGTCGCCGCGTCTATAGCTAGCCCTTCAGTAGGGGTTTCATTGGCTGATGTGGTCAATATGAATGCTTACTCGTCACCTGCCGGTCCTTCACGAAGAGTATCAGTTGGGAATGCCAAAACCAATGCATTATCAACTGAACTGTGGAAGGGTATTCCAACCTCAGAAGTTGCCGCATCAGCAGCTAAACCATCAAACAACGCTGCAATAGTGCCACATATTCTTTAGCCAGAAGTCAAACCTTTCCCACAGAAAATCTGCTCGAAGGGCTACGGAGAAGGCTCTTAGCAATCGAGACTGAGTTGAGAAGTACCCAGGTAAAATTGGGTGAAAAAAATTCACAGTTCCAGTCTTTAAAAGAGGTGCTGCAGATGCAAAATAGAGTAGTGCTGGCCATTACGTCGACAGTTTGTCAGCTTAGTAAACAGGCGGTTTCCAGTACCGTAACACATGGTTCACTTCCAACGGTACCGCTGCCTAATCCGCTATCAAGTGTATACTGTTCTCAGCCAGGAGGTACAGTAACTAATAACGTTACCTTCGCCAGTGTTCCATACAATTTTAGTGCGCAACCATCACCACACATATGGTCATCTGCAGATCATCCCATAGCACATACCACTCCGACTTATTCTGGAAGCCACAGTGGTGCATCTCAGCAACAGTTGACTGTGTCTCGGAAGCTTCAAGATTTGCCTCAATTTAGTGGTGATCCAGAAGACTGGCCTATGTTTTCGAGTGCATATGCTGAGTCAACAGCAATATACAACTACAGTAATTTGGAGAATAGTATGCGTCTACAAAAATCTTTAAAGGGACAAGCACGTGATGTGGTGAAGTGCATGATGATTCACGCCGGCAATGTGAATATGGTCATGGAACAGTTACGTGCTAGTTTTAGTCGCCCTGAACAGCTAATAGAAAGCCAGCTTCGCCAAGTAAAACAAATTGCTCCGATCTCCGAGACGTCAATGGAGAAGTTTATCCCGTTTGCAGTGAAGGCAAAGAATCTTGCAGTGTTTTTGTCTTCAATCAATGGCCAACATCATTTAGCTAACCCAACTCTGCTAAAGGAACTCATTCATGTAGCTCAGATTCAGCCGTATCCAACGATCGTCGACTTCAGCAACTGCTTGAGTGGAGTTGCAAGTTTGGTTTCCGTGGTACAAGACAGCAAGAGTACAGGAATTCGAACAGTACCAGAGCCAAAACGTCGTTCAGTTCTCCATGGAACTGAAGGTAAGTCAGTGAATGTGTCCAAGCTTCCCATATGTCAATGCAATCACAAAACGCCTGAATGCAAACAATTTTTGGAACACAGTGTGAGTGAGAGGTGGACTCAGGCCAAAAGATGTCGATTGTGCTTCACATGTCTGGAAGTGGGACATGCTATAAGGAACTGCAGCCGCCGACGAAGACCTTGTGTTGTAGATAGGTGTCAAAAGAGTCACCATCAGTTGTTGCACGAACCAAGCAAACACCCCGTCTCTGAAAGTGAACATTTGCCGCGTACACAGCAACATCATGACGTCAATAAAACGAAGGAAGCAGTTCTCAGTTGTAAAGGCAGCCCAGACAAAAATACCAAGTTACTGTTCCGTGTGCTACCTGTCATCCTATATGGGCACTTGAAGCGAGTCGACACCTATGCTCTCATGGACGAAGGTTCTTCAATTACGATGATGGATAGCAGCCTGATAGAGGAGCTAGATCTTGATGGCGATAAACGCAGACTAGATCTGCAATGGTTTGGAGGTAGAGCCGCTCAAGAACCTGCAACTGTGGTCAACGTTCAGATTATTGGAGCAAGTATCAACAAGAAGCACTTACTTCGAAACGTTTATGGTGTTTCTAACCTTCGTTTACCAATGCAAAGCCTGAGTAAGAATGATCTACACAATGGCTCTGGTTGGTTTGACCAGTTGCCAGTTCTTCCATATGATGACATCACACCGAAGATTCTGATTGGTTTGGACCACTGTCACCTGGGTCTCCCAAGTGAGACAATTCAACTTCGAGATGGAGGGCAATATGCTGCCCACAAAGAAATAGGCTGGGTAGTATTTGGTCCAACCAAGACAGCCTCACCACTGAAGATGTCATGCCTGCTGCTCAAGCCAAGTGAAGATGCCCTCCACGAGCTGGTAACAGATTACTTCGACACCGAAAGTTTTAGAGTAAGACCAGCACCATTGATAGAAAACGTGGAAGACGTACGTTCTCGTAGTATTCTAAAGTCAACCACAGTCAAGATCGAAGGAAGGTTCCAAACTGGACTACTTTGGAAACATGATGACATTGAGCTTCCGGATTCTTATGCCATGGCAAAAAAGAGGCTCATTAGTATTGAACGTAATATGAAGAGGGATGATGCGTTTGCTGCCGCCTACAACGATATCATCGGATCTTACGTAACAAAAGGGTATGCTCATAAGCTGCAGCCAGCAGAAGCATCCAAGATTGGTCCTAGGACGTGGTACCTTCCACACTTTGCCGTAGTGAATCCCAATAAGCCAGGCAAATCTCGCTTGGTGTTTGATGCCGCCGCCACAGTGATTGGGATATCACTTAACTCTTGTTTGCTGAAAGGACCCAGGAGTACCAACCAATGCCATCAGTCCTGTTAAACTTTCGAGTGGGTGCCCTTGCAGTGTGTGGAGACATCCGTGAAATGTTTCACCAAGTGCTAGTTCGGCCAGAGGATAGAGACTCACAAAGATTTCTCTGGCGCTTTGGGGAAGAACAACGAAGTTGAAATTTTTTTGGACCACCCTAACTTAAAAATATTTTTTTCTTCCATAATTGTGTGTCAGCTATAACATTTATCAATTTTATCGAAATCGGTCCAGGAACAACGAAGTTACATTTTTTTTGCACTACCCCAACTTAAAAATATTTTTTTCTTCCATAATTGTGTGTCAGGTATAACATATTTCACTTTTATCGAAATCGGTCCAAGAACAACGAAGTAACAATCTCCGGCAACTGGTTTCCCTGTGTGAAAGGGGACTAGCAAACCCTTAACAAAAATTACCTACTGGCAGTTCTACTCATCTTCTATCTCACGCAGAAGCAGCCAAGATTGGTCCTAGGACGTGGTACCTTCCACACTTTGCCGTAGTGAATCCCAATAAGCCAGGCAAATTTCGCTTGGTGTTTGATGCCTTCGCCACAGTGAGTGGGATATCACTTAAATCTTGTTCTCTGAAAGGACCACAGGAGTACCAATGAATGCCATCAGTCCTGTTCAACTTTCGAGTGGGTGCCATTGCAGTGTGTGGAGACATCCGTGAAATGTTTCACCAAGTGCTAGTTCGGCCAGAGGATAGAGACTCACAAAGATTTCTCTGGCGCTTTGGGGACGCTGAAGTTGACCCACCTGATGTCTATGAGATGCGAGTAATGACGTTCAGTGCTGCTTGTTCGCCTTGTGCTGCCCAGCATGTCAAATTCACGAATGCAGCAGAACATTTAGAAACCAAAGCCAGAGCTGTGAAGTCTATCATGCAGCAACATTACGTTGATGACTTTGTCGATAGTTTTGGGTCAATTCACGAAGCCATTACCATCTCCAAACAAGTTCGTGAAATACATAAGTGCGCCGGATTTTATTATTACAGGATGGCGAAGCTTTAGTTCGAATTCCCTAGAAGCGTGGAGTGCCCTACAAGATGAAGCAGGACCAAACATCACTGCAGTGACGAAACACTGCCCGACCGACGGAAGCTTGCATACAGAGAAGGTGCTTGTTAAGTTTTGGCAGCCTTTAAGTGACACCTTTAGATATGAGCTGAGGTTCCATCGAGTAGCTCCTGACATAATCGCCGGAAAAAGATGCCCAAGTAAAAGAGAGCTGCTTAGTGTCATTATGTCAGTCTTTGACCCCCTTGGATTTTTGGCAAACCTTTTGATCTGTGCCAAACTACTCATGCGTGAAGTCTGGAGGTACAAGCTACTTTGGGATGAAGCACTGCCTAGCAATATCAATGCAGCCTGGAAAAATTGGTGGGAGAATTTGAACAAAGTTGTCGATATTCAAATTCCACGGTACTACTTTCTCAACGCCTTGCCAAAGCAGCTCCAGATACACGTCTTTGTTGATGCTAGCGAGGAGGCATTCGCCGCCGTAGCATACTGGAGATCTGAGACGCCTGATGAAGAAGCCGCTGTCGCATTTGTTTGTGCTAAAACGAAGTGCGCGCCTTTGAAACCGATGACTATTTCACGACTTGAGCTCCAAGCTGCAGTTTTGGGAACTCGTTTGATGCAGACAGTCACAGAAGACCACAAAACACTTCCAGTCAGCCGTTGTGTTCTTTGGACTGATTCCAAGACGGTCATAAAGTGGATTGGCTCACAGAACTGCCGCTACAAGCCATTCGTAGCCCACAGGGTAGCCGAAATTCTTGCCGCAACTGAGGTGTCCAATTGGAGATGGCTTCCTACACAGGACAACGTAGCTGATGAAGCAACTCGAACAAATTGCCAGATTGACTTTAGCGCTTCATCGAGATGATTGACTGGACCAAGTTTCCTGGAACAAAAAAAAGCCTTGTGGCCTGCTGACTTTGCCAATGTTAGCCACCACGAAGAAAACGAAGATGAGGAACTCCCATCAAAGTTCGCTCTTCTTGTTGTAAGTAAAATTTTCATTAAATTTTCCAAAATTTCTTCTCTTTTAAAGATCAAAAGAACGGTCGCCTATGTCATACGATACGTTCGTTCACTGCGTCAGTATGTTGCCAACATCAAACAAGCAAAGGAAAATCAATGCCTTTCCAGAAGACATATTACAATGCCGCTTGCACAAGAGTTCACTCAACTGGTCGTGGATTACATAAGGCCAGCCAATAGCTTGACAGTAGGCGAACTCAATGCAGCTGAACGTGTGCTCTGTCGCCAAGCACAATCTGAAGTCTATACTGCCAATATCAACCGAGTCAAAAATGGACAATGCCTGACCGCAGATAGTCCCTTGCACAACCTGACGCCGTTCGTTGATGAGGATGACATCTTGCGCGTTAGCGGTCGAATTGATGCTGCAAGCTGGCTTCCATATTCTGCCAGAAGACCTATTATTTTGCCACCAGAACATAAGTTCACTAAACTAGTCGTGGATCATTACCATTGTAAGATGAAACATATGAACGTTGAAGCCACTATCTGTGAAGTCCGCCGCCAATATTGGGTTCCACGTCTTAGGCAAGTTTTGCGAAAGGTAATCTCCGAATGTGAAGCTTGTAAGCTAGAACATGTCAAGCCTGTTTCGCTGATGATGGGGCCCCTGCCAGTGGATCGTTTGACGCCGTTCGTGAGACCATTTATTTACACTGGCGGTGAGAGGTGAGTCTCTTTTCGATTATATTCTTACTACTAACCTCCTTCTAAGTAATGTTGGAAACGTACCAACTTTTGTAACTAGAAATAGACAATGTCTTAGATATCACTCTTGTCTCAGATATGGTTCATCAATCGATATTGGATTGGAAAGTATCTTCTGAGCACTCGTTCTCAGACCATAGATACATTCAATTCAGTCTAAATGATGAAACTGAAAAGCCTCCTATCTTCCGGAACTACCGGAAAACAAATTGGCTCCTTTATAGGGAAACTCTTAAAAAGTTAATCAAACCTGACCTTTTCAATCTTCCCTTGAACAAAACTGATCTCGATAGTAAAGTCCAAGATCTAACAAATGCACTCAACAAATCAATGATCACTTCCTGTCCTCCTACTAAAATTAGGGGCAAAAAGAAACCTCATAGGTGAAAGCCAGGGCTCGAACCGCTCAGAAAAGAATGTAGGAAACTTTTTAAAAGAGCTAAATACACCAGAGAAAGTTTAGATTAGGATATATATAAGAACTCGTTGAAAGTGTATAAAAAACAAATGAGGATAACTAAAAGAACTTCTTGGAGGAACTTCTGTGACAAAATAGAAGATTCTGCAGAAGCATCCAGACTTAGGAAAGTCCTCTCTACCAATCCAGGGATGCCAAGCTCTCTTAAAACAGCAGATGGCTCCTGGACCAAATCCTGTGAGGAATCCCTAAATTTTCTACTTGATACTGACTTCCCAGGTAGCTCACAAATTGTCTCAAATACTAAATTCACTCAGTCACATGACTTGGTCAATCAAATACCAGGTCTGATTACAAGGGACAAGTTCCAATGGGCTATAGACAACTTCCAACCTTATAAATCCGCGGGACCAGACGGCATTATACCAGCTGAACTTCAGAGATCCTAAGATATCATAATTCCTATACTGGAAACTATACTGAATGGTTGTCTGAATTTCATTCATATTCCTTCATTATGGAGAGAAGCGAAAGTTGTCTTCATACCCAAAGCTGGAAAATACTCCCAAATTAATCCAAAGACCTGAGACCAATTAGCTTATCATCATTCATTCTTAAAACTTTCGAACGTCTGATTGATATCCACCTGCGTGACACTATAGAGCTTAACCTTATCTCTAAAGCACAACACGCTTACTGTAAGGGAAAATCGGTGGAAACTGCTCTTCACACCTTAGTAAGATCTATCGAATACTCCCTGCATCATAAAGAGTACACGCTTGCGGCTTTCCTTGATATAGAAGGCGCCTTTAACAACGTCAGCGGCCGTGCAATAGTAGGAGCACTGGAAAGTTTGAAGGTGGACGGCCTACTGATTAAGTTGATAGACCATATGTTGGGAAGTAGGGTCATCAACTCAGCATTGGGAGGCTATTCCACTAGAAGATCTGTCACTAGAGACACACCACAAGGTGGGGTCCTTTCATCACTTCTATGGAACTTGGTCATAAATGACTTACTGACTGTCCTGGAGGGTGAGGGATTCAAAGTGATTGCGTATGCCGATGATGTTGCTATAGCTATATCAGGGAAACACCCCCAGGTACTTACAGAACTTCTTAAACCGCTCTTAACAAGCTAATAAAATGGGCAGACCGTTGTGGGCTAGGTGTAAACCCCCGCAAAACAGAACTTGTCCTCTTCACAAGGAAATATAAAATTCCACAGATAAATCCTCCAACAATTAATGGTGTTCCACTTTCCTTTTCAGATGAAGCCAAATATTTAGGTCTCATACTGGATAAAAAACTAAGTTGGAAACCTAATATTCAAGAGAAAATTAAAAAAGCCACTGTTGCTTTATTCTCCTGTAAAAAAGCTATAGGTACTAAATAGGGTCTATCCCCTGCCATAACTCACTGGCTCTACACTGCGGTCGTAAGACCGATTCTCACTTATGGGGTAACAATTTGGTGGACTGCTCTAGATAAAGTTACGTACTGTGACCAGCTGAGCAAGGTCCAGAGATAAGCAAGTATGTCCATAAGTGGAGCTCTCCGCTCGACACCATCAGCTGCACTAGACATACTCCTCAGCCTCACACCCCTCGATATATATGGCAAGCAAATGGCTGCGAACACAGCCGTCTGCCTTAAAGCCATTTCTCAATGGACCAACAACTCTATCGGTCATACTAAAATTCTAGACTTCTATGAATCTATTCCTTGTCATTCCGATTACACCACATCCAAACTAAATTTCGACAAATGTTTTCAGATCACTATACCCTCAAGAGAATCTTGGGACGTTGGGGACCCTCTCAAAGGTGATTCAGCTCATTTTTATACTGGTCGGTCGAAAACTGAGGAAGGAGTGGGTGGCGGAGTGTACTCAGACAGACTTAATTTAAGTCTCTCCTTCCGGCTCCCTAATCACTGTAGCGTATTCCAAGCGGAAATCCTGGCAATTAAAGAAGCTCTGTCTTGGCTGAGAGAAAACGTGATATCAACATCGGATATACGCATCTTCTCAGATAGTCAAGCAGCACTTAAATCTCTCAACTCTGTCTCTACCAACTCCGTTACGGCCCAAAACTGTCGATCGTCTCTTGAACAGATGGCGGAACAGTTTAATATTCACCTTCTTTGGGTGCCGGGCCATAGAGATATTCCGAGAAATTGTAAAGCCGATGAACTTGCCAGAAATGGAACTCTAATGTCCGTTTTGCCTAACAGGTGGAACACAGGTATACCGATCGCTACGTGTAAACTTTTGCTAAAACAAAACTCTGCAAGGAAAGCAAACTCTAGATGGACAAACCTTACTACATGTCTGGCCACAAAAGAAATCTGGCCATCGCTAGACCCTAGGCGCTCTAAAAGTTTACTATCACTTAGCAGATCACAAATTAGCTCCGTAATAGGTGTCATAACAGGACACTGCCTTATAGAAAAACACTCCAAAAGACTTGGCGTTTTCTCAAATGACTTCTGTAGAAGTTGCATGGACAGGAGGAAACAATTCCTCACCTCCTCTGCACATGTCCTGCTCTTTCACAGAGGCGCAGACTCCATCTGGGGGACTACTTTTTCAATGATCCAAGCGATCTGGCCAATACAGACATACACTGTCTCTCTCGCTTCATAAAAAGCTCCGAATTGTTTTCGTAATGAGGATAATCTCCTCATTCCTATCATGTGGTATCACCACGGACCTAATTATGGTCTAAGTGTGTCAGCCGTTTTCCTGACAGCCACTTTAACCTAACCTAACCTACACCGGCCTCGATTATTTTGGACCACTCACAGTAACTATTGGACGCCGTGTCGAGAAGAGATGGGTGGCATTATTTACGTGCCTTGTTGTCCGAGCTGTCCATCTAGAGGTTGCCTTTGATCTTTCAACGGATGCGTGTATTCTAACTATCCGGAATTTCATTAATCGTCGAGGAGTGCCTGTACGGATACGTAGCGACAATGGAAAGAATTTTGTGGGAGCAGATCAACAGGCGAAACGTTTCAGCGAGGTGTTTGACTGCGACCGTATTCAAGATGAGCTGTCAACTAAGGGCGTTGATTGGGTTTTCAACTGCCCTAGTAACCCATCTGAAGGAGATTGGAAACGCATGGTCCAGTGCGTGAAGAAGGTACTTCGACACACACTGAAGAAGGTATCACCACACGAGTACACACTGAAATGTCTGATGATTGAAGCCGAAAATGTGGTCAACTCGAGGCCTTTGACTCATTTGCCAATTTTCGTGGATCAGGAATCACGCTGAATCACTTCCTACTAGGAACAGCTAACACGCTAGACGCCAAGTGAAAGTGAGCCATTTGAAAAGCTGTGTACTCTTCGGAAACAATGGCGAAATGCCCGTCAGCTCAAAGACAGATTTTGGAAGCGCTGGGTCTCTGAGTACTTGCCGACAGATTTGGGAGATTTGGTATTCATTTGTCACAGAGACATGCCCAGAAGACAATGGTGCCGAGGAAGAGTGGAACGTGTTTATGAAGGTGCAGATGGAATTGTGAGACGAGCCGATGTTCCCACCAAATCTGGAGTTCTACGTCGTCCCGTTTCTAAGTTGGCCGTTCTCAAGGTAGATAGTGAATCGGATTGATTCACGAGGGTGGGGATGTGGAAGAACGCCCTTAAACTTTCCCCGGATTATCGAAGGAAACAGATCTTCGAAAACAACACCACCTACTTGACAGTTCATCAACCAACCACAGATATATAGCCGTCCTTCATTCCTTGCCGTAGTTTGTACTCCTCACACCGGACATCATGTTTTCGCCATTTTAATTTATCTTCTTTATGTCGATGTCATTTCATTTTACATTTTGTCTTTGTGTCGATCGGTCGAGGAGTGCAAACTACGGTGAGTTATACTTTGATGCCATTTGTAAAATATATACTTACTTATAAATTTGTACTTTCAGAAATAAAATATATTCATGTACACATGTTCATTTATGCGTTTTGTCATGCAATTTAGAATATTATTTTCGAGCTCCTCGCCTGTTCACAAACGACAAGTATTTATCACCGATGCCATAGCCATCGTCACTTAGGAAATTAGAGTCCTTAGTCGACCATCCGATTTGCATTACACCCACTTCGTAATATCAGCAATCAACGGCAGTCTGAAATTCATTGAAATATCAGTGTAAAGAGCATAGAAGGGAAAATTTGAAAAGATTAAAAATTTATTGAATATATTAATAAATACATTTTTTTTTTGGAATACTTTAAATAAATTAAAGAAACATCATCCCGAACCAGCCTAATAATCACCCATATTCTGAAACTCGTATTTATGACTCGTATTCGACTACAGTCGTATGTTGGTATTCCAAAAGTCGTATATGCGACTTCACTTCTACAAATATTGAGAAACGGAAAACATCGCATACGACTGTTCATATTTTATCATTATTCTGAGTCTTGTATTGATTCCAACTAGTATCGGCCAGTGGCCGAAAATTCGGCCAATAAAAAGTACTTAACACACTTTTTGGAGAAGTAAGAGAAATCAAAAATAACCAATAATTTGGATTTTTTTTTATTGTTAGGGCTTAACTACAATACTACAAAGATCTTCTTTTAGCAAAAAGTACAAAAGTGAGAAAAACAGGTAAATAAACATGATGGACATGTATTCTACAGAAAACTACTTCCCAACAAACATACGAAAATTATTCTGACAGATAAATTTAACCACCATACATAATTTTTAATTGTTTGTTGTCATCAGCAAAGATATTCGTTTCTTACTTTTGTAATTTTTGCAAAAAAATAGGTCAATGTCGTTAAGCCTTTACTATACAGAATTCATAAATTTTTTATTTGAACAATACCAGATTCTTTTAATTTAATTTTATCTGTGACTTAACCTCTGCACCTTTGAAAAAAATATGAAAATATTTTGCCGCTCAGTTAGAAAAATAAAATATTTCCTTTTCAACAACATACAATAAATCAACCAAAAATTACCCTTCCTCAGTTAAAACAAACTTTACCCTACTAAAATTATACATTACTTTGTGGATACAACAGTTTCTTTTCTAAACCTAAAACCGCCAATTTGTTTGATTTTTGCGTTGTTTCACTATGCCAATATACATAACTCAAGATATTCACCCCTATTTTGATTGTCAATTTATTAGTTGATAAGTATTCATATTTTAGATTTTTAAACGTATCCGTAATTCTTTCTTTCCTCTTTCAAGTTTACCCATACCGAGAGTTTGTTTTTTTCTTAATACCTAGCGCTAAGATGTTTACACATCAAAAGTCATCGTTATCAATTTGGATGATGAATCTGGTAGAGGTACACATTGGGTGGCATATATAAAAAATAAAAACAATTTTGTAAAGTATTTTGACAGTTTTGGTAATTTAAGACCTCCAATTGAAATAATAAGATACCTAGGAAATCAGCCTCACACCCCTCGATATATATGGCAAGCAAATGGCTGCGAACACAGCCGTCTGCCTTAAAGCCATTTCTCAATGGACCAACAACTCTATCGGTCATACTAAAATTCTAGACTTCTATGAATCTATTCCTTGTCATTCCGATTACACCACATCCAAACTAAATTTCGACAAATGTTTCCAGATCACTATACCCTCAAGAGAATCTTGGGACGTTGGGGACCCTCTCAAAGGTGATTCAGCTCATTTTTATACTGGTCGGTCGAAAACTGAGGAAGGAGTGGGTGGCGGAGTGTACTCAGACAGACTTAATTTAAGTCTCTCCTTCCGGCTCCCTAATCACTGTAGCGTATTCCAAGCGGAAATCCTGGCAATTAAAGAAGCTCTGTCTTGGCTGAGAGAAAACGTGATATCAACATCGGATATACGCATCTTCTCAGATAGTCAAGCAGCACTTAAATCTCTCAACTCTGTCTCTACCAACTCCGTTACGGCCCAAAACTGTCGATCGTCTCTTGAACAGATGGCGGAACAGTTTAATATTCACCTTCTTTGGGTGCCGGGCCATAGAGATATTCCGAGAAATTGTAAAGCCGATGAACTTGCCAGAAATGGAACCTGTTTTGCCTAACAGGTGGAACACAGGTATACCGATCGCTACGTGTAAACTTTTGCTAAAACAAAACTCTGCAAGGAAAGCAAACTCTAGATGGACAAACCTTACTACATGTCTGGCCACAAAAGAAATCTGGCCATCGCTAGACCCTAGGCGCTCTAAAAGTTTACTATCACTTAGCAGATCACAAATTAGCTCCGTAATAGGTGTCATAACAGGACACTGCCTTATAGAAAAACACTCCAAAAGACTTGGCGTTTTCTCAAATGACTTCTGTAGAAGTTGCATGGACAGGAGGAAACAATTCCTCACCTCCTCTGCACATGTCCTGCTCTTTCACAGAGGCGCAGACTCCATCTGGGGGACTACTTTTTCAATGATCCAAGCGATCTGGCCAATACAGACATACACTGTCTCTCTCGCTTCATAAAAAGCTCCGAATTGTTTTCGTAATGAGGATAATCTCCTCATTCCTATCATGTGGTATCACCACGGACCTAATTATGGTCTAAGTGTGTCAGCCGTTTTCCTGACAGCCACTTTAACCTAACCTAACCTACACCGGCCTCGATTATTTTGGACCACTCACAGTAACTATTGGACGCCGTGTCGAGAAGAGATGGGTGGCATTATTTACGTGCCTTGTTGTCCGAGCTGTCCATCTAGAGGTTGCCTTTGATCTTTCAACGGATGCGTGTATTCTAACTATCCGGAATTTCATTAATCGTCGAGGAGTGCCTGTACGGATACGTAGCGACAATGGAAAGAATTTTGTGGGAGCAGATCAACAGGCGAAACGTTTCAGCGAGGTGTTTGACTGCGACCGTATTCAAGATGAGCTGTCAACTAAGGGCGTTGATTGGGTTTTCAACTGCCCTAGTAACCCATCTGAAGGAGATTGGAAACGCATGGTCCAGTGCGTGAAGAAGGTACTTCGACACACACTGAAGAAGGTATCACCACACGAGTACACACTGAAATGTCTGATGATTGAAGCCGAAAATGTGGTCAACTCGAGGCCTTTGACTCATTTGCCAATTTTCGTGGATCAGGAATCACGCTGAATCACTTCCTACTAGGAACAGCTAACACGCTAGACGCCAAGTGAAAGTGAGCCATTTGAAAAGCTGTGTACTCTTCGGAAACAATGGCGAAATGCCCGTCAGCTCAGAGACAGATTTTGGAAGCGCTGGGTCTCTGAGTACTTGCCGACAGATTTGGGAGATTTGGTATTCATTTGTCACAGAGACATGCCCAGAAGACAATGGTGCCGAGGAAGAGTGGAACGTGTTTATGAAGGTGCAGATGGAATTGTGAGACGAGCCGATGTTCCCACCAAATCTGGAGTTCTACGTCGTCCCGTTTCTAAGTTGGCCGTTCTCAAGGTAGATAGTGAATCGGATTGATTCACGAGGGTGGGGATGTGGAAGAACGCCCTTAAACTTTCCCCGGATTATCGAAGGAAACAGATCTTCGAAAACAACACCACCTACTTGACAGTTCATCAACCAACCACAGATATATAGCCGTCCTTCATTCCTTGCCGTAGTTTGTACTCCTCACACCGGACATCATGTTTTCGCCATTTTAATTTATCTTCTTTATGTCGATGTCATTTCATTTTACATTTTGTCTTTGTGTCGATCGGTCGAGGAGTGCAAACTACGGTGAGTTATACTTTGATGCCATTTGTAAAATATATACTTACTTATAAATTTGTACTTTCAGAAATAAAATATATTCATGTACACATGTTCATTTATGCGTTTTGTCATGCAATTTAGAATATTATTTTCGAGCTCCTCGCCTGTTCACAAACGACAAGTATTTATCACCGATGCCATAGCCATCGTCACTTAGGAAATTAGAGTCCTTAGTCGACCATCCGATTTGCATTACACCCACTTCGTAATATCAGCAATCAACGGCAGTCTGAAATTCATTGAAATATCAGTGTAAAGAGCATAGAAGGGAAAATTTGAAAAGATTAAAAATTTATTGAATATATTAATAAATACATTTTTTTTTTGGAATACTTTAAATAAATTAAAGAAACATCATCCCGAACCAGCCTAATAATCACCCATATTCTGAAACTCGTATTTATGACTCGTATTCGACTACAGTCGTATGTTGGTATTCCAAAAGTCGTATATGCGACTTCACTTCTACAAATATTGAGAAACGGAAAACATCGCATACGACTGTTCATATTTTATCATTATTCTGAGTCTTGTATTGATTCCAACTAGTATCGGCCAGTGGCCGAAAATTCGGCCAATAAAAAGTACTTAACACACTTTTTGGAGAAGTAAGAGAAATCAAAAATAACCAATAATTTGGATTTTTTTTTATTGTTAGGGCTTAACTACAATACTACAAAGATCTTCTTTTAGCAAAAAGTACAAAAGTGAGAAAAACAGGTAAATAAACATGATGGACATGTATTCTACAGAAAACTACTTCCCAACAAACATACGAAAATTATTCTGACAGATAAATTTAACCACCATACATAATTTTTAATTGTTTGTTGTCATCAGCAAAGATATTCGTTTCTTACTTTTGTAATTTTTGCAAAAAAATAGGTCAATGTCGTTAAGCCTTTACTATACAGAATTCATAAATATTTTATTTGAACAATACCAGATTCTTTTAATTTAAATTTATCTGTGACTTAACCTCTGCACCTTTGAAAAAAATATGAAAATATTTTGCCGCTCAGTTAGAAAAATAAAATATTTCCTTTTCAACAACATACAATAAATCAACCAAAAATTACCCTTCCTCAGTTAAAACAAACTTTACCCTACTAAAATTATACATTACTTTGTGGATACAACAGTTTCTTTTCTAAACCTAAAACCGCCAATTTGTTTGATTTTTGCGTTGTTTCACTATGCCAATATACATAACTCAAGATATTCACCCCTATTTTGATTGTCAATTTATTAGTTGATAAGTATTCATATTTTAGATTTTTAAACGTATCCGTAATTCTTTCTTTCCTCTTTCAAGTTTACCCATACCGAGAGTTTGTTTTTTTCTTAATACCTAGCGCTAAGATGTTTACACATCAAAAGTCATCGTTATCAATTTGGATGATGAATCTGGTAGAGGTACACATTGGGTGGCATATATAAAAAATAAAAACAATTTTGTAAAGTATTTTGACAGTTTTGGTAATTTAAGACCTCCAATTGAAATAATAAGATACCTAGGAAATCAGATAAATTATAATTATATTCAAATACAGAATTTTAATACGTTTATATGTGGTCATTTATGTTTAAAGTATTTATTAGATCAATCCCAAAAGGTTTTCAAAAATAAAAATGAATAAAGTGAATGAAATAAAAAAAAATATATCATTCGTCTTTTAACCAACATGTCGGTAACATTAACTCTTAGCGGAAACGACTCATCTCTTACAGCGGAATATTTCCCACCATTTGTATTAAGGTCCAACTATGTCTGCGGCCTCATAGATTTTCAATCATATAACTCTATACAAAATGTGGATGATTTTAATAACTTGTTGCACGTAGGTGAAAATGTTATTTCGTTTCCTATTGGCTCATATGAGTTTGGAGACATAAATAATATTATACAAAAGAAAATTAGTGAAATTAATAAAAAGAAAAAGAATTTAAATACAAAAAGTGAAATTAAAATCATAGCCAACAACAATACTCTGAAATGTGAAATTTATAGTTCAGAAGCAATAGATTTCTCTAAACAAAATTCTATTGGTTCACTTTTAGGATTCAGTAAGAAACTGTTGGAGCCTAATATATTACGTGAATCAGATCTTTACGTTGACATAAACAAAGTAAATGCAATACGTGTTGAGTGTAATATTATAGATGGAACGTATATTAATAACCAGTTGGCGCATATTTTACATGAATTTTCTATAAACGTGAGCCCAGGCTATAAAATCATTGAGGTTCATAGAAATGTTATTTATTTACCTGTGAACGTCAAGCGAATTACATCGTTAAATTTAAAGTTCATTGATCAAGACGGTAGAATTATTAATTTTAGAGGAGAAAAAATAACTGTTCGATTACATTTAAAGCCAGAAATATGATTATATATGAACAAATTTCTCACGCACAAAATTCTTATATAAACTCTGTTATCAAACATTTATTACCTAATCAAGTTTTGACCTTAGCATCGTCAACACATCACCTCACAAAAGAAAATAAAAACTTTTTGCTATCATTGAGGTTCATCTTAAAAAAAATAAAAATTTAGGAAATATCATGTTAAACATTTTTCAAGATCCAGAGTACAATGAATCTGTATCTAAATATGAGTACCACACTTACTCACCTTATCAAAACAATTTTGAACGGAATGACATCATTCAGATTTGTATACAACATCAAACTCTTAATGTTTTACCTTCGGAAAGTTTTGTATGCATTGAAGGATCACTTAAACAACGGGAAGGAAAAGATATTCTGAGTACGAAACTGGTAAACAACTTAATTGCTTTTCTTTTTGATGAAATACGTTATGAATTGAATGGAAGAGAAATTGACTGTAATAGGAATGTTGGAATTACTTCAACGATAAAAAGCTACGTTTCCTTAACTAAAAACGAGAGCTATATGCTTTTAAATGCTTCGTAGTCTCCTGAGGCAAGTATTTCTTTAAAGTCATTTAACTTTAACTACTGTATCCCACTGAATAAGCTTTTGGGATTTGCTGAAGATTACAAAAAAAATTATACCTAACGCCCGACATGATCTAATTCTTACTCGTGCCAGAAAAGATGAAAATGCAACAGTTGATGAAAGAGTTGAGGTTCAACTTCATAAGGTTCAATGGAAAGTACCACTTGTAACTTTATCCGATTCAGTCAAGTTGGATTTATACAAATCTATAAATAAGAATAATTCAATTAAAATTGCTTTCCGCAACTGGGATCTGTATGAATATCCTACGTTGTCATTCTCCGATCATAATATTTGGAACATCAAAACAACAACACAAATTGAAAAACCTCGATACACTATTGTTGCACTACAAACTAAAAAAAATAAAAAACTAACGGAGGATATAACCACATTTAATCATTGTCATATAACAGACATAAAAGTTTATATGAATTCAGATGTATACCCTCAGGAAGACCTAAACATTTCTTTCGATCGAAACAGATATATTTGGCTATACAAAATGTATACTGATTTTCAAAAAACCTACTACAACAAAACAATGGCTCAGCCTCTTCTTTCTTGTGATCAATATCAATCGCACGCTCCAATTTTTGTTAAAGATTGCAGACATCAGAACGATTCCTAAAAACAGGACCTATCGATATTCGCTTGGAAATGAGATCATCAATGAAAATTCCTTTAAACACTTCAGCTTACTGTCTTATGCTGCATGATCGCATTATTGAATATAACCCACTTAGCCAAGTAGTCACCAGAATTGTTTAAAACATAAAACATAAAACCTCAAAATAAAAAAATATTAAATAAAAAAAAATAAACTAAAAAAGTCTTTCTTATTTTAAATCTTGGGTTGATTTTAGTTTTTTTTTTTTTCACTTTTACGAACGTGTATCTATTATCTTTCTTTAGCTAACCTGTCGCACCTGTCTCACCTGTCACACCTGTCTCACCTGTGCACACCTGTTCTCACCTGTGCACACCTATTCTCACCTGTGCACACCTGTCAGCCACTGTTCTAGAATGCCCTTAAACCAACTACTGACCATCTACAGATATATAGCCGTCCTTCATTCCTCGCCGTAGTTTGTACTCCTCACACCGGACATCATGTTTTCGCCATTTTAAATTATCTTCTTCATGTCGATGTCATTTCATTATACATTTTGTCTTTGTGTCGATCGGTCGAGGAGTGCAAACTGCGGTGAGTTATACTTTGATGCCATTTGTAAAATATCTGTGGTCACAAGGAATAACCGCTAAAGTCAGTTTTGCTCATTTTTCAGGAGAGCAGAGTAAAGTTTTTGATAAACTTGCGAAATTACAAACGACTCTATCTGGCGATTGGAAACTCCGATTGAGTTGAAACAAAAAGTGGCATGAAGATAATATTTTACTATGTCTTATTTCACATTTAAATTTTGTCGAAAAAAAGCTTTCCACGATTTTATTGACAAAACTTACACTTTAGTTGTTATGGCCTTTTAGGTTTTTCATCATATAGAATCTTATCTCGAGTTTAATTGTTTTTCCATTTTAACGAAATGTTTTGTTCTGCTCTTAAGTCTACTTTAGCTGTTATTCCTTTTCTATTGTGTTAAATTTATGTCGACTTTAGTTTTTATTCCTAAATTAATTATGAAAAATATGTCGACTATGTTCTCACCAGAGAATAAGAACCAACTTGAACTTCGAGTTAGAATACTTTTTATTTATTTAAAAACATATAGAATTAAAAATACAAAAAAAAAAAAAACTTTACTTCATGTAATCATGTAATGTAAATTCATTAAAAAAAATAAAATATTGGACATAATTCATTTAACAACCAAGATTAAACAAGTGTTCTTCAATTTTCATCGTCACTACGCAGATCTGGATGCATGTTGAGTTCAGTGGAACTTGTTTTAAGGTTTTTATAAAATGAATGAAACTCTGGATTTATATACTGCAATAAATCCATAAGATCTTTTTTTTTGTCTGAAGATAATACTGGTGGGTCTTCAATATTTTTTAGATTACCCAGTGTTAGTGTCGATGCTCCTCTTTTGATCAATGGTAGAAGGTTAAACGGTTCTTCAGGATTTAAGTTCGTTTTAAAAAAAATTTAATTGTAGTTGTTCGTAGAGCGAATCCACCTTACCGAGTTCCATATAAACTTTTGGCCATCTGAGTTACACCTTTTCCAGTTGAAATTATTTTTTGAAATTTCACTAAAGTTGAAGAAATCACTTTCTTTCATTTCAACAACTTTAATTTTTGAATTTATAGTTCCGATGAACTGATACCAGTCCCTTGGCACACTAATTTCGACACTGGATTTTTTCTTTTTTCGTTCAATTAACGCATGATCAGAATCACACTCGAGGTGTGTGTGGCCAGGTTCCAAAAATGTATGATCTATATATTCCAATGAAGGATTTTCTTTTATGAACAGAAGGAACATAGCAGAGACATAGGAATTTTTATTTTGGCCTGAGCAAGAGTCACTATAGAACGTTATTTTATTGACGGAAGAAGGTAAAGATTGTAGATGTTTGAAAATGCATGAAGCAATCTCATTTCCACCCCGTCGCGGAATTCCCTCGTGCCACATAAAACAGCCGGAACATTCGTATTTAAGTCGTGGATTGTGAGATTGAAGGTCCAAAGCTGCCTTTTATAGAAACTAACTGAGTTTCTCAAAAATGGTGTTGGTAGGCACTGTTGTAAATCAAACGCGAACGCTGCCATATCGTTGTTTTGTCTAGCATTTTCTTTATCGACCGTTTTTTGTTCAAAGTCAAAATCTCCCTTTGTCACATGAATTAACTTCTGCTGCACCAAAACTTGTTTTTCTTTTTCATTCGGGGCTATTTTTATCTTTGACAGAAATCCATCGCAAGTTGCACACGTGTCTAGTTTGGGAGCTTTGAATTTTAAATTCAATGTTTTAAATATCTCAGCATATTTGGTAAGGCTTACAGGATTAGAAACTTCATTACTATACATCCGATGCATTATGGAGAGATTTAAACTACGATGAATATATTTTTTAGATGTGTGAAGACGGCTGTAATGGCTTTCAAACGATGGGAACTTATTTATGTGGTTGCGCACTTCCTCTTCTTGATCCAATGTTAATTTATTCATAGGAATCCCTTTACCCCGACAATTCTTAAACGGTACGCTTGGACTTGAAACTTTTTTAGCTATTACGTTTCTAATGAAACTTTCCGTTTCAGAAAAACAGATCGTAAAATGTGTTCGGCAAACTTGTGTTCTCATACCATCATATTCTAAAAAGTACTTGACAGATTTTTCACGACGTCGCTTTCTTTGGCTTGCGTTAAATAGAGTATCACATTTTTTATCTTCTAGAATCAGAAGATTTCCAATATAAAGTACTCTCTGGTCATAGGTTCCAAAAGCACAATAATGTTTAAATAATCGTTGTATCTGCTCGAATGAAATTTTATCTCCACAGTTGCTTCGACACATTTCAAAGGGTTTTGGAGCTCTAGCATGTATAACTTTCCCAGAAAGTGTTTTATATGATTTTCCAGCGTTCCTTAATTTCTGACGAAAGCGTTTTTTATTCTTTATTTCTGATTTTGGATCGTCATTGCTCATCGGGAAATTCAAAACTTCGCTATTTTCACTTTCAGGGTGCGAATCAGAAGAAGTAACATTATTATTTATTATATAATCAGGGTCTTTTGCAGAATCATTGGAATTTTCCCATTCTGGCAACTTATCATATGTTGTATTTTATGATGGAGATATTGAATTTCTATTTTCAACGTTGAACTCACTTGAATGACCTAAAACAATGGAAAACTTGAAAAGTGTTCTTAAAGAAATAAATAGTGTTCTTACGTTTGAATACATTTATGTCGAAGTCAAATCCGTTCATCGATGATTTAGTTTCATTGGGTATCGCAGGAAAGTAATCATTCTTTTCTGATATAATTTCGTCGACCGAATTCGAATATTGATGAATTGATTTTTTTTGCGGCCATTGGTGTATCGACTTTTTTGTAAAATTTGTTTCCGGGGATACAGGAAATGTGGAAGAACTTCTTTCAATGTTTTCTGTGCAAATAAGAAAAAAACTTCGACATTTCCTTAAGAAAAATTAAAATATACATCGTTTTACCAATATCTTTCTTTGGTTCTGGTGTGGAAGTTGTTTGCATCACAAAAACCTTTCTTAAATGAGTTTCTTTTTCTTTAAAAAAAATTGTATTCAAATACCAAACATTCAAGAAAAAAAGAGAAAAACATTCAAAATATAAATGCCAACCACGATAAGGGTTGATTCATACGACATCGCCTATACTGCGAAAAGTTCTTGCTTCAGCTAAACGACCTTGAAGCAAAAGGTTTCGGTGTCAATGCGACCAACGCAACGGCGACGCCGCACACGCCGCGCCAACGTGGCGTGCCGTTGTGAAACCAGACATCCAAAAAGTTGGCGTGTCTAGGCAATGGTAACAAAGTAGCTCATTGTTTTTTGTAACTATTTTGTGATGAGGTTGGAATTGAGATTCGTAATTTTATTTCCGATTTGAGGCAAACTTATTAATTGCTTCCACATAAAATCAAGTACATACGTTCAAAATATCAAAAATATCAAAAACCTGTAGCTTCAAAAGGACATTCAAACTAAAAAAACATTAAATCAATCTTACCTTCAGCTCTTGCTTTTTTTTTAAGCATTCGTGCCAGCGCCAAAAATCTTTGCGATCGAGACATCATTAATTTTAATTAACTTTTTTTTTTCAAAAAATTAGTTTTTATATAAACACTAGGAACAACAGAAAGGACAACTAAGCTCGTTTAAGAACACAGGAAAAACACAGCACTAAAGTCTACTTTAGACAACACTAATTCTTTATTAAGATATAGAAAAAGAACTTAACTATACTTAAGAAACACTTTTGTTTATTTTTTCTTACGGAATAACAACCAATCCCGAGATAAGGTTTTCACGAACTGAATTACTGACGGGGAATAAAATCTAAAGTCAATTTAGGTTCTTCGTGCATCAGAATTTTATTTTGGAATAAGCGCTAAACTGCAGATAGGAGACTCTTTTTGCTTGTTCTTTCTTGGGGAATAACCACTAAACTGGAGTTAAGTCGTTATTCCCTTTTACAAAAATGAAAAAAATACAAAATATTAACACGGAAAAACAGCTAAACTCAAGTTTAGCTATTTTTCCGCCACAAACAAATGTAAAAATTGTATGAATTTAACGAGGAAAAACAACTAAAGTCAAGTTTAGTCTTTATTCCTTGATGTAAGTCTTACAAAAAATATTATCTTAACTCAACTTTAGATAATAAATTTCGTCTTTTCTGAGTTTAGTTGTTTTTCCTAAATCTCAACTTAAAAAAGTGACTTAAGCTATTATATTTTTTTGAAATTGTGGCCATATTTTTAAAGATAGAAAGCTGAAAAAAATTTACAAAATAGATTTAAGTACGCTAAATATAATGGCATCAAAATCTCAATTTCGTCTAAAGTCGAGTTTAGCGGGTATGGCTTGTGGCCACAATTATATACTTACTTATAAATTTGTACTTTCAGAAATAAAATATATTCATGTAGACATGTTCATTTATGCGTTTTGTCGTGCAATTTAGAATATTATTTTCGAGCTCCTCGCCTGTTCACAAACGACAGTTTTTTATTTCGCAATTGCCAGTCCCATGCCGAGGACTAAATTGCATGGTAATTGCGGCCGCCATTTTAAGTTTGCCAAGAAGTTGCAAATTGCTAATTCCTTTCCGCCGTGGTGTTCTTGTGAAAGAAATGCAGCGCACACCAACAAGAAGAAACCCTCGCCTGAACCCCGAGGATCAATTTATTGTTTCCCCGAGTATGTTCTGCATACTCGGAGTAATGGAGTTCCACCAGCCAATGAACCAGCGCCAGCGCTCCATGCCAATGCTGCCGCATCGAATGAGGCTCCATTTGCCGATGCCCATGCCGCCGCATCGAATGAGGAGATTCCATTTGCCGATGCACATGCCGCCGCATTGAATGAAGGTGTTCCAATTTAGTTGATGCCAATGTCGCCGCGTCCATAGCTAGCCCTTCAGTAAGGGTTTCATTGGCTGATGTGGTCAATATGAATGCTTACTCGTCACCTGCCGGTCCTTCACGAAGAGTATCAGTTGGGAATGCCAAAACCAATGCATTATCAACTGAACTGTGGAAGGGTATTCCAACCTCAATAGTTGCCGCATCAGCAGCTAAACCATCAAACAACGCTGCAATAGTGCCGGCCACATATTCTTTAGCCAAAAGTCAAACCTTTCCCACAGAAAATCTGCTCGAAGGGCTACAGAGAAGGCTCTTAGCAATCGAGACTGAGTTGAGAAGTACCCAGGTAAAATTGGGTGAAAAAAATTCACAGTTCCAGTCTTTAAAAGAGGTGCTGCAGATGCAGAATAGAGTAGTGCCGGCCGTTACGTCGACAGTTTGTCAGCTTAGTAAACAGGCGGTTTCCAGTACCGTAACACATGGTTCACTTCCAACGGTACCGCTGCCTAATCCGCTATCAAGTGTATACTGTTCTAAGCCAAGAGGTACAGTAACTAATAACGTTACCTTCGCCAGTGTTCCATACAATTTTAGTGCGCAACCATCACCACACATATGGTCATCTGCACATTATCCCATAGCACATACCACTCCGACTTATTCTGGAAGCCACAGTGGTGCATCTCAGCAACAGTTTACTGTGCCTCGAAAGCTTCAAAATTTGCCTCAATTTAGTGGTGATCCAGAAGACTGGCCTATGTTTTCGAGTGCATATGCTGAGTCAACAGCAATATACAACTACAGTAATTTGGAGAATAGTATGCGTCTACAAAAATCTTTAAAGGGACAAGCACGTGATGTGGTGAAGTGCATGATGATTCACGCCGACAATGTAAATATGGTGATGGAACAGTTACGTGCTGGTTTTGATCGCCCTAAACAGCTAATAGAAAGCCAGCTTCGCCAAGTAAAACAAATTGCTCCGATCTCCGAGACGTCAATGGAGAAGTTGATCCCGTTTGCAGTGAAGGCAAAGAATCTTGCAGTGTTTTTGTCTTCAATCAATGGCCAACATCATTTAGCTAACCCAACTCTGCTAAAGGAACTCATTCATAAGCTTCCTATGGGCCAGAGGATTCAGTGGGCTGGGTATGCAGCTCAGATTCAGCCGTATCCAACGATCGTCGATTTCAGCAACTAGTTGAGTGGAGTTGCAAGTTTGGTTTCCGTGGTACAAGACAGCAAGAGTACAGGAATTCGAACAGTACCAGAGCCATAACGTCGTTCAGTTCTCCATGGAACTGAAGGTAAGTCAGTGAATGTGTCCAAGCTTCCCATATGTCAATGCAATCACAAAACGCCTGAATGCAAACAATTTTTGGAACACAGTGTGAGTGAGAGGTGGACTCAGGCCAAAAGATGTCGATTGTGCTTCACATGTCTGGAAGTGGGACATGCTATAAGGAACTGCAGCCGCCGACGAAGACCTTGTGTTGTAAATAGGTCTCAAAAGAGTCACCATCAGTTGTTGCATGAACCAAGCAAACACCCCGTCTCTGAAAGTGAACATTTGCCGCGTACACAGCAACATCATGACGTCAATAAAACGAAGGAAGCAGTTCTCAGTTATATAGGCAGCCCAGACAAAAATACCAAGTTACTGTTCCGTGTGCTACCTGTCACCCTATATGGGCACTTGAAGCGAGTCGACACCTATGCTCTCATGGACGAAGGTTCTTCAATTACGATGATAGATAGCAGCCTGTTTGGTTTGGACCACTGTCACCTGGGTCTCCCAAGTGAGACAATTCAACTTCGAGATGGAGGGCAATATGCTGCCCACAAAGAAATAGGCTGGGTAGTATTTGGTCCAACCAAGACAGCCTCACCACTGAAGATGTCATGCCTGCTGCTCAAGCCAAGTGAAGATGCCCTCCACGAGCTGGTAACAGATTACTTCGACACCGAAAGTTTTAGAGTAAGACCAGCACCATTGATAGAAAACGTGGAAGACGTACGTTCTCGTAGTATTCTGAAGTCAACCACAGTCAAGATCGAAGGAAGGTTCCAAACTGGACTACTTTGGAAACATGATGACATTGAGCTTCCGGATTCTTATGCCATGGCAAAAAAGAGGCTCATTAGTATTGAACGTAATATGAAGAGGGATGATGCGTTTGCTGCCGCCTACAACGATATCATCGGATCTTACGTAACAAAAGGGTATGCTCATAAGCTGCAGCCAGCAGAAGCACTCAAGATTGGTCCTAGGACGTGGTACCTTCCACACTTTGCCGTAGTGAATCCCAATAAGCCAGGCAAATTTCGCTTGGTGTTTGATGCCTTCGCCACAGTGAGTGGGATATCACTTAAATCTTGTTTGCTGAAAGGACCACAGGAGTACCAATGAATGCCATCAGTCCTGTTCAACTTTCGAGTGGGTGCCATTGCAGTGTGTGGAGACATCCGTGAAATGTTTCACCAAGTGCTAGTTCGGCCAGAGGATAGAGACTCACAAAGATTTCTCTGGCGCTTTGGGGACGCTGAAGTTGACCCACCTGATGTCTATGAGATGCGAGTAATGACGTTCAGTGCTGCTTGTTCGCCTTGTGCTGCCCAGCATGTCAAATTCACGAATGCAGCAGAACATTTAGAAACCAAAGCCAGAGCTGTGAAGTCTATCATGCAGCAACATTACGTTGATGACTTTGTCGATAGTTTTGGGTCAATTCACGAAGCCATTACCATCTCCAAACAAGTTCGTGAAATACATAAGTGCGCCGGATTTTATTATTACAGGATGGCGAAGCTTTAGTTCGAATTCCCTAGAAGCGTGGAGTGCCCTACAAGATGAAGCAGGACCAAACATCACTGCAGTGACGAAACACTGCCCGACCGACGGAAGCTTGCATACAGAGAAGGTGCTTGTTAAGTTTTGGCAGCCTTTAAGTGACACCTTTAGATATGAGCTGAGGTTCCATCGAGTAGCTCCTGACATAATCGCCGGAAAAAGATGCCCAAGTAAAAGAGAGCTGCTTAGTGTCATTATGTCAGTCTTTGACCCCCTTGGATTTTTGGCAAACCTTTTGATCTGTGCCAAACTACTCATGCGTGAAGTCTGGAGGTACAAGCTACTTTGGGATGAAGCACTGCCTAGCAATATCAATGCAGCCTGGAAAAATTGGTGGGAGAATTTGAACAAAGTTGTCGATATTCAAATTCCACGGTACTACTTTCTCAACGCCTTGCCAAAGCAGCTCCAGATACACGTCTTTGTTGATGCTAGCGAGGAGGCATTCGCCGCCGTAGCATACTGGAGATCTGAGACGCCTGATGAAGAAGCCGCTGTCGCATTTGTTTGTGCTAAAACGAAGTGCGCGCCTTTGAAACCGATGACTATTTCACGACTTGAGCTCCAAGCTGCGGTTTTGGGAACTCGTTTGATGCAGACAGTCACAGAAGACCACAAAACACTTCCAGTCAGCCGTTGTGTTCTTTGGACTGATTCCAAGACGGTCATAAAGTGGATTGGCTCACAGAACTGCCGCTAAAAGCCATTCGTAGCCCACAGGGTAGCCGAAATTCTTGCCGCAACTGAGGTGTCCAATTGGAGATTGCTTCCTACACAGGACAACGTAGCTGATGAAGCATCTCGAACAAATTGCCAGATTGACTTTAGCGCTTCATCGAGATGATTGACTGGACCAAGTTTCCTGAAACAAAAAAAAGCCTTGTGGCCTGCTGACTTTGCCAATGTTAGCCACCACGAAGAAAACGAAGATGAGGAACTCCCATCAAAGTTCGCTCTTCTTGTTGTAAGTAAAATTTTCATTAAATTTTCCAAAATTTCTTCTCTTTTAAAGATCAAAAGAACGGTCGCCTATGTCATACGATACGTTCGTTCACTGCGTCAGTATGTTGCCAACATCAAACAAGCAAAGGAAAATCAATGCCTTTCCAGAAGACATATTACAATGCCGCTTGCACAAGAGTTCACTCAACTGGTCGTGGATTACATAAGGCCAGCCAATAGCTTGACAGTAGGCGAACTCAATGCAGCTGAACGTGTGCTCTGTCGCCAAGCACAATCTGAAGTCTATACTGCCAATATCAACCGAGTCAAAAATGGACAATGCCTGACCGCAGATAGTCCCTTGCACAACCTGACGCCGTTCGTTGATGAGGATGACATCTTGCGCGTTAGCGGTCGAATTGATGCTGCAAGCTGGCTTCCATATTCTGCCAGAAGACCTATTATTTTGCCACCAGAACATAAGTTCACTAAACTAGTCGTGGATCATTACCATTGTAAGATGAAACATATGAACGTTGAAGCCACTATCTGTGAAGTCCGCCGCCAATATTGGGTTCCACGTCTTAGGCAAGTTTTGCGAAAGGTAATCTCCGAATGTGAAACTTGTAAGCTAAAAACGTGTCAAGCCTGTTACGCTGATGATGGGGCCCCTGCCAGTGGATCGTTTGACGCCGTACGTGAGACCATTTATTTACACTGGCGGTGAGAGGTGAGTCTCTTTTCGATTATATTCTTACTACTAACCTCCTTCTAAGTAATGTTGGAAACGTACCAACTTTTGTAACTAGAAATAGACAATGTCTTAGATATCACTCTTGTCTCAGATATGGTTCATCAATCGATATTGGATTGGAAAGTATCTTCTGAGCACTCGTACCATATCTTCTGAGCACCATAGATACATTCAATTCAGTCTAAATGATAAAACTGAAAAGCCTCCTATCTTCCGGAACTACCGGAAAACAAATTGGCTCCTTTATAGGGAAACTCTTAAAAAGTTAATCAAACCTGACCTTTTCAATCCTCCCTTGAACAAAACTGATCTCGATAGTAAAGTCCAAGATCTAACAAATGCACTCAACAAATCAATGATCACTTCCTGTCCTCCTACTAAAATTAGGGGCAAAAAGAAACCTCATAGGTGAAAGCCAGGGCTCGAACCGCTCAGAAAAGAATGTAGGAAACTTTTTAAAAGAGCTAAATACACCAGAGAAAGTTTAGATTAGGATATATATAAGAACTCGTTGAAAGTGTATAAAAAACAAATGAGGATAACTAAAAGAACTTCTTGGAGGAACTTCTGTGACAAAATAGAAGATTCTGCAGAAGCATCCAGACTTAGGAAAGTCCTCTCTACCAATCCAGGGATGCCAAGCTCTCTTAAAACAGCAGATGGCTCCTGGACCAAATCCTGTGAGGAATCCCTAAATTTTCTACTTGATACTGACTTCCCAGGTAGCTCACAAATTGTCTCAAATACTAAATTCACTCAGTCACATGACTTGGTCAATCAAATACCAGGTCTGATTACAAGGGACAAGTTCCAATGGGCTATAGACAACTTCCAACCTTATAAATCCGCGGGACCAGACGGCATTATACCAGCTGAACTTCAGAGATCCTAAGATATCATAATTCCTATACTGGAAACTATACTGAATGGTTGTCTGAATTTCATTCATATTCCTTCATTATGGAGAGAAGCGAAAGTTGTCTTCATACCCAAAGCTGGAAAATACTCCCAAATTAATCCAAAGACCTGAGACCAATTAGCTTATCATCATTCATTCTTAAAACTTTCGAACGTCTGATTGATATCCACCTGCGTGACACTATAGAGCTTAACCTTATCTCTAAAGCACAACACGCTTACTGTAAGGGAAAATCGGTGGAAACTGCTCTTCACACCTTAGTAAGATCTATCGAATACTCCCTGCATCATAAAGAGTACACGCTTGCGGCTTTCCTTGATATAGAAGGCGCCTTTAACAACGTCAGCGGCCGTGCAATAGTAGGAGCACTGGAAAGTTTGAAGGTGGACGGCCTACTGATTAAGTTGATAGACCATATGTTGGGAAGTAGGGTCATCAACTCAGCATTGGGAGGCTATTCCACTAGAAGATCTGTCACTAGAGACACACCACAAGGTGGGGTCCTTTCATCACTTCTATGGAACTTGGTCATAAATGACTTACTGACTGTCCTGGAGGGTGAGGGATTCAAAGTGATTGCGTATGCCGATGATGTTGCTATAGCTATATCAGGGAAACACCCCCAGGTACTTACAGGACTTCTTCAAACCGCTCTTAACAAGCTAATAAAATGGGCAGACCGTTGTGGGCTAGGTGTAAACCCCCGCAAAACAGAACTTGTCCTCTTCACAAGGAAATATAAAATTCCACAGACAAATCCTCCAACAATTAATGGTGTTCCACTTTCCTTTTCAGATGAAGCCAAATATTTAGGTCTCATACTGGATAAAAAACTAAGTTGGAAACCTAATATTCAAGAGAAAATTAAAAAAGCCACTGTTGCTTTATTCTCCTGTAAAAAAGCTATAGGTACTAAATAGGGTCTATCCCCTGCCATAACTCACTGGCTCTACACTGCGGTCGTAAGACCGATTCTCACTTATGGGGTAACAATTTGGTGGACTGCTCTAGATAAAGTTACGTACTGTGACCAGCTGAGCAAGGTCCAGAGATAAGCAAGTATGTCCATAAGTGGAGCTCTCCGCTCGACACCATCAGCTGCACTAGACATACTCCTCAGCCTCACACCCCTCGATATATATGGCAAGCAAATGGCTGCGAACACAGCCGTCTGCCTTAAAGCCATTTCTCAATGGACCAACAACTCTATCGGTCATACTAAAATTCTAGACTTCTATGAATCTATTCCTTGTCATTCCGATTACACCACATCCAAACTAAATTTCGACAAATGTTTCCAGATCACTATACCCTCAAGAGAATCTTGGGACGTTGGGGACCCTCTCAAAGAGAAAGTTTAGATTAGGATATATATAAGAACTCGTTGAAAGTGTATAAAAAACAAATGAGGATAACTAAAAGAACTTCTTGGAGGAACTTCTGTGACAAAATAGAAGATTCTGCAGAAGCATCCAGACTTAGGAAAGTCCTCTCTACCAATCCAGGGATGCCAAGCTCTCTTAAAACAGCAGATGGCTCCTGGACCAAATCCTGTGAGGAATCCCTAAATTTTCTACTTGATACTGACTTCCCAGGTAGCTCACAAATTGTCTCAAATACTAAATTCACTCAGTCACATGACTTGGTCAATCAAATACCAGGTCTGATTACAAGGGACAAGTTCCAATGGGCTATAGACAACTTCCAACCTTATAAATCCGCGGGACCAGACGGCATTATACCAGCTGAACTTCAGAGATCCTAAGATATCATAATTCCTATACTGGAAACTATACTGAATGGTTGTCTGAATTTCATTCATATTCCTTCATTATGGAGAGAAGCGAAAGTTGTCTTCATACCCAAAGCTGGAAAATACTCCCAAATTAATCCAAAGACCTGAGACCAATTAGCTTATCATCATTCATTCTTAAAACTTTCGAACGTCTGATTGATATCCACCTGCGTGACACTATAGAGCTTAACCTTATCTCTAAAGCACAACACGCTTACTGTAAGGGAAAATCGGTGGAAACTGCTCTTCACACCTTAGTAAGATCTATCAAATACTCCCTGCATCATAAAGAGTACACGCTTGCGGCTTTCCTTGATATAGAAGGCGCCTTTAACAACGTCAGCGGCCGTGCAATAGTAGGAGCACTGGAAAGTTTGAAGGTGGACGGCCTACTGATTAAGTTGATAGACCATATGTTGGGAAGTAGGGTCATCAACTCAGCATTGGGAGGCTATTCCA
This sequence comes from Melangyna quadrimaculata, assembly GCA_949320155.1. Classification (NCBI taxonomy): domain Eukaryota; kingdom Metazoa; phylum Arthropoda; class Insecta; order Diptera; family Syrphidae; genus Melangyna; species Melangyna quadrimaculata. The sequence continues at coordinate 347,324,197 of OX439483.1, read as the reverse complement.
CTAGAAGATCTGTCACTAGAGACACACCACAAGGTGGGGTCCTTTCATCACTTCTATGGAACTTGGTCATAAATGACTTACTGACTGTCCTGGAGGGTGAGGGATTCAAAGTGATTGCGTATGCCGATGATGTTGCTATAGCTATATCAGGGAAACACCCCCAGGTACTTACAGAACTTCTTCAAACCGCTCTTAACAAGCTAATAAAATGGGCAGACCGTTGTGGGCTAGGTGTAAACCCCCGCAAAACAGAACTTGTCCTCTTCACAAGGAAATATAAAATTCCACAGATAAATCCTCCAACAATTAATGGTGTTCCACTTTCCTTTTCAGATGAAGCCAAATATTTAGGTCTCATACTGGATAAAAAACTAAGTTGGAAACCTAATATTCAAGAGAAAATTAAAAAAGCCACTGTTGCTTTATTCTCATGTAAAAAAGCTATAGGTACTAAATAGGGTCTATCCCCTGCCATAACTCACTGGCTCTACACTGCGGTCGTAAGACCGATTCTCACTTATGGGGTAACAATTTGGTGGACTGCTCTAGATAAAGTTACGTACTGTGACCAGCTGAGCAAGGTCCAGAGATAAGCAAGTATGTCCATAAGTGGAGCTCTCCGCTCGACACCATCAGCTGCACTAGACATACTCCTCAGCCTCACACCCCTCGATATATATGGCAAGCAAATGGCTGCGAACACAGCCGTCTGCCTTAAAGCCATTTCTCAATGGACCAACAACTCTATCGGTCATACTAAAATTCTAGACTTCTATGAATCTATTCCTTGTCATTCCGATTACACCACATCCAAACTAAATTTCGACAAATGTTTCCAGATCACTATACCCTCAAGAGAATCTTGGGACGTTGGGGACCCTCTCAAAGGTGATTCAGCTCATTTTTATACTGGTCGGTCGAAAACTGAGGAAGGAGTGGGTGGCGGAGTGTACTCAGACAGACTTAATTTAAGTCTCTCCTTCCGGCTCCCTAATCACTGTAGCGTATTCCAAGCGGAAATCCTGGCAATTAAAGAAGCTCTGTCTTGGCTGAGAGAAAACGTGATATCAACATCGGATATACGCATCTTCTCAGATAGTCAAGCAGCACTTAAATCTCTCAACTCTGTCTCTACCAACTCCGTTACGGCCCAAAACTGTCGATCGTCTCTTGAACAGATGGCGGAATAGTTTAATATTCACCTTCTTTGGGTGCCGGGCCATAGAGATATTCCGAGAAATTGTAAAGCCGATGAACTTGCCAGAAATGGAACTCTAATGTCCGTTTTGCCTAACAGGTGGAACACAGGTATACCGATCGCTACGTGTAAACTTTTGCTAAAACAAAACTCTGCAAGGAAAGCAAACTCTAGATGGACAAACCTTACTACATGTCTGGCCACAAAAGAAATCTGGCCATCGCTAGACCCTAGGCGCTCTAAAAGTTTACTATCACTTAGCAGATCACAAATTAGCTCCGTAATAGGTGTCATAACAGGACACTGCCTTATAGAAAAACACTCCAAAAGACTTGGCGTTTTCTCAAATGACTTCTGTAGAAGTTGCATGGACAGGAGGAAACAATTCCTCACCTCCTCTGCACATGTCCTGCTCTTTCACAGAGGCGCAGACTCCATCTGGGGGACTACTTTTTCAATGATCCAAGCGATCTGGCCAATACAGACATACACTGTCTCTCTCGCTTCATAAAAAGCTCCGAATTGTTTTCGTAATGAGGATAATCTCCTCATTCCTATCATGTGGTATCACCACGGACCTAATTATGGTCTAAGTGTGTCAGCCGTTTTCCTGACAGCCACTTTAACCTAACCTAACCTACACCGGCCTCGATTATTTTGGACCACTCACAGTAACTATTGGACGCCGTGTCGAGAAGAGATGGGTGGCATTATTTACGTGCCTTGTTGTCCGAGCTGTCCATCTAGAGGTTGCCTTTGATCTTTCAACGGATGCGTGTATTCTAACTATCCGGAATTTCATTAATCGTCGAGGAGTGCCTGTACGGATACGTAGCGACAATGGAAAGAATTTTGTGGGAGCAGATCAACAGGCGAAACGTTTCAGCGAGGTGTTTGACTGCGACCGTATTCAAGATGAGCTGTCAACTAAGGCCGTTGATTGGGTTTTCAACTGCCCTAGTAACCCATCTGAAGGAGATTGGAAACGCATGGTCCAGTGCGTGAAGAAGGTACTTCGACACACACTGAAGAAGGTATCACCACACGAGTACACACTGAAATGTCTGATGATTGAAGCCGAAAATGTGGTCAACTCGAGGCCTTTGACTCATTTGCCAATTTTCGTGGATCAGGAATCACGCTGAATCACTTCCTACTAGGAACAGCTAACACGCTAGACGCCAAGTGAAAGTGAGCCATTTGAAAAGCTGTGTACTCTTCGGAAACAATGGCGAAATGCCCGTCAGCTCAGAGACAGATTTTGGAAGCGCTGGGTCTCTGAGTACTTGCCGACAGATTTGGGAGATTTGGTATTCATTTGTCACAGAGACATGCCCAGAAGACAATGGTGCCGAGGAAGAGTGGAACGTGTTTATGAAGGTGCAGATGGAATTGTGAGACGAGCCGATGTTCCCACCAAATCTGGAGTTCTACGTCGTCCCGTTTCTAAGTTGGCCGTTCTCAAGGTAGATAGTGAATCGGATTGATTCACGAGGGTGGGGATGTGGAAGAACGCCCTTAAACTTTCCCCGGATTATCGAAGGAAACAGATCTTCGAAAACAACACCACCTACTTGACAGTTCATCAACCAACCACAGATATATAGCCGTCCTTCATTCCTTGCCGTAGTTTGTACTCCTCACACCGGACATCATGTTTTCGCCATTTTAATTTATCTTCTTTATGTCGATGTCATTTCATTTTACATTTTGTCTTTGTGTCGATCGGTCGAGGAGTGCAAACTACGGTGAGTTATACTTTGATGCCATTTGTAAAATATATACTTACTTATAAATTTGTACTTTCAGAAATAAAATATATTCATGTACACATGTTCATTTATGCGTTTTGTCATGCAATTTAGAATATTATTTTCGAGCTCCTCGCCTGTTCACAAACGACAAGTATTTATCACAGATGCCATAGCCATCGTCACTTAGGAAATTAGAGTCCTTAGTCGACCATCCGATTTGCATTACACCCACTTCGTAATATCAGCAATCAACGGCAGTCTGAAATTCATTGAAATATCAGTGTAAAGAGCATAGAAGGGAAAATTTGAAAAGATTAAAAATTTATTGAATATATTAATAAATACATTTTTTTTTGGAATACTTTAAATAAATTAAAGACACATCATCCCGAACCAGCCTAATAATCACCCATATTCTGAAACTCGTATTTATGACTCGTATTCGACTACAGTCGTATGTTGGTATTCCAAAAGTCGTATATGCGACTTCACTTCTACAAATATTGAGAAACGGAAAACATCGCATACGACTGTTCATATTTTATCATTATTCTGAGTCTTTTATTGATTCCAACTAGTATCGGCCAGTGGCCGAAAATTCGGCCAATAAAAAGTACTTAACACACTTTTTGGAGAAGTAAGAGAAATCAAAAATAACCAATAATTTGGATTTTTTTGTATTGTTAGGGCTTAACTACAATACTACAAAGATCTTCTTTTAGCAAAAAGTACAAAAGTGAGAAAAACAGGTAAATAAACATGATGGACATGTATTCTACAGAAAACTACTTCCCAACAAACATACGAAAATTATTCTGACAGATAAATTTAACCACCATACATAATTTTTAATTGTTTGTTGTCATCAGCAAAGATATTCGTTTCTTACTTTTGTAATTTTTGCAAAAAAATAGGTCAATGTCGTTAAGCCTTTACTATACAGAATTCATAAATTTTTTATTTGAACAATACCAGATTCTTTTAATTTAATTTTATCTGTGACTTAACCTCTGCACCTTTGAAAAAAATATGAAAATATTTTGCCGCTCAGTTAGAAAAATAAAATATTTCCTTTTCAACAACATACAATAAATCAACCAAAAATTACCCTTCCTCAGTTAAAACAAACTTTACCCTACTAAAATTATACATTACTTTGTGGATACAACAGTTTCTTTTCTAAACCTAAAACCGCCAATTTGTTTGATTTTTGCGTTTCACTATGCCAATATACATAACTCAAGATATTCACCCCTATTTTGATTGTCAATTTATTAGTTGATAAGTATTCATATTTTAGATTTTTAAACTCAATTATCTGTAAAGCTGACCAACTATTCATTGATTTCTTATAATTAACAACGGTCTGCTTCATTCTCAATGACCGAAACTTTTTTTCGGTTCAATCAACGATTGACAATCGCAATAGGGGTGATTAGTTTTTTATGCGAACCTTAATGTTTTTTTTTCTGAGACTTTGATTTCTTGCGTTTTATAAATCTCCAAGAAAAAGCCGAGAAGGTCCTCTTAAAAAGCTAATATCTTGAGTTCTATTTATTGGTCGGTTTGCCAAAGATTTGGATGATTGGATATTTTTAAAATTTATTGAAGTGGTAATGCCTCTGAGAAACAAATTGGAAAATCGCTATTTTTAAAACCCCACCCTCGCCGCTTAAAATTTGTGAATTGGGGACATTTTTCATGGTTTTGGGCATTTTTTCATTCTTTTTTTTGGGTGAAATTTCATTATGAAAAATGGCCCAAGCTTTTGGACCATATTACATAGATCACATACTAACTGATAACTTAGGTGCCTGCCAGGCGACTGAGCAGTGAGCATTCTATAACGTGAGCGGGACAGAGGACCCAAAAAGGGAGTAAAAGTCATTGAACCTGTGAAGTAGGCCAGGCAAGGTACTTTTAAGGATATCCCAAACCGACGCAAAACACTTTTTGTACGATTGTAATTTCCTGTTGTTGTTGCTTCTTATACTAATTTTGGTGCAGTTTTTCATTCTTTGTTTGGAGTCATTTTTCATAAGTTTGGGCCATTTCTCCTTTTCGAAAAAGCGGCCATTTTTCATTATGAGCCAACATTTTTTATTTATTTTTTTATTTATTTATTTCATCGAATTCTTAAATTTGGAGCTGTATAAAACACTTATTTCTTTCCTCATTTTTTTTCATTTCGAAAATGCATTTTGATGGTCTTAGGTCCGCGGTATTGCTGCCAGGTATACAATCCTGTTTGCATTGATACAAATATCATATCCACCAAATATGAAGAGGTATAAAACACTTTCAGAAAATCGTTGAACAAATCTCTTACTAAAATAATCAGTTTCATGACATTTCAATGATTTTGACAAATATTATACAGGCAACGATATATGTACGTTGTTTTTTTAAGCTTCTCGTATACAACGTATACGACTTAAAGAATAACGATTTTCAGACGATACGAGTTCAAGTTCGAATACGAGTTCGAGACAAAATACGACTTGCGGGATATGGGTGCATTTTTTAAAAATGTTCCGGTGCGTAGAATTCAGGAGAGATGCAATCTTCTTCTGCGTAAATTATTTGCCAGAATTAAGATTTTAATTACCTGATATGTGCACCGCACACTAGCAAACGTGTAAGTATCACACCGTGCTTTTTTGCCATCTGGCGATATTTTAAGATATTCGCTGACATCTTTCGTGCTAAGCATAATATTAATGTTGCTCAAATCTACAGTCTCAAAAGAGTTATTTCTTCCTTCTACGGTAACTGAAATTAAAAATATTTTACTCTATGACACTTCAATATAAATAAATACATTGCAATAGTTATCCAAACACCATCGAGCACAGAATCCAATTTGTCAAAGGATTGTTAGAATGTTCTGCAAGTTTTTTCTACAAAGAATACAATTTACTATTATACTTAGACTTGTTCACATTTATGTTTGTGTTTTTACTTTACCTTAATTGTCGCTTTATTTTCACTTGTTTGAGCAAATTTTTCAATGCAATTAACGATAATAATGTCACATTATGATTGAAACCATCTTCTCAATGTAGTGCCCTAAAACCAGAGGCCACACAGAACTCAACTCAATTCCCACGAATCGTTTTGACATAGTTCGATTACGACCAAGTGTTCCGCATGTGTTATGCATCATTATACAATGGTAAACAATAGGAACGGCAATCAAGATATGTCAACCATAACAATCCAACACAGTAATACGATACAGGATCATATTGCAAGCAAAAGCAAAAGCAATACTGATTACTGACCCATCGTAGTGCAACTATGTCAAGTGCGACATATGTTGCATAATTGGACAGCGAAATGGAAATAGAATGCGTGGTTGACCTGGAAGTGGTGACGATTAAGGCAATAGCATAGGTAGCGTAGAAAATGAAGAGTAGAATTGAAGTCACTCTCATTTTAACTTAAAGCAAATAAGTTGTTTTCTTGTGTTCTCGTTGGAACACAACATTGGTGGCAGCGGTGGGATATTGAAATCAAAGCATCTGATTTTAATCCCGAAAAATTACATTAAATTCAATATAAAAAAAAAATTTTAAGTAAATCAAAAAAAAGAATAAGACAGTAACAATCTTAAGAAAAAAAAGAAACAAAAAAAATAGTGAGTGTGAGTAAAATAAAAAAAAAAATAAGTTACTAAAAAATAAAAAACATAATAATCAATTTAAAAACAAAACAAAAAAACAGTGAACAAAAAAAAATTTAAGTGACCGAAAAATAAAAAAAAAACAATCAATTTACAAAAAAAAAAGTGAATAATATCACACAGAGGTAAGCGAATTCCTGTGGTCGAAAAGAGGAAGGAAGAAATTGCCACGCTGAGGCAATCAACGTCATAATCAACACCATTATCAACATTGTCCTCAACATCGTAATCAACATTTTCAACATCAATATCAGCATCAACAATGTCATTGTAAGAAATAATACACAATAAGTTATACAATATTAATATTTTAAAATTCTTGTTTGACATACCTACATATACATATATTTATATATTTTTTTGATGTAACCAGTTTTTCTTTTGGTTAATAATTCATATACTCATATTGTTGGTCCATACAAATCTGACACAATTTCTTAAATTCGTTCAAACATATATGTCTGAGTTGAATTTAAACATTTCACTTAGAACTCGAAAAATCCGGTGTCCCTGCAGATCATCAGAAAGTGATCTTCCTGTTCGTAAAACAAACAAAAAACACGTACCGCCTCTAACTCCGATTGAGATTAAGTCCGATTTCCTCTTTTGTTGCGAGCAAGAGGAGGGGGAAGAGTTGGAAAATGGTAGGGCAGTAAAAAAGGAAAGGATAGGAAAATAGGATAGGGAGTGTTTGGAAAGAAGGGGTTGAATGCCAAGTTCCGGAAGACGCGGCCTGCTTGCGATGCACAACTTGAACTCGTCGGACGGGGGGGATCTTGCCCCCGAAACTTAACCTCACCAGCAACAAAAACCTAAATCAGGCCTAGAGAATTAAACTAGAAAATAAAATCTTGGGGACTAGTTTAAAAAACAGCGGACGGACAATCATCACACCAAGGACACTGCTGATGTTAACGCAGTATGGCCTTAACCCACCCAGCCATGGAAATCTGAGGCCATGTTTAGATTTACCCAAAAATGGAAGATGATCGTTTTCAGCTCATACCATCTTCACCGAAAGGTTTTGGCTAGCTTAGGCACCCCTGAAAAAATTTCTTCAAAAATTCATATTTCACTTATGTGAAATAACAAAAGCAATGGTTTCCACTATTTGGCGTTGAAGTTTATTTACTTAACAACATTTATGTGCAGAAACTAACCTATAATTAATTTCATTATTTTTGTTTATGTTTATTTCTTTTAGAATTAAACGAATTTTTAGAAGTACCTATTACTATCAACAAACAAAATATTCTTAAAAGAAAACTATGTGACACTGGCCACTTTCCCAACGAAGAAATTATAAACACCCTTTGCGGTGTGTTTGCAATGTGCTACGTTTTCGGACCGTAAGAAATTTCCCTACCTGCAGAGAGCTCTTTGGAGGTTGGCTTGAACTGACACAATAATTGGATATACGATACGCGATCAAAACTGGGAACGTAGCGGTTCACTTACACAAATCGTTAAAAAAATATAAAAAAAAGGAATCAATATAAGAAAAGAAAATATGTATATATATAAAGACTGATAAATGAATAAATAAATAAATAGATAAAACAAAAAAAAAAAAAACAATAACTTCAACACCAGTTGTAAACGTAACAAAAACTAACAATCGGGAACAACCGGAACACTGGATCTCAGGAACAAAATAGAGGTAATTATTCTATCTTTTATTTCTATAACATAACCTGTTTTTTTTTGTAAATTTTGTCGTTTATATATTCGATACGCTAAACTACACCAACAAAATTATAACCTATTTAAATTATAAATTAGCACATTAGTTATTTTTAAATTTGGAAATTATTTAGACACGGCAAGAATTGTAGTTTGAAAAATATAGGTATCGACCTTAAAACAAACAAAATTATAAATCGTACACAATAATCAAGATGCACAATTAAATTTTACCATCTATCAAAAACAATTACAAACAGGATTCACTGGATAAATGACGATTTTATTTCAAAAAAAAAAAAAAATTATTTTCCACGAGGAAATGTCAACAGCGCTTTCACCTCGTTTCAAGAAAGTGTATGTTTTGATTTTGCAAGTCATTTAGCCTTCTCAAGTCATATCCGGCTGTCATAGCACTCGCTGACATTTCGCAAAACTTCATCTACTACTTTTCTGCTTCATCCTCTAGTACCTTTCTCCACGGATAGATGGCACTTTTCAATGTAAGTCCTAGTTTACATGAGCGTTTCCTACATTTTATTGTTAAAAACACTTATTTATTAACATCATTAACTCCGCATTTGGTAAAAATCCTTACTTTACTAATTTAATTGGTGAAAACACCATTTCCATTGCACATTCTCCCCTTTTAACACCGAAACCTTTGTTGAAGGATTGCCTCCTCGTATAAACGTCACATACAACACTTACAAGTATAAATAAATGAACTAGAAAACAGGTCACGAACAAATAAAGACTCTATCACAAGCTGTTTAACCCACAAAAATGTCAAAAAACCAGACGCCCGACCCAACACGGCACTAGCTGTCACTTTTGATGCTGACAGATTCATATTAGGCGCTTTTTGCTGGATTTACATCTTAGCCTGCATAATGCAGAAAAGTAGAGCAGGACAGATGTATACAGAAAATCCGAGCGAGTGAAAGAGAACCATCAACAAGATGAACATGTTCGTCTTCACTTACCTATAATGCAGAAACGAAGTTCTTCTGCATTTTAATCTTTTCTCTCTATCTAACAAATATACCTTTTGTATTTGGCATCCCTTTTTTTTGGTGCAGAAACCAAATGCAGACATATGTAAATCCACCATTTTATTATCATCAAAAATGCTTATAACGTAAGGGGGCTATTACATTGCATCATTCTGCTGAGCTTCCGGGCGTCCACAACACTTTCACTCACCAAACAGAAAAGTAATGACTTTCAAAGTTCCCCAAGCCTTAAAACTCATACCTGAGTTTGATGGAAGGCGAAGGATTTGGATAGGTTTATTCAATTCAAATCAAACAAAACCTCCACTGCACCCGAGGCAACGGATAAGGCTGAACTTGTTGATATTGTTAAACCAAAATTAACAAGTCGGGCATTAACGTTATTATCAAATATAACAATTTTAATGCCTGGGAAGAAGTTAAAGAAGCTTTTATAAAGAACAGGGTTATAAGGAACCTGTGAGTTTTTACGCAGAAAGAGCTTACGCCCTTTTTGATGAGCTCAACAACGCAAATGCTAGCACAAGAGACGATGCTGCTTATACAGCCATCAGAAGTCTTAACACCAAATCGGTTCGAAACAGTTTTTGCAATGGGATGATACCCCAGTTAAAAACTTTGGTGAAAAGCGCCAGGTGTTGTGATTTAGACGAAGTGCTAGGTATTGCAACGGAAGAAGAAAAACTTCTTGCCACTGCCAATGTGAAAACAAATACTGTCACCGCTGCCGAACGAAGACACACAATACAACAGAGTGTCGTCTTCAGCCAAGAGATAACAGAACTTACAGGTCGAGTCCCAATAGAAGTCAGCCTGTGAGAGTCAATAACGTACAAAATAATATTTCATGTCGTTATTGCAAAAATCTGGGTCACACAATAGACCAATGCAGAAAAAGACAGTTTAACAACAGCAGGCAAGACAATTCGACGCAATATAGAGCTAATCAAAGTTCGCGAAACTACGAAAGACCTGGCCCGTCCAACGCCCGAAGGCAGGTAAAGCACATAAATTAAGGTGTAAGAACGATAAAAAGTAAATCCACTGAATCCACTGAATCCACCGCATCAAGAAATTCAAAACGAAGATTCAATTTCTCGGTATCCACTGAATCCACTGCATCAAGAATCTCAAAATGAAGATTCAATTTCTCTGTATCCACTGAATCCACTGCATCAAGAATCTCAAAATAAAGATTCAATTTCTCTGTATCCACTGAATCCACTGCATCAAGAATCTCAAAATGTAGAATCAATTTCTCTGTATCCACCGAATCCACTGTTTCAAGAATCTCAAGATTCAATTTCTCTAAGTCCACTGTCCCAAAACAACCAATCAATTAATAATCTGTCTCATAACCAAAAATCAAATCCATTTCGTTCACAGTCTCAAAATATAAATTCAAATCAATCAAAATCAGAATCACTATATCCAAATTCTTAATCTTCTATGTCATCACGCAATAAAATTATTCCTCTGCAAAAATCACAAAATCAGTCTCAAATTCCTAAATCTTCTATTCCAAAACTAAAGTCAACTCAAGAAAATGCTAAACAAAAAATAACTACATATTCCAATCCATTTAGAAACAAAGACGTGGAGTTGCCAAATTTTAACAAAAATAGGGATAATGTTCCCCCTAAACCTAAATACGTCAGAGACTATGCATGGAAATCAAATATCATACTAAACCAAAATCACCGGCAAAATAGAAGTACCGCACAGATAAATAATTTACAAGATTTCCTAAACGAACCATTGAGCTCTGATTTAAATAACTTTTATGACAGCCATCCACAAACTCCTAAAAATATACAAAATCATAAAGAAAATTCAAAACCTGTTATAGGCTGTTTAAATAATGCATCTAGTTTCAAAAGCGAAATTAATATAACCTCTAACCTCTAATACTGGCGCAAAATTTTAAACAACCTATTGTTACGGGCTTAACATTTTACTAGTTAACAATTTTCTAAGTATTTAGTAATTTACTATCTATTCCAAAATTTTAAACCTTTTGCTAACTAGTAGTTGCATTTGTAGGGTTTGAATTTGATGAACACAATAATTGTTTTTATGAGTTGTAAATTAATTATTTGTTGATGGAAACCCATCATGTGCTTGAAATAAGTATTCGATATTTATATTTTTATCATTTTAACTTCATTATTTACAAAAAAAAAAGAAAAAAAGATAAAAAAGTTGGGTACCAGCATGAATCAAACCTGGAACATTCGGGTCTTCTCATATGGATTTAGTACGATACTAAAAAGTTAAAATAGCCAGTTGGTGATTTTAACTTTAGTAAAGTGTTAGGTGATAGTACGATGCTAAACTCGTTTAAAATTAGCAGAACACAATTTTTAACCTAGTATCATACTAAAAATGATTTAACATCGAACTAAATCGTCTAAAATTTTGCGCCACTATCTCCAACCAAAATATTTTGCGCCAAAATTTTAAACAGCCTATTATTAAGGGTTTAGTATGATACTACATAACATTTTACTAATTCTTTAACAGTTTACTAAAATTTTCTTAATTTTAAATACTTTTTAGCTAGTATCATACTAAACTTTGTTTCTTACATTCCTCCAAAATCCAATATTGATATTTATACTGCTCATATAATTAATATTAATAATATTGTTAGCAATTTAGATAGTAATTCTTACGTGGTAGTCTTAGGTGATTTTAACCTGTGTGATATTAAGTGGATTTTTTCAACTGAAGATAAAGCACTTCTACCATATAATGTTGTAAGTGAAACTGAAGCTTTCGTTTTAGATTCTTTGTCAGCCTTAAATTGTGTACAGTTTAATAATGTTGTCAACTCTATCGGAAGAATTTTAGATCTTGTTTTTGTACATGAAGAGTTTGAACCAATTCTATCAGAAGAGGACTTTCCTCTTTTAAATAATAGTAAATAAAAGCATTATTCATTAAGTTAAAATGTATCTCATTTAATAACTTAAATTGTTCAAATAATGTAATTGATTATAAATATGACTTTAACAAGGCCGATTATATCGGCATCAATAATTTTTTGAATAGTATTGATTGGAATGCAATTTTGAGTTTCCAAAGCATTGAAAGTAATTATGAGACTTTTTTAAGTATTATATATGAAGCATTTTATTCATTTGTCCCGGTTAAACGATTGAAGATAAATGATAAACCCGTTTGGTACACGAAAGGCCTATCACGTTTAAAGAATGCAATGTTTAAAATGCAAGGTAAGGGTAGGGTCGATTTGGGTTTCCGAAGCGAATATTGTCGTCTACGTAGAGAATACAGAGTATCTTAGAAAGTTTTTGCATAGGCAGTATGTATGGTCGTTAGAATCAAATATCAAAACTAAATCAAAGTGTTTCTGGCATTATATAAATACTTAGCGAAAATCTTTAGGAATTCCTGCCTTTATGAGTTATAATGGTGTTGGGAGCAGTGATCTGAATCAGATATGTAATTTATTTGCATCGTTCTTTCAATCAAATTTCTTAACCAATCCAGTTCACTCTGAGATTGACTATGATATCACAGCTATTACTGATATTGGTATAATGTCCTTATCAGAAAATGAAATTCTCGCTGCCCTTGCCAATTTAGACAATAACTTGGGTTTGCCTCCTGATAACATACCTGCGATATTTTTAAAAAACTGCAGATTTAGTTTATCAAAACCACTTCAAAAAATTTTCAATTCATCGCTTAGCAACGATGTTTTTCTTGATGTTTGGAAGAGTTCATACATTACACCCATTCATAAATCAGGATCGAAACAAGAAATTGAAAACTATAGGCCAATCGCGAAACTTCAATTGATCCCTAAAGTTTTTGAATCTTTGGTAAAAACTAAAATGTATGATGCAGTTAAAAACCATATCTCACCCTTTCAACATGGATTTGTTAGTGGAAAATCCACTGCTACAAATCTTACGTTGTTTACAAATTTCTGTATAAACGCAATTGAAAAAAGAAGCCAAGTGGATGTCATTTATACTGACTTTTCAAAGGCATTTGATAGGGTAAGCCATGAATTATTATTGAATAAACTTAAATCGCTAGGTTTTCATTCTCAGATGTTTGACTGGATTAAGAGTTATTTATTAAATAGAATTCAAATCATTAAAATCGGTTCCATGAAATCAGTGCCAATTTCAAATTACTCCGGAGTTCCCCAAGGTAGTCACCTAGGTCCTCTATTGTTTTTACTTTTCGTAAACGACTTACCGAAATTTATTTTAGATTCACAATGTTTGATTTTCGCAGATGACGTGAAGATGTACAGGCTCATAAATTCAATCTCTGACTGTAAACAGCTCCAAGATGATTTAAAACAACTATTTAAATGGTGCCTTTTAAATGATTTTGGATTGAATATCAATAAATGTTGTGTTCTCACGCTTACTAGATCTTTCAATCCTATTATCTTTGACTATAGTTTATCTGCGAGTGTCCTGCAAAGAGTTTCTAATCATAAGGATTTGGGAGTTGTATTCGATTCCAAACTGGATTTTAGAATGCATGTAGATTACATCGTGTCTAGAGGTAATTCTATGCTTGGATTTTTGTTTAGAAATTCTAGCGAATTTAAATGTCCTTATACAATTAAGTCTCTTTTTATCAGTTTTGTTCGACCTATTCTGGAATATTGTTGTGTAGTTTGGTCTCCCTACTACAAAAACGCTTCCAATAGAATAGAAAGGATTCAAAAAAGGTTTACGAAGTATTCTCTTATGAAACTTCATTGGACCCTGCCCTTACCAGCATATACATCTCGGTGCGCGTTGATAGATATAAAACCTCTTGAGATTAGGAGAACCTATTTCTTGATTTCACTTGCAAGAGACGTTTTAACTGGTCATATTGATTGTACGGAATTACGTGAACTATTTATCAAACATACGCCAGCTCGTTGTGTGCGGGTTAATCATTATTTCTTTACAGCCCAACACTCGACTAATTACGGACTTAATGAGCCTATTACAAAAGCTTGCCTACTTTTTAACAAATATGCCGATATAATCGAACTTGAAGTTCCAAAACATGTATTCAAACAAAAAGTTATGAATTACATTATAATTAATTAAATTCATTTTGTAAATATTACTAGTAGATATTATGTATTCTTTAATTAATTATCAATATTATAGTTACTCTTTTTTTTATTATTATTTTTATCATTAGGGAAATATGTCTAAGAAAGTAGTTTGTACTTATAGACTAATAAATAAATAAATAAACTAATTTCCTTCATAAAATTCAGCTGAACACGCCCAAAAAAAGTGACAGCTCGTGCAAAAAATTCACAAACACCCCTGATTTTGACAATTTTAAACGTCAAAGTGTAATATGGATTTAGTACGATACTAAAAAGATAAAATAGCCATTTGGTGATTTTAAATTTAGTAAAATGTTAGCAGATAGTATGATGCTAAACTCGTTTAAAATTAGCAAAATACATTTTTAACCTAGTATTATACTAAAAACGATTTATCATCGTACTAAATCGACTAAAATTTTCCGCCTATGCTTTTAGACACAGGTGCAAGCCTGAGCTTAATAAAAATAAATAAACTCAATAAAGAGCTTTGGGTTCATACTTACAATATAATTGAATTAAAAGGCATAGGTAACACTCCCACATCAACACTAGGTACACTTCTTCTTAACATAGAAATAACACCAGGCGTAAATCTGAAATACTTATTTCATGTAGTGCCTGCAAATTTTCCAATAAGCCAAGATGGAATTTTAGGTGAAGACCTATTTCGAAGTTTTAACGCTATACTATATACAACAGATTTCATTAGTTAACGAAAGTCTATTACCATACCAGCTAGATCCGAAAAAATAATTGAATGTGGACCAATTCGCGAACCAACAAATCAAATATATTTTTCACAAGAAATTCGCCCTCAAGTTTATAACTCTTCAGCTATAACTGAGCCTACAAACGGATATATATATACAGGGTGTCCCATTAACAATGGTCCAAACTGAAATTGGTGATAGGCCTGTTGATGAACTATCAGAATTTGGTAACTTTTCCATACCGAATCATAGCGGTTCTCGAGTAACGGCTATTTTTTGAAATTTGAAAAAAATCTAACTTTGAACCAGTTTTTTGCTCACCCTGTCCATAATTAATTTTTGTTTTTTACAAATTTTGCAATAAAAAAATCACTTATAGTTTCACTAACTTTACTGAGTAAAATATTTTTGATTGGCATCACCATTTGCCTACAAATCATTAGTTAATATTGAACTTTCCCAAAATTAATTTTTGACCTCAATCTTCTGATGAGCCCCCTGAATAAAATTCGTATGGCTCAATACAAGTTTTATATTTCAAAAATTGCCTATTTTTCTGTAGTTTCAAAAAAGGTATTAAACTTGCCAAAGCTATTTTTAAATAGACAGTTATAACCGTTTGAACCCAATCAAACAGGTTCAAAATCAAACAAAAATAAAACATTTTTGTTCAAATATTTCGATAAAATTAGGATTTCACTTCAAATATAACTCCGAAAGAGCTGAATTTTGGTGGAGATCTTCGTTTTGATGTCTTAAATAAATACCTTTAATTTGGACAAGGACCTTCTATTTTCTGTGGTGAAAGCGTATAAATCCAGTATTTTTGAAAATTTTTCGAAAACCATCGGCTTTTTTAAGAAGTGTCTTTGGAAAACTTGTAGCTTATAGCATTCTAAAAAACCATTAGGATACATTTTTCCGTTAGACCAATAAATTTTGAGACAAATGTGCGCAAATGCAACGGTGTGGAAAATACCACATCAAAGTATAAAAACACATTTTGTCCCCGTTTTCTCAAAATCTCTTGCTCCAACGAAAAAATAGGAGTTAATCTTTTTTATGTAGAATTTTATAAGCTGCATTTTTTCCAAAGACACTTCTTAAAAAACCTGATGGTTTTCGTAAAATTTTCAAATATACTGGATTTATACTCTTTCACCACAGAAAATAAAAAGTCCTTGTCAAAATTTAATGTATTTATTTAAGAAATGCGTATGACATTAAAACGAAGATCTCCACCAAAATTCAGCTCTTTCGGAGTTATATTTGAAGTGAAATTCTAATTTTATCGAAATATTTGAACAAAAATGTTTTCTTTTTGTTTGATTTTGAACCTGTTTGATTGGGTTCAAACGGTTATAACTGTCTATTTAAACATAGCTTTGGCAAGTTTAATACCTTTTTTGAAACTACAGAAAAATAGGCAATTTTTGAAATATAAAACTTGTATTGAGCCATACGAATTTTATTCAGGGGGCTCATCAGAAGATTGAGGTCAAAAATTAATTTTGGGAAAGTTCAATATTAACTAATGATTTGTAGGCAAATGGTGATGCCAATCAAAAATATTTTACTCAGTAAAGTTAGTGAAACTATAAGTGAATTTTTTAATGCAAAATTTGTAAAAAACAAAAATTAATTATGGACAGGGTGAGCAAAATACTGGTTCAAAGTTAGATTTTTTTCAAATTTCAAAAAATAGCCGTTACTCGAGAACCGCTATGATTCGGTATGGAAAAGTTACCAAATTCTGATAGCTCACCACCTGGCCTATCACCAATTTCAGTTTGGACCATTGTTAATGGGACACCCTGTATATCAAACGCCAACAAGGAAGATGTCGTCTTACAAGATTTAAATTTAGAATTTGCAAATAGTAATGACTACTATATTTATAATCCTAATTCATTCGATACTCAAACTCATACAGACGACAGATTGAGTAAAATTCAAAACCAACTTTCACTAAATCACCTAAATAGTGAAGAAAAGAAATCGATTATTGATATATGCCGTAATTACAACCATTTATTTTTCCTCGATGGCGATACTCTGTCAACTATCTCTGGGATTACACATCAAATGAAGACAAACCCAAATTTACCTGCAGTTAACATTAGACCATATCGATTAGCACAAATTCACACAAATGAAATAAAGAATCAAGTAGACAAAATGTTTCAAGATGAAATAATTAGACCAAGTTCCAGTCCAAGGAATGCCCCCCTACTAGTCGTGCCAGGAAAGGAAAACAAAAGTGGAGAGTAGTAGTCGACTACAGGAGACTTAGCGAAGTGACTATCACGGATGCGTATCCTATACCTAATATCGAAGACATCCTCGGACAATAAGGTGATTCAAAGTACTTCACAACACTGGACCTAGCCAGTGGATTTCATCAAATGGAAGTTAATGAGGAAGACAAAGAAAAAACAGCATTCAGCACACCAAACGGACATTTCGAGTTCAACAGAATGCCATTCGGTTTACGTAATGCTCCTCCTCCTTGATGAATAAAGTACTTACAGGGCTACAAGGTATAAAATGTTTAGTCTATCTAGATGATACAAAGATATACGGGAAGAACCTGGATGATCACAACAAAACATTAATTGAGGTATTTCAAGCTTTAGATAAGTACAATCTGAAGATGCAGTTAGACAAATGCAAATTCTTAGAAAAAGTAGTCATGTATTTAGGACATTGGAGCTCCAAAAAACCAGAAAGATATTAAATCCTTTCTTGGTTTAGCAGGATACTACAGAAAGTTTATACAAAACTTTTCTAAAATAGCAAACCCCCTAAACAAACTCCTGCGCAAAGATGTAGTCTTTAAATGGGATGCATTTTGCGATGAATCATTCACACTATTAAAACAAGCAATTATCGAACACACTATCCTACAATATCCAAACTTTGAAAAAACTTTTTATATCACAACTGATGCCAGCAATGAAGTTGTAGGTACAGTATTGTCACAGAAAGATACCGATGAAAACGATTTACCTATAGCATTGCCAGTAGAATATTAAACAAATCAGAAAAAAAATATTCCACCATAGATAAAGAAGCTTTAGCAGTTGTTTGAGCAGTAACTCATTTCCGACCATACGTGTACTTGGGTGGATGTTTAACCTTAAAGACCCTTAGTAGTTGGTTTAAGGGCGTTCTAGAACAGTGGCTAAGTGGCTAACAGGTGTGCACAGGTGAGAACAGGTGAGACAGATGCGACAGGTGAGACAGGTGAGACAGGTGCGACAGGTGAGACAGGTGCGACAGGCGATACAGGTGAGACAGGTGAGAAAGGTGCGACAGGTGAGCCAGGTGAGGCAGGTGCGACACGTGCGGCAGGTGAGGGTAAAAAAGGTAGGTCGATAGGTAAGTGGGTGGTGGCTAAGTGGGTGGTGGTTAAGTGTACGGTAGCTAGTGTGTGATGGATAATCGGGCGGTGGTTCAGTGTTATACGGATCATGCAGGTTTCTGACCTAGGTGGTGGTGTTGTAGGTAGGTGGCCTAGTTTTTTGGATCGCTAGGTGCGTAGTGGCTAAGTGGGTGGTGGCTAAGTGGGCGGTGTTTCAGTGCAAAAGGGATCGTATAGGCTTGTAGCCTAGTTGGTGGATGGGTCAGTGGTTGGTGGCTGTTGTAGGTAGATGGCCTAGCTGTTGGATCGGTAAGTGGGTGGTGGCTAAGTGGGGCGATGGCTCAGTGTAATAGTGATCGTGTTAGTTGTGCTACAGGTGTTAATAACACATACGTGTTGTTCGATACGTTGGGTTCTGTACCCATGATATTGTGTGCTTGCAAAAATATATATATATATGTGATGGAAGCCCTTTAACGTCGTGTAACACATAATGTCTGCTAGCATTTTAATAGTGATAAATAATTTATTTTTGCAAAAAAATTGATAATCGAGCAAGCCTAGCCATAATTATATACGCATGAGTGTACAGGAATAATCATGCATTGACTATCTGGAAATATGGAAATATGGAAATATCTTTTCTTTTGTGTGAATTATGACGGTTATTTAATCAGAATGTGCAATGCATAGGTACCAACATTTAATATCATTTAATTCTAAGAAAAATTTGAAGAAAACTCCCCTTATCTAAAGAAAGATAATAGATACACGTTCGTAAAAGTGAAAAAAACAAAAATCAACCCAAGATTTAAAATAAGAAAGACTTTTTTTGTTTATTTTTTTTTAATTTAATATTTTCTCATTGTATTGTTAATTTGTTCTTAAGACAATTTTGTAGTTGTATATTGCTTTTTACATGTAATATAATCATTTTTTTTTTTTTGTTTTTTTTTTGTTAATTACAATAAATTATTTGTTGCTTATATTTTTGTATCACAATATACCTAGTAATTTTTACATAGTTACTCATATGTAGCCTCAAAGATCAATTTAAAATATATTAAGAATTTATATTATAATGACCCCAAGCAAATGTATTTATATTTTCACATACATATCTCTTGTCATCTTCACAACTTAGACTTTTTTTATTAATTGTTTGGGTGTATATGACATGTTGCTTGGAACGGAAATTTATCCAATGCACAATTGCAATAAAAATCTTTCTTTCGTAGTAAACACTCTCTGTAATTACTCAAAGTTAATTTTCTTACAGCAGAGCCTTTAACACCTTTTGCTTTTTTAATAACTCCGGAATTTTGAACATTTATGCTATACCTTTTGGCTCTAAGTCCAATAAATTCTGTCATTATTTTTCCACAATTTTCGTCTTTCTTGTAACCCAGTTTTTTTATATTTTGTTGGGCAATACCAAAGGGATTATTAGGAGGGTAATCAGAGGTGTCAAATTTATCATTAATGTCGTCTTGTATGTCATTATAAAAATTATGAGTGTTAATTTGATATACGAATGAATCGGTGTCCATATACGCTAGCCTAAGGTTTTTGTCCGAAAATTTAGGCTTCATATACGCATAATGAAAATCATACATCTTATACTTAGAGATCTCTAAAACAGTAAACCCTAAGTATATGGGCTTGATATAAAGTGTAGATGTTCTATTCATTTCAATAGCAGCCATGTTATCACCAAACTCTAAATTGTTATGAAAATTTGGTTTCGCTATAAGTGCACGAGCACCAAGCTGTCTACCATTACTAGAATTGTCTGGTGATAAAACAATTCGCACATCTTTTCTTTTATCAACATTCTCCATGGTTTTCCCAAATACAGCGTTATTACATAGTTTGCGCAGGTCTTTTTCAAACTTGTTTGTCGCTTCTATTCTCAGTTTATTATTGAGATCTATATATTTTTTTAACCATGGAAATTGTTTAAATTTGATTTCACGATGTAGTTTTTTCAAAATCAATCCATTATCAATACACTGAATTAATGTTTTATAATGTACAGTGTAATTCAACTTGTCCCGCAAGTCTGCAATCAATTTTTTTGGTTTATTGTTAAGGGAAATACTAGTCGGACAGAATGGAAGATCGTTATGGTGATCATGAATATATTATATTATTATATTATTATATTATTATATTATTATATTATTATATTATTATATTATTATATTATTATATTATTATATTATTATATTATTATATTATTATAAATCAACTTCTAAAATGTATCCAACATGTTTATCTGCTAGCAACCATTCTTTTATCAAAGACAAATCTGTTGGAGGATCAATCCATTCAAAGCCTGAATGAGGTAATCGGACATAGCCCAACCGTATTTTAGCATCGTTATTAGCATCTAAGAAGATTAAGTATTCTTCAGGATTACTTTCATCATATTCTTCCATATATTTATTATTAGCCTTACAGTGCCGTAAACTGCACTGGGTCAATCCTCCTCTTATACCCTTGCTAAAAAAATTGTACATATTTATATCCGTAAGGAGTTCTAATTTCAAATTTGTGTGCTTAAGCATAGCGCTCCATGAAAAACCAGGCAACGTGAGATAATGACATGGATCTAGACCATACGTTTACCTTGAATCCTTACGGAATTTTTCAAATATATCGGATAGAATTATAACATCCGTTATTAGATAATGTTCAAGATATTGAGCTAATGTAGAACAATTGAAATTATTCCAAACATTTTTAGCATGCTCATATTCATCTTCGCTACAATCTAGGTCGAGCAATGAATTCTTAAACGCTGAAATAAGTGGTAATTGCGTTTAAAAAAGTTTTTCTTTGAAATCTATATAATCATAGCAAAAGACACCCTTTCAGTCATAAGTTCGAAAGATCTCTTATCACTTTGACAAAACTTAGCCAAAATTTTGAAATCATCCTCTGCAAGGGTTTTTGAAATATTGTCAATGCTCGAGGGGAGAAATCGAAACGAGTCTAAGAATCTCAACTCTAGAAGATCGTTATGATTATTATTTATTGAATTTATTTCGATAAATTTTGAAATGGATATATATTTCTCTTTGTTTAGGGGTATAATTCTAATGTCCCCATTAGTATTACCCAACTCTTTTATAAATAAATGGGCATCATAGCCAGTTAAATTGTGGAAAAATAGAGGCAAAAATGTTGGTACCTTATAATTTAAATTCCATGATGAATGCGCCGCGCCCCTTAATTTCCCGCTGATGTGGCAATGATCTCGAACTTTATCTAGCCACAGAGGTCTGCTACAGATGTGGCAATTGATAGCATCATTGAATGTGTGTTCATCTGCTGGCGTTATAGTCATAGACGTATTTATTGTGAGGTAATCCCTATGTATGCGTTTCGATTTTTTTTACTATGGTATGCTTACCCGTGTATTTAAACAGTTTGTGCAAAGATGAGTCGAACGAGCATTTCAAGTAGTAAGAAACTGCTATGGGTATACGATCTTTAATAGATGTTGTTGAGGAATTTCCTGGGTTTGGATGACAACTTTGGATGTTCATCAGCATACATTCAAAGTCAGCATATATGGCAAAGGGAACTTCAATAGATCTTGAATGATGCTCGAATTTTAATATCTTAGAATCCTCTTTTGGCAGCTCAGTTAGGATACCGTTGCACTCCTTTTGATGCTTTCGAAAAGCACTATCAGCATTAAACGTTAATAAACATGCATTGCACATACTTATGGAGTGATTTCCATGATTAACCTGCATACTTATCAACCTCGAAATGATTTTAATCCATATTAAATGGTTATTCGATTCATCTTGGATAAGCAGTAAGTTGATATGATACTTATAGTGGGGTTTAGCGTTTCGAAGAGCGTTATATCTCTTAGCTTTAAGGGGAAAGCCAAATTGTAGAAATTGATTCGAACACCACTCGGTAAATTAATTATATCATCTGCGATATTTTCGATATTATAGCTACTGGTTCTTTGAACATTGGCATGGGTCGGATGGAGAGCAGAAATAATTGCCCATTTGAAGCAGTATTCATCATTGTTTTGGATATTTACACATGCCTTTTTAATTTCAATAGATTTTGGAAGTCTAATGTAGCTCGATCCTGTCAATGGCTTGTACCCATTGATGTTGACTTCGATTCGTTTGATGAAAACAAGACTCCAACCAGAGTCCATGATCTCAAACTCTTCACTTTTGTTGTCAATGCATTCTACCATATTCGTAAATATTTCCGAAATATCTTGGCTTTGTAGAGCAATTTGCATCGGAGATTTAAACGATTTTGTGCTTTTATCAGCATGCTCTTCTCCTCCAGTCGATGTTGAATAGTTTACATATTCAGCAAAAAGCTCAATACTGAACTTAACACTGCCTTTTCTTTGGAATGCTTCTTCAATGAGTTGCAACACATCAGTCTTACAACTATCCAAAAACTATTTAATGTTCAGTAGATCTTCCCTTTTGTTTTGCAATAGGAAGGTTTCTACCATACCTTTAAAACACTTCCGGATCTTCATAAAGGGGCTCATTGGTACTTTAACCATGTGTTTGTTTCTTTGGATTTCTGTTCTCTCATGGTGTATCCACTGTTTAGGCGAAAACTCTCCTGGACAGGTTCCGCATCTGCGTTTGTTTGATGAACAATGAGGAATATCATCATCGCCTTTCCGTTTGGTTGAGATAGACTGGTCACTTACAGTTAAGGTTGCATTGCTCACATGAGCTACCTCTAAGGTTTTATGAGCACTTAGAATATGGCGATTCAAAGCATCTTTTCGCGAAAATGTTTTCACACATTGGGGGCATTGAACTTTACTGGTTCTTGTACCCTAATGAGCAGATTTTATATGCCTGCTTAAAGAACTTGCATGGGCGAATTTTTCAGCACAAACAACACAAACCAAATTTGTCATTTTTTTTTTTTTTTTTTTTTTTTGACAATTGAAGCACTTAGTTTTGTAGAATTCGTTTTTTTAGCAGGTATACCTTTTGTTTTTAGGATCTGATAGTTACTGTTTTTTGTTTAATCGTTTCACCACTTTTAAGCAAAGCTTCAAAAATTTAATGACATATGTTTATATTAATGACAAAAAATAAAAAAAAACAATTCTTTTTTATGGATTTTAAGTTTAAACTTAAAGGAACTGCACTAGGCTTATAGCAAAAACAATTCAAAATTACTGAGATGTTCACTGATCACTTATTTGTTTAAGAGTAAGAAAAATTGTATTAGTAACACTTTTTTTTGTTGTATTTATTGGTTTTAATTTATAAATGCAATAAGTTTAAACTTGGAAACACTTAAAAGAACTGTACTGTGATGGCTCTATAACAAGAACTATCAAAATTACTGTGATGTCCAGTATTAGAATTATTTGCTTGAGAGTTCGAAAATGATAAGAATTAGGTTCCTACTTTGATTGTTGCATTATACCCAAAGCCAAAAAAATCAAAACCACCAAATGCATGCATGGTTATCAAACAATAAAAGGAAAACCATACGAAGTGGACATAACATATGCATATTTATCAATTACTTAGATTATTGCGTTCTACCCAAAAAAAAGGAAATCCACGGAATGCAACGTATA
Source organism: Melangyna quadrimaculata (assembly GCA_949320155.1). Taxonomy (NCBI): domain Eukaryota; kingdom Metazoa; phylum Arthropoda; class Insecta; order Diptera; family Syrphidae; genus Melangyna; species Melangyna quadrimaculata. The sequence goes on along the minus strand of OX439483.1, from coordinate 347,300,069 downwards.
CATATGAACCCAAACTATATACAAGAAAGATGTAAGGATTGAAAAAAAAATATTTAACGAGTGTGGAAGTGACAACTCATATCCGCGTGTATTAAAAGATATCAGAAAGTGGGAGGGTTAGTTGTTTTTTACCAAACAAGGGAAAAATTCTGATACAGATGAAAAAAGAGGGTAAATGATCGAATAGTTTTCTAAAATTACTGTAAAATATAAGAAATGTAAAAATTAAAACAAAAGAAATAAAAGATTGATAGTTTTTTTTTTTTTAATGTATATTTATTTTTTCTTTGTTTATAATTACATTTTTTTTTATTTACTATATCCTAGGTCTTTTCTCTCCTTTAAAATACTTTCCGGCTGGCACCCGCTTTGCATCCAATAAAGGATCTGGTATTTTTTTCCTTTTTGGACGAAACTTTGCCTGAATTACTTTTTGCAAAAGCGTACTTGTCATGTAGTCGTCATCATCATAGAGTTCCTCAATATCAAAATAGTTTGGTCCGTATTCGTTATCCAATTCCCTTATGGAAGCAAATGCTTCTCGGTATCTTTGAGTTGCTCCGTAATCCAATCTTTCCTGGTTGGGATTTGGACAATAAAAATCAGGCTCCTCAATACCCTGGAATCTTCTATGGTATTCTTTTTCGTTTACAATATCCATTTTCTCTTCTTTTTTTTTTTGTATTTATTGGTTTTAATTTATAAATACAATAAGTTTAAACTTGGAAACACTTAAAAGAACTGTACTCGATGGCTCTATAACAAGAACTTTTCAAAATTACTGATATGTCCAGTGTTAGAATTATTTGCTTGAGAGTTAGAAAATGATAAGAATTAGGTGCCCACTTAGATTGTTGCATTTTACCCAAAGCCAAAAAAAGGAAAACCACCAAATGCATCAAATGTTTGCATGCTTATCAAACGATAAAAGGAAAATTATACGAAATGGATATAACATATTATGCATATTTATCAATTACTTAGATTATTGCGTTCTACCCAAAAAAAGGAAATTAGTTGGTTTTTACCAAATAAGGAAAAAAATGCTGATACAAATGAAAAAAAGAGGGTAAATGATCGAGTGGTTTTCTAAAAATAGAAAAAAACTATTCGATGATACAACAAAAAAAAAAATACATAGGTACTAAACTATGAGTCGGGTGGGGATGAAACAGAACTATAAAACGTTAGCATTTGTTGAGGATAGGAATAGTTTATTTTAAACAAGTGACGAAGATTGACGACATTATGAATTTCTCAGAACCAGATTATTCAGTTTTCACTGTGGAAGACTTTGCAGTCCGAGAAGCAAATTCGTTAAATGATAGCGGTTTCAAACCTACACGGAAGTTATCCGATCTCACGATCGGATTAAATTTTAACATTAACCATATTCGAATGGTTACAACAAAGCGGGGGATCGAGTTGTAGCGGATCTGGGGGAATACACGGTAAGATAAAAAACATTAATCTGATATATTGTATTTTAATTTGTATAAATATTTAAAGGTGTTTTTACCAGGTAGATATTCTTCCCTATCATCGAACAGCTTGCTTTATATGGCCAAAGGTGGTTATGCTTTCCAAATCACAAGACCATTAGGATCATCATACGAACTAAAATTTTTAAAACTTAAATAATTAATTTTAATCATTCATGTACAAATACAATCATATATTAAATAAAACACAAACAAAATATGTGGTCAATAAATTTTAATATTTTTTCTTTTTTATATTACAACAGTTTGTTTTTATCAATCCATGAGTTTTGTTCTGTTGGGAAGCCCAACCATTTTACAAAAACTTCATTTCCTCTTGTTCTTATAACTTTTTCCACAAGATATATATCTGAACAGTTGGATTTCATAAGTTCTTCTTTATAAAGTCCGCCTTTTACTGCTTCACTTTTATAGTCTTCGACAAGATATGTAATGGGTCTTATTCTTTTGATTGTTCTTATTCTAAATACTTCCGTAGTCCAGTTGGGTGTATAACCTTTCTCGAATGCATGCTTATACTTGCTAATTCTTACACTATCACCAACATTAAATTGACGTTTATCTACATTTTTCTTACGATTTTTAAAAACTGTAAGTAATAATTTAGAATTTTTTTTATTAACACTAGCAAGTTGACAATTTATAGTTCTGTGGAAAGAATGATTATAATCATGCAGTAATTTTCTGTAAATATTTATCCACTTATAGCTGCCATTGAAACTAAATTCTTTCCACATTTTTTTTTTAAGAGTTCTATTAAATCTTTCAATAATAGAAGCTTTTAATGAACTAAATGTTGAGTTATGGTTTATTTTATATTTGTCTATTAAGATTCTGAAATTTGTATTCAAAAATTCTTTCCCATCATCTGTTTGCAAATTGTTTGGGATCCTAGAAGATTGAATAAATATCTTTTCCATTGCTTTGGTTACAGCGATATCAGTTTTGGTTTTGATAGGAATAGCCCAAGCGAATTTAGAAAAAGTATCGATGACCGTCAATAAATAGTTAAATCCTTTGTTCTGATTACTATATGGTATCATTTCAACCAAGTCCACTTGCCATAAATCATCAAAGCCTTTAATGATAACACGGCGACGTTTAAAATTTCTACGTGCAGGCTTGTGTAATTCTTCAACAACCATTCGCTTACTCATATTAGTAAAGAATGAATTTAAGAAAATGATAAGAAGTATTTTTATAATTTAAATTTTGATTTATTTGAATCTTTTGTATAACAGCATTAGTTTCTTAATTCTTAATAAACGTTTCTCTATGTTAAAGTATACAAGTATCTGGCCCCAATTTACACTCATTCAATGACCAACAACAGCTAGAGTAATGAAGTCCATGTATCGATTCAGTGTAAATAGAGTTTTGAAGTTGTTTAAGTAGTCTTATACAATTTAAAAATTCATGGTAATGTGCCTCTAGTAATTCATGTTTATATGTCTTTAGAAAATCTGTAATATTTTTAATTAATAGATCGACGTCCATTGTTTCAGGATGATGATGATGATGAGGGTATTGAATGCATACTAACTATATAATTTTTTGAAAGAGGAATTAAAGTAAAAATTAAATATTTTCCTTACACATACATTCTTAAAATATATATGTATAAGTACACTTAACTAAAAACTATTCTTATTAGTAACAACTGGGGAGTGATTTTTTTATATTGATAGTTGTGTCGGAAATATTTTTCTCTCTTCTATTAACTCCACAATTTTGCTTTTGATGTGCTCATCAAGATACTTTTTTACGATAGCATCCATATAGTTTTTAGGATCACTGATTTCGATAATATTGTTTATTTGATCATCAACGTATTCTTTAGAGGTTGCTTGGTGTGGTTCCTCAGGTCTACCAACATTGCTTAAACGTTTATTTTCCATATTCAAATCACCAGATGGAAGGAGTTTAAAACCTAACCCTGGAGGACCTGTAGTACCTTTACTCTTTAAAAGTGTCTTGGAGTTTCTTCCGAACTTGTCAACGCTCATGTTTAGTTTGAATACATTTTAGGTTTGAATGATATTAATATATGATGTTTGATTCCTTTAATTCCTCAATTATAGAGCTGATTTTGTTTTGATGGTTGTTATTACCAGCATTTTTGGATGCTATTAAAAGTTTAAGTCTATTAACGAGCTCATTAGGATCATTCCAGTAAACGTATTCATTATTTTTGTTTGTGTACTTCATTTCAGTAATTTCAGAATAAGATTCCCCTTTTTTTTTTTTGTTATTAAATCCAGAAACAAGAATCTTTATTATTTGCGTATACTTAACACCCCTATTACTGTTGATCCTAAAAGTATCAACATGATTTCGCATATGGGCATTAGTCTTTTGTAAAATTTTCTGATATTGCTTTAAATCAACATTTCTATAAATGTGCTTACGAGGTTTTTTCTTTAGAATCAGCTCAATGAGACCCGGAGTTCGAGTAAATTTTTCGTCATCAATTTTATTAACATCATCATCAATCCAAAATTTAGATTTACCAATTTTCATTGCTTGTGTATTAGTATCATAATACGGGCCCTAGACTGTATCGCGATTTGATTCAGATAATAATTTTTTAGTGAAAGTTGAAGATACCTCGGATGTATTGAAATTGTTTGGAGTACTAAACAACATCTCATTATCTCCACTATCTAATTCAGTGATTGGTGATTCTAATACTTCATTGTCTCCGATCCTTCTTCTTTATTAAATAATTAAAAATTAAGTTTACGACGTTTAATTGGTTTTGTTTCAATTTCTTCATCATTAGGTCTTGGCTTTTTTTCCCTTTCGACATTTTCAACCAACTTTTTTAATGGTTCAACAATAGGTTTAAAAGTGTTTTCCAACTCCGTGTCTCGTGTTATTTCACCAGTTTTTAATTGAAAATATTTTTTTGTTTTTATTAGATCATTCAGGATAGTTTCATTCATTTTTTTAGAATGGTTTATCTTTCCTAGTATATTAAGATAAATTTTAAGTTTTCTCAAACAGAAGCTCATATTAAAATTGATTCCTTTTTAAGTATAAGTGTGTATTTATAGTAAAATTATTTCATGGAAACCAATTTTATATCGACCATTTTTAATACTACTTTCCTTGTCTATAACTAGAAAACCATAATTATCAACCTAACAATGAAAACATAGCTCTTTAAATTGGTTAAACGTCATATCTGAGTTTATATGATCATTGTGAATATGTTGTAAATTCATTTCATCTTGTTTGAAAAGTGTAATAAAATTTGCATTATCTCGAATTAAATGCTTGGGAATATGTGTATAGGATTGGCATAAATAGAAACTATCAACACCATTGTGACGACCCATACAAAAATAATCCATTATGTTGTTTTGCTTCTGACATGCAACATAGTCAAAAATAAACACTGAGTTATTTTTAGCATCTGCTGGTGGCATAATATCACTATTATCTGAAAATTCATTATATTCCATTCCTTCTACTGATGAAATAACCTTTTTTAAATACATATATTTCGGTTGATGCAATGATTTGGAATATATGTAAATATTTTCAAACTTCAGCCCATTTGGGTCAAGAAGAATGCTAAGCATAACATTTGTTTTCCCACAGTTTGAGGGGCCAACGATTATTCCACGGATACTGTTTGGGAATAATGATCCATGTTTTGTTTTAATTTTTACATCGGAATCAAAATTTTGTACTTTAATGACTTGTGACTGTTTGATGAACCTCGTATTGATGACTAAATTATTTTATAATAAAACAACTCGTTTATATATATTTGAAATAATAAATGTTCGAAACTTCAACCAAGAAGGCGGTAAAAATTACAATATCTTATAAATATGATTGAGCATCTCATTAAAACCATCAGTTGTAAAAAATCTTCTGAAGGAGGAGGACTTTTAAACAATATTATTGTTAAACTGCCAATTGAACTAGATTATCGTACAATTACTGTGGACCTGGCACAAAATTGCAAGAACGTTTAAGTAGAGGAGATAAAGGCATTAATGAACTGGATGAGGCGTGCCGCCTGCATGATATAGCATATTCAAAAAGTAGTTCACTATCGGATCGTCACGTAGCAGATAAAATTCTGACAGAACAAGCTTTGAAAAGATTTAAAGCAAAGGACTCATTAGTTCCTGAAAAGTTAGGCAGCCTTTTAGTCACCAACATGATGAAAGCTAAGACAAAATTGGGAATGGGTGTTAAAAAGAATAAAAAAAAAGCAAAAAGTTAGTGAGAAGAAAATCTGTAACAAAAATTTGTTTAAGAAAGCTATAAATGAAGCAAGAAATGCTATAAGAAGCAATATTAACTGTTGTGGTACAACATCTATTGCTAGTATTGCTTTAAAGGCAGTCAAAAATGTTATTAAAAACAAGAAAAAAAGTAACATTAAAACACCAAGAATAATTCCAATTCCAAAAACAGAGGGCTTTCTTCCATTTGTAGCTCCTTTTCTTGCAGGCTTATCGGCTATAGGAACTCTTACGGGAGGAGCAGCTGGTGTTGTAAAAACCCTTAATGCTGCAAGCGCTGCTAAAAAACAGTTGGAAGAAAACATTAGACACAACAAGGCTTTGGAAGCCATTGAAATCAAAGGAAACGGCTTATATTTACAGCCCTATAAAAATGGACTTGGTCTTTTTATAAACAACACCAACACAAAAAACTAATAGATCTGCTACCCAACCAACCTTTAACAAACGTTGACATACAACGGTTTGCAGTGAAGCATATACTACACTTTAGAGGAGTATTTATGCGAAACTCATTACCAAAAAAGTCATTTAACCAGGATTGTGGCGTTATCAATTTGGATGATGAATCTGGTAGAGGTACACATTGGGTGGCATATATAAAAAATAAAAACAATTTTGTAAAGTATTTTGACAGTTTTGATAATTTAAGACCTCCAATTGAAATAATAAGATACCTAGGAAATCGGATAAATTATAATTATATTCAAGAACAAAATTTTAATACATTTAAATGTGGTCATTTATGTTTAAAGTATTTATTAGATCAATCTCAAAAGGTTTTCAAAAATAAAAATGAATAAAGTGAATGAAATAAAAAAAAAATATATTTTTCGTCTTTTAACCAACATGCCGGTAACATTAACTCTTAGCGGAAACGACTCATCTCTTACAGCGGAAGATTTCCCACCAATTGTATTAGGGTCCAACTATGTCTGCGGCCTCATAGATTTTCAATCATATAACTCTATACCAAATGTGGATGATTTAAATAACTTGTTGCACGTAGGTGAAAATGTTATTTCGTTTCCTATTGGCTCATATGAGATTGGAGACATAAACAATATTATGCAAAAGAAAATTAGTGAAATTAATAAAAAGAAAAAGAATTTAAATAGAAAAAGTGAAATTAAAATCATAGCCAACAGCAATACTCTGAAATGTGAAATTTATAGTTCAGAAGCAATAGATTTCTCTAAACAAAATTCTATTGGTTTGCTTTTAGGATTCAGTAAGAAACTGCTGGAGCCTAATATATTACATGAATCAGATCTTTACGTTGACATAAACAAAGTTAATGCAATACGTGTTGAGTGTAATATTATAGATGGAACGTATATTAATAACCAGTTGGCGCATATTTTACATGAATTTTCTATAAACTATAAAATCATTGAGGTTCCTAGAAATGTAAACGTCGAACGAATAACATCGTTAAGTTTAAAGTTCATTGATCAAGACGGTAGAATTATTAATTTTAGAGGAGAAAAAATAACTGTTATATTTGAACAAATTTCTCACGCACAAAATTCTTATATAAACTCTGTTATCAACCATTTATTACCTAATCAAGTTTTGACCTCAGCATCGTCAACAATTCACCTCACAAAAGAAAATAAAAACTTTTTGCTATCATTGGGGCTCATCTTAAAAAAAATAAAAACTTAGGAAATATCATGTTAAACATTTTTCAAGATCCAGAGTACAATGAATCTATATCTTAATATGAGTACCACACTTACTCACCTTATCAAAACAATTTTGAACGGAATGACATCATTCAGATTTGTATACAACATCAAAATCTTAATGTTTTACCTTCGGAAAGTTTTGTATGCATTGAAGGATCACTTAAACAACGGGAAGGAAAAGATATTCTGAGTACGAAACTGGTAAACAACTCAATGGCTTTTCTTTTTGATGAAATACGTTATGAATTGAATGGAAGAGAAATTGACTGTAATAGGAATGTTGGAATTACTTCAACGATAAAAAACTACTTTTCCTTAACTAAAAACGAGAGCGATATGCTTTTAAATGCTTCGTGGTCTCCTGAGGCAAATATTTCTTTAAAGTTATTTAACTTTAACTACTGTATCCCACTGAATAAGCTTTTTAGATTTGCTGAAGATTACAAAAAAAATTATACCTAACGCCCGACATGATCTTATTCTTACTCGTGCCAGAATAGATGAAAATGCATTAATTTCAACAGTTGATGAAAAAGTTGAGGTTCAACTTCATAAGGTCCAATGGAAAGTACCACATGTAACTTTATCCGATTCAGTCAAGTTGGATGTATACAAATCTATAAATACGAATAATTCAATTAAAATTGCTTTCCGAAACTGGGATCTGTATGAATATCCTACGTTGTCATTCTCCGATCATAATATTTGGAACATCAAAACAACAACACAAATTGAAAAACCTCGATATATTATTGTTGCACTACAAACTGAAAAAAATAAAAAACTAACGGAGGATGTAACCACATTTAATCATTGTCATATAACAGACATAAAAGTTTATCTGAATTCAGATGTATACCTTCAGGAAGACCTAAACATTTCTTGCGATCGAAACAGATATAGTTGGCTATACAAAATGTATACTGATTTTCAAAAAACCTACTACAACAAAACAACGGCTTAGCCTCTTCTTTCTTGTGATCAATATCAATCGCACGCTCCAATTTTTGTTATAGATTGCAGACATCAGAACGAATCCCTAAAAACAGGACCTATCGATATTCGCTTGGAAATGAAAATTCCTTTAAACACTTCAGCTTACTGTCTTAGGCTGCATGATTGCATTATTGAATATAATCCACTTAGCCAAATAGTCACCAGAATTGTTTTAAACATAAAACATAAAACCTCAAAATAAAAAAATATTAAATTAAAAAAATAAACAACAAAATTTAAATCTTGGGTTGATTTTTTTTTTCACTTTTACGAACGTGTATCTATTATCTTTCTTCAGCTAAGGGGAGTTTTCTTCAAATTTTTCTTAGAATTAAATGATATTAAATGTAGGTACCTATGCATTGCACATTCTGATTAAATAACCGTCATAATTCACACAAAAGAAAAGAAAAAACGCATTATCACTGTTAGAATGCTACTGATATGTGTCGCATATTTCCGGATAGTCATTGCATGTTTATTCCTGTACACTCATGCGTATAAAATTATGGCTAGGCTTGCTCGGTTATCAATTTTTTTGCAAAAATAAATTATTTATCACTATTAAAATGCTAGCAGACATTATGTGTTACACGACGTTAAAGGGCTTCCATCACATACATATATATATTTGCTAGCACACAATATCATGGGTACAGAACCCAACGTATCGAACAACACGTATGTGTTATTAACACCTGTAGCACAACTAACACGATCACTATTACACTGAGCCATCGCCCCACTTAGCCACCACCCACTTACCGATCCAACAGCTAGGCCATCTACCTACAACAGCCACCACCCACTGACCCATCCACCAACGAGGCTACAAGCCTATACGATCCCTTTTGCACTGAAACACCGCCCACTTAGCCACCACCCACTTAGCGATCCAAAAAACTAGGCCACCTACCTAAAACACCACCACCTAGGTCAGAAACCTGCATGATCCGTATCACACTGAACCACCGCCCGATTATCCACCACCCACTTGCCACCGCACACTTAGCCACCACCCACTTAGCCACCACCCACTTACCTATCGACCTACCTTTTTTACCCTCACCTGCCGCACGTGTCTCACCTGCCTCACCTGGGCACACCTGTTCACCTGGCCCACCTGTCGCACCTTTCTCACCTGTCGTACCTGTCGCACCTGTCGCACCTGTCTCACCTGTCGCACCTGTCGCACCGGTCGCACCTGTCTCACCTGTCTCACCTGTCGCACCTGTCTCACCAGTGCACACCTGTTCTCACCTGTGCACATCTGTTAGCCACTTAGCCACTGTTCTAGAATGCCCTTAAACCAACTACTACCCTTCCTCGAGAATAATGCGCTGGCGTATTAAACTTGAAGAATATGATTTTACCGTCTCTCATAAAGCAGGTCGTTTGAACACAAACGCAGATGCTCTCTCCCGTATGAAAACAGCTGAAGTCAATGTGATAACACGCAGTCATAGCAAAAACTCGCCAAATCAACAACAAGATGTAAGTCACAACATTGTCGATGTCTCTAGTCCAGAGGAGATTAAGAAAATTTTACATGAATTTCATGACACACCTTAAGGCGGTCATCATGGAGACAAACGTACACTCAAACGCATAAAAAATTCATACAAATGGAAAAATATGTATGAAGATATAAAGAATTGCATTGCGTCATGTGAACTTTGCCAAAAGAATAAGTTGTATGCACGTTAGAAACTACCAATGGTCATTACAACAACAGCAAAAACTCAATTCGAAAGAATAGCTCTCGATATATTGGGATCACTGCCTATAACAGAAAATGAAAACAAGTACATACTGACATTCCAAGACGATCTAACAAAATTTGCACAAGCCATAGCTATACCCAATCAAGAAGTAAGAACTGTGGCCGAAGCACTTGTTAAGAAAATAGTTTGTACTTATGGAATTCCTCAAACTATTCTCACAGATCAAGGGACAAACTCTACTAGCGAATTATTTAAAAATGTTTGCAAAATTTTAAAAATCAATAAAACCCAAACTGGTCTGTAACATCCACAATCAAACGGTGCCCTCGAAAGGTCACATAGATCATTAGGTGATTACCTCAGAAACTATGCAAGCAAAGATCAGTCGAATTGGGATAATTATCTGGAGTATGCCATATTCTGCTACAACACAACCCCACATTCTAGCACGAATAACAGTCCATTCGAAGTTCTTTTCGGCTTTGAAGCACCAATCCCTTCCACGCTGAATAGAAGCGTACAACCAACACGTACAACTATGATGATTATGTCTCAGAAATGAAAGCAAAAATGCAAATTGGTTATGAGCTAATTCGCAGTAACCAAATAAAAGCTAAGGAGAAATCTAAAGCCTACTACGATAAAAATTCTAGTCAGACGAGCTAACGGGTGATTTTTTAGCTGGTTTGTTTTGGCAACACTGGTTTTGACAGCTGACGTGTGTTAAGTACCTTGTGTCACTGTCAAACAGCTTCAGTTTGGTTTGCAATTTAACCATGGATCGTCTTACAAATGAACAACGCTTGCAAATTATTGAATTTTACTATCAAAATTCGTGCTCGGTTCGAAATGTTCATCGCGCGCTGCTTCCATTTTATGGTCGGCATTCTCGACCTTCTGAGCAGTCTATTCGGAAGATTGTAACCAAATTTCGCACCAAATTTACTTTGTTGGACATTAAACCACCAACACGTTTACGTACTGTGCGTAGTGAAGAAAATATTGCGGCCGTATCAGCTAGTGTGACAGAAGACCGCGAAATGTCGATTCGGCGCCGTTCCCAGCAGTTAGGCCTTTGTTACAGCACTACGTGGAAAATTTTGCGGAAGGATTTGGGCGTAAAGCCTTTTAAGATAAAGCTGGTGCAAGAACTAAAGCCAGCCGACCTACCACAACGCCGAATTTTTAATGAATGGGCTCTTGGAAAGCTGGCCGAGGATCCGCTTTTTTATCGAAAAATTGTGTTCAGCGATGAGGCTCATTTTTGGTTGAATGGGTAGGTAAATAAGTAAAATTGCCACATTTGGAGTGAAGATCAGCCAGAAGCATTGCAACAGCTACCAATGCATCCCGAAAAAGCCACTGTTTGGTGCGGTTTATGGGCCGGCGGCATTATTGGGCCATATTTCTTCAAAGATGATGCGAATCGCAGCGTTACTGTCAATGGTGAACGTTACCGAGCGATGATAACAAACTTTTTTTTGCCCGAAATGGAAGTTCTTGTTTTGCATGATATGTGGTTTCAACAAGACGGTGCCACGTGCCACACAGCACGCGAAACAATGGCGCAATTGCGAGGCGAGTTTGGTGAACAGTTAATTTCACGTTTCGGGCCGGTCAATTGGCCGCCTAGATCGCACGATCTGACACCATTAGACTATTTTTTGTGGGGGTATGTCAAGGCTAATGTCTATAGGGACAAGCCCGCTTCGATTGACGCACTGAAAGCCAACATCCATGCATTCATTCGTGAGATACCGGCCGATATGTGTGAAAGAGTATGCCAAAATTGGACTCAGCGGATGGGCTACCTGAGACGCAGCCGCGGTCAACATTTGCATGAAATTATCTTTAAACATTAAATTGCAAGGTTCAAACTATCGATTCAAATAAATATTTCATTCATTTTTTCGAATTTTTTGTGTTTTTTTTTTTTAAAAAGTTCTAAACCTCTTAAAAAATCCCATTATAAAGTCGGTTACAAAGTATTAGTGGAAATCAAAAATCAATCTAATAAAAAATTATCCCCAATTTTTGAAGGACCATACGAATTAACTGAAGTATTGTCCCCAGAAAACTCAAGAATAAAAGTAAGCAGAAAAGAAAAAGTCGTCCACAATAACCTTATCAAACACTATAACCAAAGAAACACAACACACACAACAATTTAAACACACTCAAACTCGATTTAGAAACCCACCTTACATAAGTATAAAACTTAAACACTCATACAATATCGGTGTTGTTCTCATTTTCAGTAAAATCATAAGACCATCTTAATATCTGACAGTGGAATTCTCAGTGTAGACCCATTTTGTAAAGCAATAACAAAAGAAGCTTACCTCCAGGCATCAAATACCATATACAACAAAACTCCTATTTCATACTTTTAAGACGAACCAACCATACCCGAAAACATAATAATTCTAACCAATTCGTCCCAAATTTCACCTCATACCACCCATATTGAAAAACCGGATTTAGATAATTATGGCATTAATATAAAAGATTTGATAAAGAAAAATAATTTGTTGTTCAATGTCACACACGAACATGCTCACATTTCCGTTTCTTTCTAATACTTAAAAAAATTATAAATAAAGTGTACAATAAATAGTAAGTCAACAGAAAACGCAAACAATTCTGATTCCGAAATAAATATAAGACCTGACGTTGAAGAAACAACGCAAGTATAATAAACAAAAACGAAAACATAAACATAAACAGAAACAGAAAAAACGATACCTATCTTATCTAATCATATTATTTTCAAAAAAAAAATGTAATCAAAAAAAAAATAATAATATTAATCAAACCAAATTGGATACATATTTATGAGAGATGGATATAATGCTTATTATTCAAAAATAAAGTCGTTCACAATGTAATAACAGTAAGGCAATGGATTAAACCGTGTGCCTATTTATGTATATATAAATGTGAAAAAAAATGTATAATAAAAAAAAAAATATTGTGATGATCATCTATTCGTCATTTTCTTGCGCACCTTAAACCGAAAGATCTTACTCGTTGCCTCGTACGCCTGTCTTATTTTAAGGGGGGGAGGAGTGTTGTGCCCTAAAACCACAGGCCACACAGAACTCAACTCAATTCCCACGAATCGCTTTGACATAGTTCGATTACGACCAAGTGTTCCGCATGTGTTATGCATCATTATACAATGGTAAACAATAGGAACGGCAATCGAACTATGTCAACCATAACAATCCAACACAGTAATACGATACAGGATCATATTGCAAGCAAAAGCAAAAGCAATACTGATTACTGACCCATCGTAGTGCAACTATGTTAAGTGCGACATATGTTGCATAATTGGACAGCGAAATGGAAATAGAATGCGTGGTTGACCTGGAAGTGGTGACGATTAAGGCAAAAGCATAGGTAGCGTAGAAAATGAAGAGTAGAATTGAAGTCACTCTCATTTTAACTTAAAGCAAATAAGTTGTTTTCTTGTGTTCTCGTTGGAACACAACACCAATTATCAATCAGGTACCAACTGAAGTTTTTTCATTGTTTCATTGAACATTGCAATACTACTTGGACCGGCTAATTTCTCAGCCAGAGCCAAGTATGACGCATAAATTCAGTTCACGACGTGGCGTTCTTCCAAGGGAATGTGTAATCATATCAGCAACTTTTAATACGGAATCTTTTGTTGGTAATGGACTAGGGTTAGTGCAATAACACATGCACCCATTGGATGTTTGACGGGTACGACACGTATTAGAGATTTATTTAACCAGTTCAATCCAACCAGAAGGTTTGTCTGCTATTACATGGAGCAAAACCATTGAACTGGGTTGTAAAATGAAGATATCCAGTACATTATAAAGATATAAATAAATATTTGATTTGGATATTTGGAAATTGGATATTTTGGCCATCTCTTCGGTTTCAGCCTCTTTTCGAGTCATCAGAACCATTAAATTCGGTCTCGGGCAGCGAGAAGTCTTTCTGTTCATTTGGAAATGGCAATGGTTCCATTTCACCTAGAACATCAAGATTTCTTCGGATTTTTCTTTAAACTTATTTTTACAGAAAACAGACCAATTAATTTTTGCCGGATTATTTTATTTAATTATTTTAATTTGTCAAATTCCAATTCACCTCGGAAATGGGATGCGTTCAAAAAATTCTTGTTTTGAGGGTGCAGACACACTTCATTAATGAAAAATAGAATATGTTTTTTTGCAAGTTCAGATAAAAAAGTAGTAATAATAAAATAATAAATAAAAAAAAAACAACTGAAGCCCATATGAATGAAGTCCAGATAATTATCCGTTCTTAACTTTTGTCGATTTCGATTCAAAAATTTTGGATTTGGTGGCAGGCTTTAGATCAATTGTGGTATAAAGAACTCAGAACGTGATTTGATCTATATTTGCATTTGTGTGAGTACCATTTTCTATTGGTTTGGATGAAAATGTGCGTGTGAAAATCTGTGTTTGAAATCGAGATTTGCAAAATTGATCTAAATCAAATCAGACCACCAGATTTTTGTTTTTTGTAGTAAAGAACGTGAAATCTGAAAAATATCAAAACATCGAACTATTTTTGTTGAATCGCAATCGACATTAAAGCCTGATCCACATCTGTGTCGTGTGTTGTGTTGTGTTGTGTTGTCTTGTGTTCTAGAGTCGTGTGTCGCTATCGCTACAATGTATTTCATATGCTTAGAACCATATGTGTCTCGTGTGTTGTGTTGCAGTGTGGTGCACAAAATATATGGAATGACAGCGACACAGCAACACACGACTCCACAACACAACACACGACACAGATGTGGATCAGGCTTAAGTTCAGATAGAAAAAGTACTGCCAGCTCAAACTACTAATTTGGTATCGATAGTTTGTACGAAAACTTCAAAATATCTGAGCAAAAAAAAAAAAAAAATGGACGACCATTGTTTTGTAAATTATTTTTTTTTTAATTTTTGATTTAAAATTGAGTTTTTTTCACATTTTTGTTTCATTAATGATCGGAATAAATTTCTATACGAGATTTCTTTTTATTTGAATGTATTTTGTTTTTATTTTTAAGGTTAGACCGCACTAGGCGGAACTGCACTGCAGCGGAACTGCGATTCATAATAATTTGTATGAAATTTAATGAAGTTCAGTTGCCGCTTAGTGCGATATAGCTCATACACCCAACTAACAATTTTACACCTATACTCATCCATAGAAGCTATTTATAATCGTTAATGTCACTCATTCAATGTCTCTTTAGTACCCCATAGAGTTAAAAAGGATAACTTTTAAACTCCTATAGCACCTTATTGAAGGAAATTCAGTTGCTATTAAAAACATTCTAAGAGAGTTCGAAAGAAGTTCTAAATGACTAACGTATAGAGTATACTATATATAGAAGAATAAAAAAATATTAATAAAATATAAATATAAATATAATTTGCAATAATAGACTTTCCATATTTGCTTAAATAAACATTATAGCGACCGGAGCAAAATACTAACTTTAAGGATTATTAATATTTCTTTGGATCACTATTCGATATGATTAAAGAAACATCAGTTTATCGCATTGTGACGCTGATGTAATTGCTAATTTAAAGTCTAATGGATTATTTTGTTAGTTGGGCAATTTCATACAAATAATGTTTTGCCGCGTCGTGAAATTTGTGTGCGGTCTAACCTTTAATATGCTTGTCCAAAAGCTAATAGAGGTTAGTGATTGCGATTTCTGAGTTTCGTGATAGTGCTGGTCGTTTTGCTTGGATTACTTTACTAAGTTTGGATGTCGTATTTTATCGACAATTTTATCTGAACCTGCGGCTGATTTTACTTTATGAACAAATTCTGATAGTTTGACAAGACAATTTCATACAAATAATGTTTTTTCCGCGTAGTGAAGCGCAGTTCTGTTGAAGTTCTTTGCGTTTTTGCCTTATTAACTTAAACGCTTATACTACGTTTTCAATGTGCTAAATGAGGTAATTTCGTTGCAAATTTCCAACTAGTTTTAATTCTAGTTTTAATTTTACTCTCAAAAATGCATTTCTCTGCTGACCGATACAAATTTGCAATCAAAAAGAATTTAACATAGTTACCTAAATACCGTTAGAAAAATATTTGTTTTTTTTTTTTCTTTTATTTGAATTGTTGTTGGTTTTTATTTTAGGAAACTTAAGTTGGCACTGATGTTTGTACACGTACTTGGAACCCTTAACTATAGTAAAAATAGTTATATTATTTATATCTTTTTCGAAGCAACTTTTATAGCGTTTTTAAAAGTACCGAAATGTTCACGAAATTACATATTTACTTGAAAAGTGAACAATTTTCGTAACTTTTAAAATCGCTATAAAAGTGGCTTAAAAAAAGATATAAATATTAAAGCTATATTTGATGATAGTTAAGGGTTCCAAGTACGTGTACAAAAATCAGTGCCAACTTAAGTGTCCTACTTTGAACCCAGCAATGATGCAAACATTGCTTGATGCACTAAGTTAACATCATGTTTTTTGCCAAAACTATTTGACCGATTTGGATCGAATTTCCGTATTTCGTCTTGTAATACTCTAGACTATTTGATTCCAAACTTTAAGCAGAATTTAACAATTTTTGACCTATTTTTTGAGTGGTTCAAATTACTTAGTTTTTCAGATTTTGTTTTTTAATTCCTGGTTAGATAGCAACACAAATATAACATGCATGAATTTAAATCTAATGTGGTCTTGTAGAAAAGTTTATAGCAAACAAGTTTATAGTTGATGGTTTTTCCTAAGTTGCATATTTTCGAAAAATTATGAAAGAAAATAAAATTAAAAAAATAGCGGAAAAAATGGCGTGATTTTAGCAATTTTTCACTGTTGCATTTTTCCTGCAGCGAGCACAAGTTTTTGAAAGATGCAAACTTAGCTACAGACTACTCTAACATGCCCCAACAACATATTAAAATTGCAGAACTACATCGCGCTTTGCGAATTTATTTTCGAATTTGACTGGGCTAAAACATAATAAATACTTATACATCTAGAAACCTTAACTATATACATAACACTTAACATACACTTAAACCTAATAAATACTTAAAAGTCTAACAAAATTATTTAATTCAAGTCTTATTGTTGCGGTAGATCACATTGGTTAGCTTCATGCATTAAGTTAAAAAAAAACTATACATAGGCTGGTGAAATGGCATCTATGAGTCTCTCAATGTTGTGATTTAACCTTTCAGTGATTTTAATTAGCTTTGAAAGGAGCTCCTTCGTTTTCTTAGATTCCTGCAGTGCCATTTCATCAATACTTGCAGCTACAGGTCTTGGACGTTTTTGGGGTCCTTCGTCGTCTTTTTTGAGCATGACGGGGTATTTTCGTTGAAAATTTGGTCTTATTCTTGTGCTGATCTTGGCAAATCTAGCGTTATACTGTGGGACACACGAGCGGTCTAAAATTTAAATATTTTACATTAGATTTACATATATGCAAATAAGTTTCAAATAGAGGTACCTTATTGCCAAATCCAACTTCATTTGTGTTAGTCTCCCGCGAAATAATCCACACCACAGATCTCGAAAATATCGTTTCGGTCCTTGTCCAATAAAAAATTTGGATTAAGGACCCCCCCTCCTGTTTTTTGACACTCGGCAGTAAGTTGCCGGAACTTCTTCCTTACACGTAGGTGATTAAAACTTACTTTCTGCCACTGTTGCGCAGACTTTGTTGGTCCGCAGGCATTTAGGTCGGATGCAAGTTGAGTCCATATAGCGTCTTTTGACATGTTCCCCATTCCGCAGGTAAATCTCCCTTCTAAATGGTTGAAATTTGATTTCATGAAATCAATTAGGAATTTTTTTGTTGTGTTATTTCGGACTGACAAAAAGAATGTAAATACGGAAAATGTAAGTAATGAAAAATCAAAACAATTAAATTTTCATCAGATTACAACTTAAAAAGTTTCAATCTGATGATCTACTTATGAAAATATATTCATTGAATATTCGCATATTCATAAGTAGATACACATTTATATAAAACGATTTTATTTTTAAATATTATTATTAAATATTATTCCTCACCATAAATAACACTTGCTCTTATTCCAACTTTCCTTCAAAATTTCAATATGCCATAAAGGTTTCAACACGTAGTTGTTTTTCTTGTTTTACTTCCTATCCATGAATAGATGTGCCAAAAGAACACATATACTTATCCAAACATGTAAATTCTACCAACACATACACCAAGTTGCCTGCAAAAGACCCGGCGAGTAATCTGACAGTTCAAGGGAGTCTCTCACTCACTCACTTTTACTAGCTAAATCGATTTTCGATCAAAAGTGACTCATCTCACTCACTCGTCTCGATTTCGAATTAGTTAAATCTCGGCACTGGTTTTAATTCTAGTTTTAATTTTACTCTCAAAAATGCATTTCTCTCTATATATAAAAATAAAATATTTGTTTTTTCTTTTATTTGAATTGTTGTTGGTTTCAATTTTAAATAAAGAAACAAATCATAAATAAAAATAAAAAAGTTTTTTGAATAATTGGCGTATATCAAATCTGAGTAAGGTATCCATTAGGGATTGCAGGTCGCTACTTGTTTTGGACACACTTCTCATCAATTTTCTTGTTTACACCATAGGTCATTTCGTCTAATAGACCCGATATATTATCGATCCAACATTGATCGACTGTTCCTTCTGGATCAAGAAGCTGAACAATGGACTGCTGAGTCGGGGAAATTAAAGATGCTACTCGTCTCTCTGCGGCATATGTTTCCTCCCACTGCGTTACTGCATTCAAAAACATGCTATCCATCTCCTGGTTTTTGGGACGGAAAAGTTCAAATTGAACTCTAACTCCAGTAAACTCCATTTATGTATTCGATAAACTGGTATGAGCTCGAAATTTTTCCATTTGAATGCCGGACATTTCCTCGAAAGATGTATTGCGAGCTCTACAAATATTGTATATAGTTTATTTGGTAATCGAGAACGTCAACAGTTGAGGTCCCGAATGAGAACATTTCACGATTCGATTGAAGGACGTGTTTGATGTGGCGAATCGTAGGGAATGCAAAGCACCGACGCACGTCTGTTTTAAAATCGGTTTCTGTTTTCATTTAGACTTTCCTGCTGTTCCTGTAAGAAAATAGGAATTTCAAATATTAATATTTTTGTTTAAGATTTCAATACATACCGCTATTATATTCTGCTCATTTGGAATATTAAAATTTCTCAGCGTGAACTTTACTTCTATCCAAATTTTGGAGTTTACTCGTACATCCCACAACTGAATCAACAAAAACTGGAGAACTTCGCAAAACGAGCAAATTCAGATTTTCCATACAAAACATTCTAAGGGTTCCTTGACAATGTCAAATTCATTGGAATACTTGGTGCACTGTATGACTTGACGTAGATAATTCAGTTCTCCCAAGCTGCTAACACCAAGTAGAGTATGGAATTACAAAGTTGTAGTGGCTATTAAATATTTTTGATAATCAGAGATGTTGGCTTTTACAGAAGCAAATTTATCTGCTGAATTTTTATATATAATGTATCGTTGTGAGATTGGGTTCAATGCCAGATTGCCTATTGATCTTCCTAGTTTCTAGCTCACGGACCAATGCCAATAGTTTGGCCAAAGCATTACGTTGCGTTTCATCTTGGTGTACACTCTCACGATTGTCTTCGAGTTCTTTGAGAGATTTATAAGACCTGTTGTAGTTACAAATGACTTCATCTCAAAAAAAAAAAAATTTTTAATATGTTTTTCTTTTTTTCATAAATGAATGATAATAGTTATAAGCTAGCTTATCTTCGTATAGAGTCCAGTATAGTTTGATTTCGGTAAAACGAGCAAGAATTGTATTTCTGGTTACTTCGGTTTTCTTGCACTCGTCTGGTTTTTCTTTTTCTTCGAGTCATCTGCTCTGTTCGTGGCTGATGTTGCTTTTATACAAAGCAGCAATTTTAGCAGCGGCGGCAGCTAGAGTTGCTGTCGAGCTGGAGCTTGTGCCATCGTCACTAACTGCCCAATCAACAAGCGGGTCATATACGAAAGCTTCCAAAAGAGTTAGTAAAACGTTAGGTTTCTCTTTCTTTGCGCAGAGTTTTAAGTACATGTTCACAGCCTAAGCGGAATGCACCCTTAAAAATAAGTAGTAGGGATTAGCGGGTCCACATGCGGCTATTCACGGTTCCACCCCGACCCCAAACTAGCCCCCATGCGCCCCAACCACCATGCGAGTCATTGGCGGTCCATTGGCATTGGTGGCGCAAGGAATAAAATGCTCAGCGGCTTGGTGGCTTGTTGCTTGATGGCTTGTTGCTTGGTGGCCTGTTGATTTGGTGGATAGCTGCTGAGCGACTTAGTGTCTGGCATAGATCTGTAAAAAAATTAAAATATGGAAAAAAACAACCCTCGAAATTTCGGCAGAAAAATGTAAATACTTTGAAAACACTTTGAAAATTCTCATGCAATTTGACCAGCATGCTTATAACCACAAGCAAAATAAATAGGAACAAAAACGAACAATCTCAGTGGAAGAAGGGGAATTAAATTAAAGAGATATATTTTTTTTTTTGTTTTCTTGTTTTTGAAATATTTATTTTTATTTTTTTTATTTTTTTTTTTTTTAATATTTACAAAGTTAAAATATATAAAAAATTATATTATTCCCTGCAAGATAGCAAAAATGTCGCTATCTGTGGAAGTGGGCAGGCATCAAACCCCCCTTCCTCAACTCTCATCCTGAGCGCTTCCATTAAATGGGCTACCGCTTTCATCCTTCTGAAGTTAAATTCGTCCACTCTCTGGACCTCCTCCCAAATTAGTTGCTGGAGCTCAGCAAATTCCCAGCATTCCTTGTTTATTTTTTCGAGCCACTGCTCGAATTGTCTGCGAAGGGACGAGTTTATTTTTTTTATATTCCATTTTATTTTTTTTTTAATTTGTAAATATTTTTTTGAATGGTTATATGTGGCAGACAGCTGTCTTTGAACTAATGATGAGGAGGATAAATGGTCATAGTATTTATACAAAAAAGTTGATCTTGCCAAACACTCATACCTCAATAATTTTCCAACCATACGCTTAGATATCAGCATTTTTTTAAGGGTGTCGGTGCGAGATTTGGTCAAAGTCGAATGGTTTTTGAAATAAGGTACCTGTATACACAAAAAAAAAATAGTTTTCCACCCATACGTTATTTATCAATATTTTCTAAGGATGTATATGAGACATTCGGTTAATGTCAAAGAATTAAAAAAAAGGACATTTCGGCTCAGTATAGTTTGGCTTCAATGGATAATAAAAACCCTAGATGAATTTTCAATATTCCTAAGGAGGTGTCAGTAGATAGTAAATTTCGGTCTCAGACAAAGAATACAAAAAAGGATAGTCTAGGTACCTTTGATATTTTTTTAGGATGAGCGGTGTGTGACTTGGCTTCAATGGCTAATAAAAACCCTAGATGAATTTTCAATCCTCCTAAGGAGGTGTCAGTAGTAAATTTCGGTCCCAGACAAAGAATACAAAAAAGAATAGTCTAGGTACCTTTGATAATTTTTTAGGATGCGCGGTGTGTGACTCGGCTTCAATGGATAATAATATGCGGAAAAAATGTTTAATTGTTCATATACATTCGGTCACTGTAATAAAAATTATTTGAGAAATGCAGGTGAAAGCAAAAACATTTGGAGGTCGTAAGATAATGAATTTATTGTCACAGTCAAAGAATTAAAAAAAAAGGATCAATCGTCATCATTTCCTTTACATTGAAAAAGGAAAGTGTAACAAAATGAAATTTATATATGAAATTCTTTGTATTTTTATGCTGGTTTGAACGAAGGTTCTTTTTTCAAGAGAAAAGAAGTCTTAAGTAAATAAATACAAACAAAAAAAAAAAAAAAAAAAAAACACATTTTTGATTTGGATGCTGATGAAATTTTTATTATTTTGTATTTTAAGCAGGTTTACATTTTATTCTTAAATATAATTCTCAAACAATTCTTGTAACTACTTGATCAAGAGGATTATATTCAATAACTCTATCGTGAAGCATAAGGCAGTAAGCTGAAGTATTTGCAGGAATATGTTTTGATGTCCTCATCTTCTAACGGATATCGATAGGTCCTGTCTTCAACGTTTCATTTTGATGTCTACAGTCAATAACAAAAATTGGAGCACGTGATTTGAATAGATCCCAGGAAAGTAGAGGTTCTGTCGTGCTCTTATTATAATACGTTTTCTGAAAATCTGTATACATTTTGTAAAATAAACTATATCTGTTTCTCTCAAACCAAGCATTCAGATCTTCATGCGGATATACACTCCTCGTCAACTGAATACGCACAAACATTTTTGAATATATTTTATCCATTTTTTCCAAACAGTGATGGTTATTATGCCATCTGTTGATGGTAAAAATTTTCGTAACATATAAATAACAGAATTTCAAAGTTTTATGCAAAAACAACCGTGAGTTTTTCCTTCAACCAGTTCCAAAGTGTAACTTATGCAAAGTAGAAGTTTTTTTTTGAGTCAACTGAATAGGTACAAAAATTAAAATTGGTATTGGAATGGAATGAAACAAGTTTTTGTTTAAGTTTAGTAGTGGGTACTTCCACCTTTATTTTTAATTACTTCGTAAATTCGATCCGGCATGGAATCGTATAGCTTTTTAATGTAATTTAACGAAATTTCGCTCCACGCTAATTTGATTGCAGAAATTAAGGTTTCTTTGTCTTCGAACTGACGACCACCCTCATAAACTTTGCGTACTAACCATCCCCAGACATTTTCTATGATGTTTAGATCAGGTGAGTACGGCGACTATTGAAGCAACTGCACTTGTTGCTCCTCTATCCATGTTTTTGTTATGCGCGCTGAGTGAATAGGCGCATTATCATGTTGGTAGGTCCAGTTTATGGGTCCAAAGATGTTAGAAAATTTAGGAAAATTTCTTTCCAAAATTACTTTATACCCAGCTGCTGTCATTCTTGATGTTACAACCTCGAGCTCTACTGTTCCATAATAACTGACTGCTCCCCATATCATGACACCTCCTTCACGACTATGATGGCGCTTTAAAAATCTTTTTTCTTTTCTTAAGTCGTGAAAATAGAAGTTGAACACATCAGGGCCATCGAAATTAAACTTTTTTTCATTTGAAAAAAACCACGTGATACCATTCTTTTTTCCAACTCATGTGAAGTCTTGAAAAATCTAATCGCAACATTTTTCGTCTCTCGTCAAGTGGTGGTTTTTTCTTAAGTTTCATTCGTTTAAGATGGCTTGAATTGTTGATTACTCTTAATACTGTTGAGCAACTTGCGTTTACGCCGACTTTTTGTTTTATTTTTGCCACAGAATCAGAAGAATTTGATGCACATCTTAAAATTCTTCGTCTCTCAGCTGCTGTTGTTGCTGTTTTCTTACCTCCCTTCAAGTTTTTGCCGTATGCATCTTTATTTTTCAAGTAAGAATAAACTACATTAAAACTTCGGCCAACTTTATCAGCTATTGCACGTCCAGTTAGGCCTTGGTCTCTAAGTAAATCGATTTTAGCTTTTTCAACACTGTTAAGACACGTAGATCTACCCATTTTTCTTAAAATTTGAAATCAAGAATTAAATTTTACTGAAAACACTAAAATCGTTAATTTAAACTGTCAAGCACTCCAAAAAACTTATAAACAACGAAGAAAATGGCGTTGTACCTATTCAGTTGACTAAAAAAAAACTCCTACTTTGCATATAAAACACTTTGCAAGTGGTTGAAGAAAAACTCACGGTTGTTTTTGGATAATTCTTTCGGAATTATCTGCTTACCTTCTTAAGGGAATAGTTAGCATCAACAGATGGCATAATAACCATCACTGTTTGGAAAAAATGGAAAAAGTATATTAAAAAATGTTTGTGCGTATTCAGTTGACGAGGAGTGTACATCGGAGTTAAGATATACTTTTAAGTCTGTTAGATTACAATGATCAAATGTTGTAGGATCAGCAGATAGTTTTTTTATTTTTTTCAGTTTGCAGAGCGAAAACAATAAATCTAGGTTTTTCTATTTGTGTTGTCGTATTTACGTTCCAGATGTGATGATCAGAGCTTGATAACATGGGGTATTCATAAAGATTCCAGTTTCGGAAAGCAATTTTCATCAAACTATTTTTACTTATAGATTTGAATAGACTTAATTTCATACAATCTGATAATGTTACGTGAGGTACTTTCCACTGTAGCTTATGAAGTTTTACTTGAACATTTTCATCAGTTGAGGAGATAAGTGCGTTTTCGTCTACCCTAGCACGAGTGATAATAAGATCATGTCGAGCATTTGGAATAATTTTTTTATAATCCTCAGCGAACCCCAAAAGTTTGTTCAACGGGATACAATAATTAAAATGCAATGGATTCAAATTAATAGCTGAATCAGGAGACCAGGATACATTCAAAAGCATATCGCTCTCATTTTTAGTTAAAGATAGATAGTTTTTCAGCGTTGATGTAATCCCCACATTACGATTGTAGTCGATTTCCTTTCCATTTAGCTCATAACGTATTTCATTAAAAAGAAAAGCCATTGCGTTGTTAACAAGTTTTGTGTTGATTATTTCTTTTCCATCTGTTTTTGATAGTGATCCCTCCACATATAAAAAACTTTCTGAAGGAAGAACATTAAGGTTTTGATGTTGTATGCAAATCTGAATGATATCATTTCGTTCAAAATTGTTTTGATATGGGGAATAAGTATGATATTCATATTTAGAAATACTTTCACTGATCTCAGGATCTTGGAAGATGTTCAACATATTTGAGCTTGTTTTCAGTGTTTAACTATGTGTCCCAAAGAATGTAAACATTCTTGATTCTGTTTTGTAAGACGATGTGTTACCACAGCCAAGTTCGGAGCTTGATTGAGTAATGTAATGTTTTTAACTGCGTTTTTATAGGGTATTGAGTTGATTATATCACTATATACAATCATGGTTCTGGCTGTAAATGTAATCGAACTGTTATTTGTTCACCCCTGAAATTTATGTCTCTCCCGTCTTGATCCACGAACTTTAAGCACAATGATGTTATACGTTTGACGTTCACAGGCAGATAAATAACATTTGTCGGGACTTCTATTATTTTATAGCCTGGGCTTACTTTAACCGCAAATTCATGTAGTATGTGAGCCAGTTGATTATTAATATATGACCCCTCTATGATATTACATTCAATGCGTATGGCATTAACTCTATTTATGTCAACGTAAAGATCTAATTCATGCAATATATTTGACTGAAGTACTTTCTTACTAAAACCGAGAGGAGATCCAATAGAATTAGGTTTAGAGAAGTCGATGTCTTCTGAACTGTAGATTTCACATTTCAGGGTGTTGTTGTTGGCTTTGATTTTAACTTCATTTTTTTTAAGACTTTTCTTTTTTTTGTTAATTTCAATATTTTTTTTTTGTATTAAATTATTTATATCTTCTATCTCATAAGAACCAATAGGAAACGATATAACATTATCACCTATATGCAACAAGTTATTAAACTCATCAACATTAGGTATTGAGTTATATGTTTGGAAATCTATAAGTCCACATACATAATTAGATTTCAATACAATAGGTGGAAAATACTCGGCATTGAGATTGGATTCATTCCCACTTAAAGTTAGTGTTAACGACATCCCGATTAAAATACAAATGACACATTTTTGATTCGTTCACATCTTTTTATTAATTTTTATTTATTTTAAAAACATTCTTACATTGCTCATATAAAAACCTTAAGCATAAATGACCACATATAAATGTATCAAAATCCTGTTCTTGAATATAATTATAATTGATTTGCTTACCAAGATAACTAATTACTTCAGTTGGTGGTCTTAAATTTCCAAAACTAACAAAATACCTTATAATATTATTTTTTTTATTTCTAATATATGCTACCCAATGTGTACCCATTCCAGCTTCATCATCCAAATTTATAACGCCACACTCTTTATCTATAGATGTTTTCGGTAATGAGTCTCTCATAAAAACTCCTCTAAAGTGTTTAAGATGATTCTTTCCGAATCGTAGAATATCATGATTGTTTAAGGGCCGGTTAGGTAGCAAATTAATTATTTTTTTGTATTAGGTGAATTTAGAAATAAACAAAGTCCATTTTTATATGGTTTTAAATATAACCCCTTTCCTTGAATGGCAACCGCTTCCATAGCCTTATTATGTCGTTTGTTTTCTTCAAAAGTTCTCTTAGCAACACGTGCGTCATTCAGTGCTTTTGCAACACCAGCAGCACCACCACTTAAAGATCCAACAGCCGATAAACCAGCTAGAATAGGAGCTAGAAATGGGAGAAACCCACCACTCTTTGGAAGTGGAATTATTCTTGGCGTTTGAATATGTTGTTTTTTCTTAATAACATTTTTTGCGGCTTTTACAGCTATGTTAGCCATAGATGTTGTGCCACAACAATTGATATTGTTTTTAATAGCATTTCTTGCCTCACTTATAGCCTTTTTAAAAATATTTTTTTTACAAGACTTTTTTTTTTTCGGTTTACTATTTCTTATATTTTTGTTTTTAGTATCTCTATTAGCCATACCAAATTTTGTCTTTGCTTTCATCATGTTTGTGACTAACAGTCCGCTTAACTTTTCAGAGGTTGAAGAGTCGTTTGCTTTGAATCTCTTCCACGCTTGTTTGGTTAGAATTTTATCAGCAACGTGTCGATCTGAGACAGAACTACTCTTAGAATATGCAATATCATGTAAGCGACAAGCCTCATCCAGTGGATTAATTCCTTTATCTCCTCTACGTAAACGTTCTTCCAATTTCGTCCCAGGGCCAGAATAATTATAAGAAGGAAGATGGAGCTCAAATGGTAATTTGTCTATAACTGAATTCAAAAGTCCTCCCCCTTTAATTGATTTTCTTTTATTATGACACTGAGTTTGAAGGTTATACTCAATCATATTTAAATTTATCCCACCTCCCTACTCGAAGGTTGAACCGTATATGAATGTTATCATATAAATATGATATGTTTTATACCGAAAGCTGTTAGTCATCAATATGTGTTTTGTAGAGCAGTCCGAAGTCATTAAAGTTAAAAATTTTGATTTAAATGTCAAAATAAAAATAAAAAAAAAAAACATGGCTCATTATTCCCAAACAGTATTCGGCGGATTATAGTTGGACCTTCAAACTGTGGGAAAACAAATGAAATGCTAAGCATTCTTCTAGACCCCAACGGTTTAAAGTTCGAAAATATTTATATTTACTCTAAATCACTACATCAACCGAAATATCTATATCTGAAGAACCTAATTACATCTATAAAAGGAATGGAATATAATGAATTTTCAAATAATTGTGAGATAATGCCCCATCAGACGCTAAAAATAATTCTATATTTATATTTGATGATGTCGCATGTCAGAAACAAAATAACATAAGAGATTATTTTTGCATGGGTCGTCATAATGGAGTTGACAGTTTTTATTTATGCCAGTCCTATACCCATATACCAAAACATTTAATAAGAGACAATGTTTATTTTATTATTCTTTTCAAACAAGATGAATTGAATTTAAAACATGTTTACAAAGATCACATAAACTCTGATTTGACATTCAATCAATTTAAAGAATTGTGTTCACACTGTTGGTCTGATAATTTTGGATTTTTGGTTATAGACAAGGAAAGCAGTATTGAAAAAGGTAGATACAAGCACAGTTTTCACAAAATTGCAATACTATAAATATACATTTATCACTTAAAAGCAACACATTACATCATCAACGCTGTTTGGGAAAACTTGTCTTCGGTATACATACTATTTTATATTACCTATAGAAATGGAGGAGAGTGTGCTAAATGATCTAATAAAAACAAAAAATGTGTTAACAAATAAATATTTTCAACTTAGAACTGGTAAAATGATGAGAGAAACTGAGTTGGAAGACACTTTCAAACCCATTGTTGAACCGCTGAAAAAATTGGTCGGAAATATTAAAAAAGAAGAATCACAACAAGAGGATGATGTTAAAACACCTAAACGTCGTCGCAAGCTGCATTTCAAATCTTTTAATGAAAAGGCTGATGAAAAAGATCATGAACGAATAGACTCACCATCACTAGAATTGGATAGTCCAGATAATACTTTTTTCTATAGTACACCTAAAAGTTTTGATACCCCTAATAAATCATCTTCGGTAATAAAAAAACTTTTTTCAGAATCAAATCGTGATACAATTTATGGTCCGTATTTCGATGCTAATACACAATCTGTAAAAATGGGTAAATGTAGCTTTGCGATGAATGATGATGAGATTTTCATAGACGATGAAATGTTTGCTCGAACTCCTGGTCTTATTGAACTGATGCTAAAGAAAAATCCTCGTAAACAAATATATAATAGTGATGACCTAGAACAATATGGGAAAATCTTACAAAAAACTAATGCGCATATGCGTAATCATGATAGTGCTTCTCGAATAAATAGTAATAGAAGTGCTAAATATAACCGTCTGATTAAAGAACTTGTTGCTAGACTTAAAAAAGAAAAAAAGGAGGATCTTATACTAATAATATAAGTGAAATGAAATATACAAACAAAGATATCGAATATGTATACTGGAACGAACCTAATGAACTTGTTAATAGGCTAAGACTTTTGATAGCATCCAAAAATGCTGGTAATAATAACCATCAGAATGAAATAAATTCTGTAATTAAAGAGCTAAAAGAATCAAATATTATATATTAGCTTGCTTCAACCTATTAACATTGCATATAAACAATGAACGTCGACAAGTTCGGTAGGAACTCCAAGCCTCTTCCAAAAAATAAAGGTCTTGTAGGACCTCCAGGAAAAGGTTTTAAACTTGTATCGTCTGGTGATTTTGATATAGAAAGTAGATATTTAAACAATGTTGGAAGTAATCCTGAATACCCCCACCAAGCCGTGTGCAAAGGATATGTTGATGATCAAATAAGTCTTAAAGAATCAAGCATTATAAACCACATGAATTCATCTTTAATGGAAGTTTTATCCACTTTTAATAAGGAAATTCATGTGCTTAAAAACCATATTTTATAATAAAAGATATTTTTGATTTTTTAAAAACAAATGGCGAATCAATATTGGATGAACACTATGGAGAATTTACTAACTGTATTTCAATGGTTAGTAAATTTAAAAATACTACATACATCGAATCATCGCATGGATTTCATTACTCTAACTGTTGTTGGTCATCCAACCTATGTGAAGAAGGTCCAGATACTTGCGGCTGTTATCATATGGATAAAAGGTTAATTAAAATTAAGAAACTTATGTTATTGTATAATAGATTGCAATAAAAGAAAAAAAATATATATAAAAGTCTTTTCTTTGATTGCGTTGACTTTACTCTTTGTAAATATGAGTAAGCGTGAGGTTGTTGAGGAATTGCATAAAGCTGCACGTAGAAACTTCAAACGTCGTCATGTTATCATCAAAGGTTACGATGACTTATGGCAAGCTGACCTGGTTGAAATGATCCCATATAGTGAACAAAACAGAGGATTTAATTATTTAATGACAGTAATCGATACGTTTTCGAATTTTGCAAGGGTCATTCCAATGAAAAACAAAAAGGGTATTACCATTACGAAAGGAATGGAACAAATATATAGATGTTTTTCTAGAATTCCAAAGAATATACAAACAGATGATGGAAAAGAATTTTTCAATAAAAACTTTAAACTCTTAATGGAAAAGTACAAAATTAATCATTACTCAGCATTCAGTTCATTAAAGGCTTTCATTGACGAAAGATTTAATAGAACTTTTAAAGAAAAAATGTGGAAAGAATTTAGTTTCAATGGAAACTATAAGTGGATCAATATTTATAAGAAACTACTAAATGATTACAATCACTCCTGTCATAGAACCATTAAATGTTTTCCTGCAGATGTAACGAAGAAAAATTCAAAGTCATTGTTACCGCTTTTTAAAACTGATAAAGAAGGAGCAAGTAAACGAAAATTTAAGATCGGTGACAAAGTCAGCAAGTACAAACATGCATTTGAAAAGGGCTATACACTTAACTGGTTTTTAAAATAAGAAAAATCAAAATTACAAAACCAAATACATATAGACTATCAAGGAAAACCTGTTCAAGGTAGTTTCTATGAACCAGAACTGTTGAAAACTTTATGTGCAGATGTATTTTTAGTTGAAAAGATTCTACAAACAAGAGGGACTTTGGTCTTTGTAAAATGGCTGGGATTATCATCAGATCATAACTCTTGGATCGAAAAAAATAAAATTCTTTAAAATATTAAGACAAATAAATTTGGTTTAAAACATTTAATTTCTTCTTTTCTTCATTTATATGTATAAAGGTAATAAGTATATTATTATACTTTAAGTAATTATATCCTTATTATTGTATTAATATAAAAATTATTTTAGTTTGATGAAATTAAGCTCGTACGTTGATCCGATTTGAGAAATTATTTCTAGGACATATCCACCTCCGCCAATAGTTTCTATACTGGATGATGATAGTTTCGAAAATCTTATTGGAAGAAAGACCTGTAAAAAAAATTAAAAAAAAAAATCAGATTAGTAATATATTCAAAAAGAGAAAAAGTGTTTTAACCCACCGTATATTCTCCTAGATCTGCTACAATCCGTTCACCCCAACGTGTTTTAACCTTTCGCAGGGCATGAATAGTGTATTGGAGCCCCATTTCTAACTCAGATAACTTCTTCGTTGGCTTGTAAATACTTTTCTGGTTTAATGAATTGTCATCTACCATAGCAAAATCATCCAAAGTAAAAGGGGTATATTCAGCTTCATCGAAATACATATTGGATAATATTATTGGTTATGATGACTGCTTAGCTTCTTGAAATCAACTATACTACTCATCAACAAACCACTTCCTTTTTATAGAAGAATATCCATTTAATCTTACTGTAAGAAATTTCACATATATGAATACAAACATCCCCACCAGTTTTGTATTATATTTAGGGATTATAATATTTTGAAGATCCTCCCCCCCCTACGCTCAACACTTTCATGTTCAAACAAGTGAATAGTGTGTGTGTGTGTGTGTGTGGATCAAAAGAAAACCCAAACATTATGTAGACTACGAAGTAAAAAAAATCAATACACTACTATGTTACCTTCCTGTATGAATGCTAAATATGGTTCACAATAAAAGAGAATATATGTAGGAGTTAGACTCCTATCCCCGTTCGGTAAGAGTATACGGGGCGATTTGTTTGTATTTGTTCTATGAAAATAAAAAGTGATGTAATATGCTCAAACTATTAAATAATAGTCTTATTCCATATCGTGAGTAGAAAACATCTCTTTCAATATCGCTCGGTAATTTAATTTTAAAAAATATATACCCGTTAAATAAAATCTACAAAAAGATACTCGCTTTTATTCATATCGGAGAAAAGTTTAAGGAGAAGTGTGTGTTTTACGATTTCTATAACTATTAGTTTAATAATAATGGAGAATTTCGTCTGCCTCGTATGTAGTGTTAAATTTGCCCATTCAAATTCTTTAAAGAGACATGTTGAAAATGCTCATAGTAATAATAAGATTAAATGTTCTCAGTGTGAAAAAATATATGCGCGAAAGGATTCAATGACTAGGCACATTCGTAAGCATCATATCACCATTCCTTCCGAAAATCCTATAACTAATAATGAGATCGATAAGCTTAAAAATAAAAGAAACCAAGATGTATCTAGTGATGTTCCCCCCTCTACATCAAATGCTTCGAAAAAACGTGAATGTGAAAGTCGTGAAAAATATGTGAGTTCTTCTGGATGGTCACATCATATTAGAACCAATGCGCATAAGAGAAAAAGTAGAATTCAAGTAATTAATTCACCGTTTAGCAAAATTAGACAGTGTTTTGGAGGCAAAGTGGAAACCTATTTTTTAGACAGCACAGATGAGGGGGCTATTCATATTGATAAATTTCTAAAAAAATGTAAACCTGATATAATACAATTAATTGAAAACTCAATTGAAGCAGAAGGATGTATTAAGTTTAGTATCGAACTATTCGCTGAGTTTGTAAAATATGTGTCAGTACAAGAAGAAGAAACAACAGAAAAAACAGAAATAAGTTTAAAATCTTTTAAATGTCCGATGCAGATAGCTCTTCAAGGCGATAACTTGAAAGATATACTAAAATATATGTTTAAATCTATTGAGATTAAAAGTGAAGAGCTTCAGGAGAGAGATTCTGGGTGGGCACTATTGTGTATAAAACATATTGAAATAAATATTAATGAGTTTGACCCTATAAAGGGCTCAAGATATTTGAGTCTGCCAACAAATATTCATATGAAAAAGGCATGTGTCAATGTAAGAAATAATGATTAATTCTGTTTTAAATGGGCAGTCATATCGGCTCTTTGCCCCGTTGATGTAAACACAGATGATCCAATCAGCTATCAGATTGAAAACATTCAAAACGAAGTGATTATTTTAAATAATGGAACTCATGTTAATTTCACAAATTTAAATTTCCCCTTGAATCTAAGAGATATAGCGATTTTTGAAACTCTAAACCCTTCAATTAGTGTTAATGTTTTTGGAGTTGATAAGCATGGAGCTGGAGAAAATTATCGAGTTGTGGGTCCTTACTATAATTCTAAAGATGTAGACAAAAGAGAAAAACATATAAATTTATTGCTCATAAGCAATGACGATTGGAACCACTATGTTTGGATAAGAAATATGTCTAGATTGCTAGGGAGTCAGATGACACATGGTAAGCGAGCCATTAGAATGTGTAATTCATGTTTGCAGACATTTAACACGGATAAAGGATTTGAGAAGCATGCAACTGAATGTAACAGAACTGTAACAACCCTACCAGATGAAACAAATAATATTCTAGAGTTTGAACATCAATCGAGATCACTAGAAGTGCCTTTTAGCATCTATGCAGATTTCGAATGTATGCTGGTGGATATAATTAGCTGTCGACCAGATCCGTCAAAGTCATCGACTACAGCGATTAAAAAGCATGTTCCGATACCCGTTTCTTACTTCATCAAATGTTCATTTGATCCATCTCTAAACAATCTATTCAAATACACCGGTTAGTTAGTTTGATCTTTAATTTTAATCTCACAAAGTTTTTGTAATATATAGATATAGACAATTATAATATATATATATATCTATTTTATTTTGTAGGTGAAGATTGTACCAAAGTTTTTATAACTAGCTTGTTTGAAGACTCCAAGCGAATTCATAGAAATCATTTAAGCAAGAAGATCAGCATGATTATGACACCCGTTGATGAAGAAAAGTATAAGAAGGAGACTATTTGTCATATTTGTGGGAAACCTGTGTGGGGTAGCGTAAAGGTACGTGATCATGACCATTCGACGGGGAAATACAGAGGAGCAGCGCATTTAAATTGTAACCTAAACTATAAGGTACCTAAATTCATACCCATTTTTTTCCATAACTTAACTGGATATGATTCTCATCTATGCATACAAGAGCTGGGTAATATCAGAGGAGATATTAAAATTATTCCTCTCAATAAAGAGAAATATATATCAATATCAAAAAATAATATTAATAAATAGAGAACAAGGAGATTTTCTAGAATTACGGTTCTTAGACTCATATAGATTTTTACCATCAAGTATTGATAAAATAGCAAAAACACTTAATGGAGAGAACGATTTTCAAATATTATCGACATTTTTTAAAGATAGAGAATCTATTAAACTTTTGACTCGTAAGGGTGTTTTCTGCTATGACTATTTAAATTCTATAGAAAAATTAAGTGATACAGAGCTCCCTCCAATAGAATCATTTAGAAATTCTTTAGTTGAAGAGGATTGTAGTCAAGACGATTATAATCACGCTGAAAAAGTTTGGTCGCATTTTAAATGTGGCAGTTTAAGAGGATACCTTGAACACTATTTGATTACAGACGTCTTAATTTTAGCAGATATTTTTGAAAAATTCAGAATTGATTCTAGAGCAATTTATGGTTTAGATCCCTGTCACTACTATACATTACCAGGTTTTTCGTGGGATGCTATGTTGAAACACACAGAAGTCAAGCTTGAAATCTTGACAGATATTAACATGTACAACTTTTTTGCTAAGAGGATAAGAGGAGGTTTGACACAGTGTAGCTTGCGACATTGTGAAGCAAATAATAAATATATGAATAATTATGATTCGAATAAACCTACTGATTATTTAATGTACTTGGATGCTAAAAGCCTATACGGTTGGGCTATGTCTGACTACCTTCCTCATTCAGACTTTAAATGGATTGAACCTCCAGCCGATTTATCTGGCATTAAAAAATGGCTTGTTTCAAATAAAAACATTGGTTATGTATTAGAAGTTGATCTTGAATACCCGATAGAAATACATGATGATCATAATGATCTCCCATTCTGTCCTTCAAACATTTCATTACCTGGTAAATCACTGAAAAAATTAATTGCTGATTTAAAAAATAAAGCAGAATATATTATTCACTATAAAACTTTAATTCAATGTATTGATAATGGTTTGATCATTAAGAAAATTCATAGAGTAATGCAATTCGCACAATCTCCATGGTTGAAAAAATATATTGATTTTAACAATGAACTTAGAACAAAAGTCACCGCAAAGTTTGAAAAAGATCAGCGCAAGCTTTGCAATAACGCTGTATTTGGTAAAACTATGGAGAATGTTGATAAACGAAAAGATGTTCGAATTGTGGATTCAGAAGAAAGTAATGGAAGACACCTCGGTTGTCGCGCTCTTATAGCTAAACCTAATTATCATAGCATTTTAGAATTTACCGAAACCATGGCTGCTGTTCAGTTGAACCGTATTCATACTGTGTATAATAAGCCTGTATACTTAGGCTTTTGCGTTTTAGAGATTTCAAAGTATAAAATGTATGACTTTCATTTTGCTTACATGAAACCTAAATTTACTGATAATCTTCAACTGGCTTACATGGATACCGATTCCTTTATTTATCAAATAAGGACAGATGATTTTTATAATGATATAAAAAATGATATTGCAGATAAATTCGATACTTCTGACTACCCCATCAATAACCCCTATGGTATTGCTCAGCTCAATATGAAAAATTTGGGGTTTATGAAAGATGAAAATAATGGTAAAATAATGAAAGAATTTATAGGCTTAAGAGCAAAAATGTATAGCATAGACATAGAAGATTCAGTTTTGATAAAAAAAGCGAAGGGCGTTAAATCAGCAGCTATAAAAAAATTAACTCTAAAGAATTACAGAGATTGCTTGCTTCACAAACAAAATTTCTAAAGTAAAATGTTGAATTTCAGATCTAGACAACATACCATATATACTGAATGCATAAACAAGTTAATTGCGCCACCGATGCCAATGGACCGCCAATGACTCGCATGGTGGTTGGGGCGCATGGGGGCTAATTTGGGGTCGAGGTGGAACCGTGAATAGCTGCATGTGGACCCGCTAATCCCTACTACTAAAATAAATTATTAAATATTTTTAATAACTACATAATTTATAATTTGTATCAATCTCGATGAGTGTCACTTTGTCACATACATAAATACACGAAGTGTCAAAATTTAGCAGCGAAAGAATGTTTTGAAAATTATTTCGCGTGCTAAATTAAGTAGAGACTTTTTAATACAGTACGAGATGACAGTTTGAATTAAGTGTGTGAACTGCGAACTTCTCGGTTTAAAATCCTGGCTAAAATTTATCTTGCGATGAAATTTGTATGGAAGATAAAATTTAGCGTGATCGTACTAAGCTCTACCAATTGATTACAGAGACATTTTCTTATACTAAGCATTTTTATTTTGAAGGGTTTCATTTATATTTTTATTGTTTTGTTTTTTAAATACATGAATTGCTAATTAATTTTGATATCATTGGAACAATATTAATCAATAATAAGGAGACTTGTGACGAGGAGACTTGTACTTGTGAGCTTCTCAGGTTTTATTATGACAAGTTTTCTTATAATTTTGATGCATTATTTCTTGTCGTGGCCAAATTTACTTAAAAAAAAGGCCATTGTCTCCCCATCATATGCAATTTTTGATAAAAAAATAAATAATTTTTTTGTTTTATTGTAACATTCATAAATAAAAGCAAATTCGATTTGCATAGTGTCCCACATAACTGAGTAAAAATTATTTTGCTGTAGCATTTCCACAAAATATTGAAACCTTACAACGACTGTTGGTGTTTTTTTAAAGGTTTCTTAATAAAAATTATTTAGTTTATAACTTTTTTTCTTTATTTTACCTTATGAAGCTATTAAAATTATTTATAATAGCCGTGTTTTTTTTCAGGTTCAGATAAAATTGTCGAAAAAAAACGACATCCGAACTTAGAAAAGTCATCGAAGCAAAAATGCCCAGCACTATCACGAAACTTAGATATTCCCATCATTACCATTCAGCTTTTGGAAAAGCATGCAAAATAGAAACAAAATACATTCAAATAAAAAGAAATCTCGTATAGAAAATTATTCCGATCGTTAATAAAACAAAAAAAAATGTGAAAAAACGCAATTTTAAATCACAAGTCAGAACAAAATTAATTTACAAAACAATGGTCGTCCATTGTTTTTTGTTTATAAAAAATATTTTCATTCGTTGGTTCAGATACTTTGACGTTTTCATACAAACTATCGATAACAAAATAGTAATTTGAGCTGGCAGTACTTTTTCTATCTGAACTTAAGTTATGAACCGATAATTATCTGGACTTAGCTAAGTTCAGTTGTTTTTGTATTTTACATGTAAATTCCTTAGTTGAGATGTTGTTTTTTTTCGTCAAATTCTATTTGAACCTACAAAAAAACAGCTAATGTATTAAATTATATATTTTAAAGCCAGTTTTGGTTTTAAGCTGAACATATTTGAAAAGTCCTTTATATTCAAAAAATGTCCATTCCTTGGCCAATTCACCCCACCTACCGGCCAATTTTTACCCAGCTACCCGGTATGTAATTACAGATACAAACATATTTGACGTTTACATTTTTTTGGTTTGAAATGTGACATGGTTTTTCATTTTTTAATATCGTAAAGAGTTGGGGTTCCGAAATCTATTTGGACCTTGTTAAGTGTTCCAAAGCCTAAAGAGTTTAGGAACCGCTGCTCTACCGAATTTAATTTTACTACAGCAATCGGTAGTGCTTCATAACTGATAACGATTCTAAGAGAGTTGGCGGATACCACGCCCCAAATGGAAGACCTCAACTTTTCGATTTTTCTTTTGTATATGCGCTTGTCTTCAAGACCTACCGTTCTACCGTATTTCATAATCCTACAGCAGACCGAAGAGCTCTTTATAATTGAAGAAGGGAATAAAATTTAATTTTGATGCAAATGTCATCTTTGTAGGTAGATGCTTTTCTGTTACGTCGAAGAAAGAAACAAAATCTATTTTGATAACAGAAAAGGCTATGTATGTTATTTTAAAAAGCATTCGTTGGAAGAAGGAAACAATTCAGTTTTATTTCTACCCAATAACAGGGCTATTCATGCGACGCACTGCCCGACGCCGTTAGACCCAGGGTAAACCAGATAATTTTATCTCGGTAGAAATGAATTATTGTCAATAGGGTTGTTTACGCAAACGCAGAAAACCTATAGAAAGCTTAAAAACGATAGAATTTTCTATCGGTATAAATGAACTGTAAAAATTTGTATGGGAAAAATTTTCTGCAAAATATAGAATTTTATCTCACAAATTTGAAGCGAAAAGCGTTGGAAAAACCCTTAGAAACTTTGTGACGTCTAATTTGACATTTGACTTAACTTAGCTGTTTGTTTCTATCGTTTACGCAAAAATTTCGAATGGGGTGTTCATGTAACATAATGCGTAAAATTATATATTTCTACAAAGCGAAAAATTATCTCGTTACATGAATACCCTTAATATTTGTAGGGGAAAAATATTCAGCAAAACAGATAATTTTATCTCACGTATTTGTTGCGGAAAGGGCAGAAATAAACCTGATAAACTGTGATAAGTCATTTGTGACGTTTAATTTGTTTAATTCCCAACTATTCTTTAAAAGGGGTATTCACGTTAACATCTTGCGGAAAGTTATAATTTTCTGCAAAGCGAAAAATTATCTCGTTCCATGAATTCCCTCATTATAAATTATCTAACCACGTGCTTATCGGTTGTAGCAGGACTTTTTAGAAAGATTTTATTTGTGACATTTAAGTTATTTTTTACATTGACGACACATTGTTTAAATTGTCGACCTATTGTCTACGTTGAAATGACGACAATTAAAGTCGACACGTAGAGGACAAACACTGGCTACAACACAAAACTCTCATACAACAAGTCTTCCTTGAAACAATTTAGCTTGCAACATCTGCGCTGCACAATTTCATACAATTTTTAATAATATCTAATACAAATTATACAATACAATCTAGAATACAAGAGCGTTTTACTTCACATATCCTAAGAAAAGCCCAGCTAATTAAATGAAAGCGTAAGCGTAAGTATGATGCGATAAAGCACGATACATCAGGTATGCAAGCAGCTACAGGTACCTACATTTTGGGTACGTTTTTTGGGCATTCTCTTTTTTTACTTTTGTATTAGTACAGTCAAGTTAGATTTCAATATTTGGCGCGCTGGGACCTAAGTCCGAGGTCAAGTTTGACTCCACTATTCAATAGGGTGTTGGTTCACGAGTCAAAAACCGCATTTTGCACAACTGTACCTAGAGTCATTTGGCCGCAATTTTGTTTTTAATGTTCATTTTGATTTTTGCTTATAACTCGCGCATTTTTGATCTTGGAAAAAACATTATTGCTACAAACTTGTTGAGAATTAATTTGTCTACAAAATATGTTAAATAACTTTTTTCGCTAATCATTTTTGTTTAAAAATTAAATCCCATTAAAAAAAATAATTTTTTTTTGTATGTAATCGGTTATATTTTTTTTTTTGTCACTCAAATCAAAAAAATGCTGTAACAAAAGTTGTAGGACTTTTGTTTATCTATATTTTTCACTTTTACAGTTTCTTAATTGGAATAACGGTTCTCGTTCTGGAGCGAATATACGCTCGAGCAATCCGCAAGGAATTAGTTTTATTTATTTATTTTTTTTTTTTTATTTTAATACAAATAGTACAGTTATCATATACAATCACGTATGCGTCAAATCTGATATTTCTGATTTTTTGGTGAGTTGTTCAGGGTATTGGCCTGGTAAATAACCTAAGTTTTCGACCCCGAGCAGCGACCGCTTCATGATAAAAAATAAAAAAAACGCGATTTTTAACGCTTTTTTTTCAGTTATCGTCGATTTTAGTCCTGAAGAAGTAGTTTTAAATAAAAACATTGTTCTACGTCTTCAAAGTAACCTACTTTGCTCTAATTTGACCCCAAAACCATCTCTGTAGACCAAAAAAGAAAAAAATAAATAAATTGGGTGGCACAACGGCTCGTGAAGAACCAGGGCCTAGTGACTAACAACTCGCAACCATTCCTGTGTGCGCCTTTTGACAGGAATGAAAAGGACCTACAATTTTATGCCGAATCCGAACGGCAAGGCGAGAAGCACTTTTTCATGACAAGTAATACTCTTGGAGGACTTGTCAATTCCTCGAAAGAGGCAGTAGCCCTGAAAAAAACTTTTTAGTTTTTAGGTGGACGAGGCTGAGAAGCGAACACAGACCTCCAGCGTGACAGATAGATAGATAGATTTTTATTATTTTATTATTTTTTAAGTTTTAAGGACATTTAGTTTAGTTAAAACGGAGTAGGCAGTTTTTAGTTTAATGGCTTTAGGTCCAGTTGAAATTGAAACAGAATTTCAAATGACTTAAGTTACATTTTTTGGACTCTTAGATTAGTTAAATCAAATTATAGTAGTAATATTTGGACTTTTAGATTAGTTAAATAAAATAAGGCAAATTTTTAAGGACTTTTAGTTTAGTTAAAACGGAATTATAATCGAATTTAGC